>QAPG01000050.1:195930-601397 GCA_004366825.1 Colletotrichum spinosum | reverse complement strand
GTATTCTAGTTATTTATTATTATTATTATTATATTATATAGTATATAGCGTTATATAAAACTCTAGATCTATAGTATAGTAATTACTTACTAATTACTATATATTTAACTATAGCTAGCGCTAGATACCTAGCACCTATCGCTAGTAAGGTATAGAAGGTATATTACTATATATATAGTAATACATGCAGTTACTACATACCTTATAGTATGGCATAACTAATACTTATAAAAATCTTCTAAAGTATTAATATACTTTTTAGAATATCTTAATTAGAATATTAAAATAAGGAGAGTTTGAAATATCTAAATAGTTAGTTTTATAATCTTTTATTTTATATAGATTTTAAGTATAGTTTCTTATAGTTATTTTTTTATTATAATTAGCCTTATTAATCTATAGTATAATAATAATAGATAAGTTAATTACTAATTAGTATTAGTTAATCTAGAGGGTAATATATANTCTTATAGTTATTTTTTTATTATAATTAGCCTTATTAATCTATAGTATAATAATAATAGATAAGTTAATTACTAATTAGTATTAGTTAATCTAGAGGGTAATATATATTATATATAATCTTACTATATAGGTATAAATTAGTATTCTAGTTATTTATTATTATTATTATTATATTATATAATATATAGCATTATATAAAGCTCTAGATTTATAATATAGTAATTACTTACTAATTGCTATATATATAGCTATAGTTAGTATTAGGTACCTAGTATTTGTTACTAGTAGGGCGTAGAGGGCATACTGCTATATATATATAGCAATACGTATGGTTACTATATACCCTACGGTATGGTGTAACCGACAGTTAGCAAAATTATAAAATACTTTAAAGCTATTATAATAATACTATTTACTATTATTATTTCTGAAATCTACTAGCCTATTTGAGAAGTAGCGCACGGCCCCACTTTCCACCCCTACTACCCGCGCCTCCCCGTTTCGACTATAGCTTCTGGAAACCTACTTTAAACTCACGACGATTTCACCTCCCCCACGACGCGACAACAGCCCTCTTTACGCGTCCCTGTGTCGCTAGGGATCGTGAGACGGCGCGCATGTCAACGTTTGCCCATGAATGCATTACAGACCTTCCCCAGCAGGTCAATGCCGGCTAGCACTCCAAGTATCGATATCACTCTCGACTCCAACGTCACCCACATCGACCTTACTGGCTTGGACGACACCCCGCCCCAAAGCCCGGCCGCACACGGGAACGACGTGGACGAGCCGCCTCGCAAGAGGCAGAGGCTCCTTAACCATGCCAGTCCTAGTCGATCAAGGAGCCTCACGGCGTGCTTGAAGGCCCAAGTGAAACCATATATCGACGCGCAATTGGTGAAGCTTCCACCTGACGTGGACAAGGTGGAAATCGGTCGGCAGGTGAGAGACACACGGCGCCCCTTTCTTGCCCACTTCGACCGAAGCGAGCCGCCTAACATGGCTGCCTAGGTCTTGTGTCGTCTCGGCAGCTCTGGTGATTTCGCGGCGGAGTTCACTCTGAAGAAGGGGTTTCTTTCGCCGTCTTTGGAAAGAAATCTAGCCAAATCCGCGAGCCAGTTCATTACCCATTATGCCTCAAAGCCGGTGAGAACTATAAGTTCTGGATGTTCTCACAATCGGCAAGGATCTTGACTGAATGGTGCTTTCTCCTGCAGGAATTTCAACTCCGCGCCGAACCTGCAGCGTTACCTACCTTCGACACCCCGCGATTCACCCCTTCGACACCTACACCGACCCGTTCGCTTCCCAGACCTTCACCAGCTACATCGATTGCGACCGCGAAGGCGCGCGTGAGCTCGGCTTCGACAAAGCCTGTATCTGGCCCCAGTTTCACTTCTCCAGTGAAGCAGACCGATGTTCGCAACAACGATAAGCCGCCGGTTTCTCCGGCCAACTACCGAACGAAAGTGCGAGCGAAGCTTTGGAAGTCATCAAAGACACAAGCCCCCAGAATTGGACCTCCCACGTCCCGCCATGCCGCGCGGAATGCGTGGTATCATATGCCGAGGCGACCCTATCTCACCACCGAAGAGCGGCAACAGGTTCTCCTTGGGTCTTCCGAACTCGTCCAAGCCAAAGCTGCGGCGGCAGCAAAACATCGCCTACCATTCCACGTGGACTTCGACCCTGACGAGCTCGAGGCTCTGCGGCAAGCTGTGCGTCGAGCCTGCAAAAAGAGCCCAAAAACAAGGCGAAGTAGTGACGTTGTCAAGGAGATCGGCCACATGCTACGGAAAGAGCCCAATCTTCTGATGGTCATGCCACATGAACTCCAGCTTAAAGGGGATCTCGTGAAAAGAGACTGCATTGCGATTCGAAACTTGCTAGACGAGCTGGTCGACAGGCATAAGAGGCCCCCACGACAGCCGAAGATGCTCACGCTCAAGGTGGATGAATTCGATAAGCAGACAGAGTCACGTCGCTCATGTCACATTTCTTCGCTACTTTTGGCTCGGGAGATGAACGGAAACCGAGGCTTTGGAAGAATGCGGAGTCAGATTAACTTCACCAACGAATTCCGTAAAGCTCACGAGGACGGTATGGAGATGCGGACGGAATGGGTTAACTGCGCGGGTGATATCATGACCACTGCCTGGACTTCCAACCACAACTTCATCTGTGGCACAACGACCCATTCGGATTCTCACAACCAACAATATAATCGAGATGGCAATTTACTTCTGTGCTCCTCGGACTCCAAACGGCTGAAGGCCTTCTCGGATCACCGCATTCCCCGCCCGATAGTGGAAAAGGGCGAGAATTCGACAGAGGCCATGAGAGAGAGCCAAAGTCCGTGGCTCTATTCTTCAGTCGTATCTTCCGACTACGACAAAATGACCGACCGGGCTTACACTTCAAGTTTTGACAAGACGGTCAAAGTATGGAGAGTCAACAAGGACGGAAAAGACATGACGGCTCTCGGCACCTGGCATCACGGAGGCAATGTCAATTTTGTGGCCGTATCAAAGTCAGGCATGGTTGCGACAGCTGCCGATGTACCCACTGAGGCTGTTCGTGTCTATTGCGTGGATAGGCACAACGTTTCTGGAAGCCCTTTTAGGACTTACTCCGGGTCCAGAACATGGAATGAGGACGACCAACAGACGACTGCAACTCAGAAGTGGGCCTACTTGCCGGCAACGATGCAGTGGGGGTTGGCCGAAGCCGTTCAGCATTTGCTTCTCGTGGGCTACTCCCCGCGAAGCTTGTCTGGGGACGATAGAGATATCCCAGATCACAAACTCAACTCGGGCGAAATTTGCCTGTGGGACTGTCGCGCCGGGGAGCGGGTCAAGGTCATGACGGCGTCGACCCAAAATGTTTTTGAAGTGGCGTGGCACCCTACACAACCAGTCTTCATTGTTTCAACATCCCCGTCCGGCTTGATGGTGGATGACCACACGCGCACACAGATTCGTGTCTTTCGTCCCGTCACAGGCCTGGAGGGAGAACAGGGTTTTGGGGAAATGCAGTGTCTCGATTGTCCAGCTGGGGATATCAACGAGCTCACCATCAAGCCGAACTCGGTGATTTACTCGTACATCACGGCGGCTTGTACTGACAATACCGTCTACGTCTGGGATACTGCACGTGGTGACAAACCAATTCACGCCCTTCGCCACAAGGAGCCAATCGATAAGGAAGAAGAAGACGTCGGCGTCAAGTTTTCAGCTTGGGGAACTACGGCAGATCGCTTCTACACTGGTGGCTCTGATGGTCTGGTGAAAGTTTGGAACGTTCGAAATGCTCGGGAACCCCTGATTCGCGACCTCCTCGAAGCCCCCGGGTGCATCACATGCGGAGGTTTCTCCCCGGACTATTCGAAATTGGTTGTCGGAGACGCAACCGGACGAGTCATGCTTCTGTCGCTAGATAAGGACGACGAGCCGGTAGCCAAATTCATGATGCCCCCAACGCCTTCGGGTCTCAAGCCTGCAGGGTCGCGGCCCGTTCGCCGACCACTTGCTTTTCTCCGGCACGATGAGCCGCCGCCACCTCATCCCGAGAGTGTACCGGAAACGGGCGTTGACCGGTCCCGGCACTACGTCGCATCGGGTCATCTCGCACGACATCGGGACCCCACTGTTGGAGCTGTGAAGGGGCCATCATACTCAGAACTCGGGCTTTATCGCCGCGAACTTCACCTTAACGGGGATCCATCTTTGCCCCTTCTTGCAAGAACTGAAGAGGGACAGCAAGAGAATCAAAAAATGTTTGCTTCTTCCAGCAGAATCCGTCGCATTCGTCGACTAGCAGGCACAGACTCTGCTATGTTGAAAACTCAGCACCAAAACAACGTTGGTAAAGACCTTTCCATCGAATCCCTCGACGAGATTACAAGAGTGGATTTGTTACTAGAGCATATTAGCATTGATGACCCTATCAATGATCAGGGGTTTGATTTTGATTATGAAGATCCCGACTACGACGAGGAGTAGTTCGGGTCTCTACTCAAACCAGGAGGTACATTAGCTGGGGAGATAGGACTCTCGTATGGATATCAGCCTCTGGGTTTGAGAGCTTAGCATGTAATTATTTCAACTTAGCTTACGACTACCAAGACTTACGAGCATAGCCTCTTCCTAGCCCGAGACTGCTACTTCGTAATTTTAGTAATCACATGAAAACGACTCTAAGTCTGTTGAACCTCATCATGTCTACAATTTTGATGGTATAGTCTATGTAATATCTTGGGTAAATACTGGTATGTGTACACGTCTGATTGCTTTCTAGCGCTGCAGGCAGTCTAGGTACTCTTGATGACGATGACAGTGCTTTGGCTGATACCGGGTGGCCTCTTTTGAAGTCACTAGTCTCCCTCTACGAGCCTACTCTAGTGACCCGATCACTATTAAACCATGTCACATTTCTTTATGTTAATTGTTATGTTCATATCGCAGTTAGGAATGGGTCTCTAATCGGGCGTCATGTTGGAGAGTGATCAGATCCAAGGTCCAACAGTAAAATTACATCGGTAGTCAAACATGCACAACAAGACATTGACTACTATCGAGTCTACACGTATTGCACGAGAACAGGGGCAGGCTTGGATAGGTACGGAGCACTGTCAACTCGGAGAGCAAAGGGCGCAGGTCAAGTGATGTCTGTTGGGTAAAGCACCCCCACTGAAAAAGCGCTCTTAGTCAACAAACGCTAGATCACCCCCCACGAGGTTCCGAAAACAGTCACGTATGGAAATTCAACTCGTCAAGCGGACGCGGGGATGAGGACCGTTTTCTGCCCATTCCCCGCTCTGATGCAGCACTGAAGGACGTATATGTAGCGTGGCATGGACGGCCAGCGTAAGCAAGGCGCCTACGCACTTGAATCAGGTGGACCGTCTCATGTGGAGTCAAGATGACAGCGAATATTTCAGGGTCTTGGGGACACAGTACTAGGAAGTTATACCGTTACGTATAGTCGGGTTTGTCGATCGAATGTGAACAACCATTGTCAGACAAGATCCGAGATCGATGGTGTTCTGGGGTAAGGCGCTTCGTCGCAGGATGAACCAAACACCGTCCTGCTGGCTTGCATCAACGGCGGTTCTAGTGTGAAGGGAATGACCCTTGCGTAGTTCCCGTTGTCCGGCGATAAAAAAAAGTTGGAAGTTGAAGAAATGACGTCGTTGGTCGGACGCGGGAAGCCGACCGTTGTGGGTCCGCTACGGCGAAGCGCGTCGGTATCGTCGTCGTCAAAACGGGGCCGTGTGCTTCGCCACTACCAACGTTGGAACACACTGGAAGGGTCTGTGCGGGACAACGTTCGGGACGGTGGAGAGCGGGTTTACCCATCGCGTCGAGAGATAAGGACCGGCGACTATTATCAGGGTGCAATTTAACGGAGCGAGGATTTGCTAACGTGGGGGACTTAGTCACCCTAATTTAGGAGGAGAACAAACGCAGACAGGATTCCAGTCAATTAGCACGTTCTCAACAAAGGCGGCTGTCATCGGCAATGGATCCGAGATATGCTGCTTGGCGGTGTGATTGGGAGCGGCGGTCTCTGGTGGTCCGAGAAGCCAACTACACAGTACGGCCTGAAGATCGCTTTTCCCCTACATAGGTACCTATCATGGAGAACCCACAAATGGAGTCGGCAGAGGGCTTCACATACATGGTCGGCCACTTGGAAATACGTTCGCTGCCCAGCGAAACAACGGCGGTGCAAGATGGCTGTGGGCACGTCGCGTTCTGGTCGCGGATGGTTACCATTTCTCCCACCCACATACTGTGCAGTTTATTGCATCAATTGAGCGAGGGCTGTGAATCTGAAGCAGAGGGCCAAAGCAGATTGGACGAGAGACGAGACGGGGAACGCGTCACAACCAAAAGTTACGGTTTCTCAGTCCCTTTCCAGTCCACTTTATCTGTACCTAATAAATTGGAGAGGATACTCAGGGTTGCGGTCCCCTTATTATTGAGGGACCACGACGACTGTGAGGGAATCAGTACTTCTTGCCCAGAGCTCGCCAGGTAATCTCTTACGGCCTTCGTCTGTTGTGGTAATTGGCAGATTGGCTACTCCGTCCCGTCTGGTTCCCAGATCCCAGTGTTCTGTGGCTCCCCCCTTACGCCAGCCTCGGACAATCCTCATTTCAGGGGGTTTAGGAGGGAAAGGATAAGAGGGGGAAAACAGAGAATGGGTATTATCTGTTGACTGTGCAAAGAAGGGAAGAAAAGGAGGTCTCGTGCTGCTGTCAGATGAGATTCGCAAGTCTGCCACCTGCAACTTCGCCTTCCAGACCATCTGACGTTCATTCCTGTGGCCATCCTCAAGTCTAGCCAGCACATGACCAACCCCGTCGACCCTTTCGTTCATGCCCATTGAGTCTTGACTCTTGCATTCTCATCATCTGGTCTATTTTGCGACGTACCGCTGCTAGCCAGGCCGAGTACGCCGACCACCCTACGAAGTACCCTGCGCGCATTACCTTAGCTCTCCCACCTTCGTCATCGCCTTCTACGTTGTCGAGCGTCCATTGCTCGTCCGCCTCAGTCTCAAGTACCCAGTCAGTCTGGTGCCAAGGCACTTCGGTAGATCTGCGCTACCACGGAACACTTTGCCTCAAAACACCCTAGACGCTCAGCGCAGGGAACGAACGATCAAAGGCGCAAAAGTTCAAGGAAGTTACAGAGAGCAGTAGCAGCGTCAGCACCCAGCTTGCATTTCCAGACTTCATCTCTCCCCATCGACGTGCTGCCCTGTTGCGTAAGGCCTCATCGGGTAGACTACCCTTCGCTCTAATTTTCCCCGTACCTGACCCTGTCTGCCTGGCTACATTGCTACACCTGCTGCTGCAACCCTTGGCCCGAAAAGCCATCTGCAGAAAGCGAGAGAGAAAAAAAGGTTGGCATCTGGTCATCTGCTTGGTATCGGTATCTGCAGACACCCCGGCCAGAATTCCCCCAGTCTCCTTGACGCCCTTGGTAATCCAGTCAGAGTCGAGCGCCTTAGAAGGAAACCACAAAAAAAGAAGAAGGAAAAAAGGTACGAGAACACATTTGCCCAGAACATTCACCCAGCCTGCGTCAACGGTCAGAAACTGGATCCTACTGTTTACTAAGGCTAAACAACGGGCCAGCAAACGGACGAGACGAGTGTGAAGAAAACAGACTAGACTGAAGCGGACCAGACCCGTTCGTTCAGCTTAACGCCAGTGCCCCGTCGTCTGTCTGTCTCCTCCATCCCGCATCTCGTCGATTGCTCACTGCGTCATATCAGACCAGACCAGACCAGAGAATAGACCAGACCGGCAGCTAGACCTGTTGTGTTCATCGTGCGTCTGCCATCTCGTACCATATCTCTGGTACGGACACAGACACACGAGCAGGCTGCCCTCCAGCAAGCATATCAAACAGAAGAAGAAAAGCACCGCCTGCTGAACCAACCTCGGCCAGCCTTGCCAGATCCCAAAACGGTGTTTCTGACACACCTGGCCTTGGAGCTCTCCGTTCCGTCCTCATTGTCAAGTGTCGATTTGCACACAGCATTCGAACCACCTTTGCTGAGTCACAGACACCTCGGGTGTACCCCCCCAGTGGAGTATTCAGTGCTCTCAGTCTTGCTGTACAAGTACGCAGTACGGACACTACAAGTTGAGTGGAGAAGAGACAGCCACTTCCCTGCTCCTCAGTGGCTCCCCAAAGATCTCGGTGTGTCACTGTGCAGGACAGTTGCATCCACCCGCAGTACCCACCCCCAAACAGCGTGCTCCTTACCTTTGCAATTCCTACCTGCCCCAGGGAGGTACTGTCCAGATCCTGTCCATCCTTTACCTGCCGCAACACCCCCTAGGTGTACCTACGCTTTGTGCATCATTTTGGTGCTCACGAAGGTACCGTACCTGCCACTGGCTACTATTACGACCTGACGGTTCCTTTCCACACCTTCTCGACTCGGCCTGGGCCCTCCCCTCCAGCCTCTCACATACGCCCCGCCTTCGCTTCTCCCCCGACCTCGGGTGCCATTCAACAATCCACCTCCAAGCTCCAGTGCGGTGTCAGCATCGCCAAAGAGTCCAGCCCAGTGGCCTACCCTGCCCAGCTGCCGCTACCCACCTAGTAATTATACTGTTGCTGCTACGACTACCCAGCCTGACGGCGCTATCCAGGTCGACCCCCGGCAGCAGTACTCTGCCTCTACCGCGCTACGCTCTACAAGACAGCAGTGCATCAACTGGGACGCCTCAGCTTGCAGATTGTATGCCGATACGGCTACTGTTCTGTCCAGACCCTGATTCCTGATTCCTGATTCCTGATTGATCCGTCGCCTCTCCCATTTTCCCTGGCTGGCCATCACTCAGGCAGACCGTTTCTTCCCAAAACTCTCTTTTTATCTCCCCCCCTCCCCCCAACCTTTTCTATTTCCTCGAAGAGCGGAAAGGGCTGCTGCTAATCAGCCCCATCGACCGCCCAAGATTCCATCCTCAAACGGCAGAAGACTCCCGTCCAATATCCCCTTGCGGACCCTGCAGTCCCGACCTGGTCACTCTGAACAAGCGACGTCATTGCTTGCATCTGATCGGGACTACGACCACGACACCGACCGTGACCGTGACCGTGACCACCGCCACACCCACCACCGCCGTTCCGACGACTCTTACGACAAACACCACCATCACGGCCCGCGGTCATCTGAGGATTCTTCAGAGGAGTCCTGGACTGACACTGGGGATATCGCCGAGCAGCTTGCCGACGAGGAAGACCCCCTTCGTATTCAGCTTGCCCGCGACATCGATGACGACCTGCTAGCTGGCGTTCACAAAAGGCATCCTTCCCACCACAAACATCCCAAGAAGAAGCAGAAGCACGTCCGCATTCAATTGTCTCCTGACCGACGCGAGCATTCACCTTCTCGTCGTGGAGTCGTTGATAAAGAGGCTATCGAAGTCCCAGACATCACACAACCCCGTCCGACTCGTGCGCAACGAGCAATCGGCGTCATCATGTCCGGCGGTTCCTCCATCCACGGCCTCACAGGCAAGGCCCTGATGTACGTCTTCCATCTCGAATTTCACGACTGCAGCCTCGTTGAGCTAACCTCAGCATGCAGTTACTTCACCAGTATCTTCGTGTCGTTGGGCGTCTTCATATTCGGCTACGACCAAGGTGTCATGTCCGGTATCATCACGTATGTCCAGTGCCATCATGTCCTCAGCCATGTGCTGTCTCGCTAACCAACACGTGTACCAGCGGTTCGTACTTCAACAACTACTTCCACTCGCCATCGAGAGCCGAGATTGCTACCATGGTTGCAATTCTCGAGATTGGCGCCTTCATATCGTCACTCGTCGTCGGCAAGGTCGGAGACATCATCGGTCGACGCAAGACGATTCTGTACGGGTCCATCATCTTCTTCGTCGGCGGTGCCTTTCAGACCTTCGCCAACGGCATGCCCATGATGATGTTCGGTAGAATCGTCGCTGGTTTCGGCGTCGGTGCCCTGTCCACCATCGTGCCCGTCTATCAATCCGAGATCTCCCCTCCTCACAACCGTGGAAAGCTCGCCTGTATCGAGTTTTCTGGCAACATCATCGGCTACACCACCTCAGTTTGGGTCGACTACTTTTGCAGCTTCATTCCAAGTGATATGGCATGGCGTATTCCCCTGTTGATGCAGTGCGTGATGGGTGCTCTCCTCGGTCTCGGCAGTCTGGTTATTGTAGAGTCTCCAAGGTTGGTGCTCCGCCGTGTGCGTGACTGTCGTGCATTCCTGACCCGTGAACAGATGGCTTCTTGATAATGACCACGACGAAGAGGGTATTGTCGTCATTGCCAATTTGTACGGCAAGGGCGACATTCACAACCCCAAGGCCCGCGACGAGTACCGCGAGATCAAGATGAACGTCCTACTACAGCGTCAAGAGGGCGAGCGAACCTACGCCGAGATGTTCCGCAGATACGGCACCCGTGTCTTCATCGCCATGTCGGCGCAGGGTCTTGCCCAGCTCAACGGCATCAATGTTATTAGCTACTATGCCCCGCTGGTTTTTGAATCCGCCGGCTGGGTTGGACGAAACGCCGTCCTCATGGCCGGTGTCAACGGAATCACCTACTTGCTGTCGACCATTCCTCCATGGTACCTGGTGGACAGATGGGGCCGTCGTCCCATCCTGCTCAGTGGCGCCATCGTCATGTCTGTGTCTTTGTCGCTCATCTCCTACTGGATCTACTTGGACATTCCTGCGACACCCATGCTCACCGTCATTTTCGTCATGATCTATAACGCAGCCTTCGGATACTCATGGGGTCCGATCCCCTGGCTTTACCCCCCGGAGATCCTGCCTCTCAGCGTTCGCTCCAAGGGCGCCAGTCTGTCGACCGCTACCAACTGGGCCTTTAACTGGTTGGTCGGAGAGATGACGCCCATTCTGCAAGAGTGGATCGAGTGGCGGTTGTATCTGGTGCATGCGTTCTTCTGCGCGACCAGTTTTGTTGTTGGTAAGTTACATTCCGTCGCCCGCAAAAAAAGCACGAGCTCACCTGTTAGTTTACTTCATTTACCCCGAGACTTGTGGAGTCCGTCTGGAAGAGATGGACTCCCTCTTCGGGGACGCTACCACCGTTATGGGGACACCTTCCGTCCACGCCGAAACCGGCTCTCTCATGGGCGCTGGCTCGCCAGTTGGGTCCATCAGCTACCGCGGACGACCTGGCAACTTTACCGCTCAGAGTGCCATTCCCGGCCTATCACTCGACCCGCCCGACATTCCTGATGGCAAGGACCCCGACGGTGAGGCCAGCAGCACCATCAGCGGGTGGGTGTCGAGGGTCGTCGGGCGCACACGAGACCAGAGCAGCAGCGGTAGCGGCAGATACGCCCCGGTCAACCAGGGCGACGAGTAGTTCATGTTTGGCGCGCAACCGCTTCAAAGAGCTTAGAGGAGTTTCTTCTTCTTTTTTTGCAAATAGATGGCGGCAGATTCATTTCTTTCGGTGTCGAAGAATCCTCTGCTGAAATGGATACGACGATAAAGGTCGGACCACATGGTATCTGTTTTCGCTACGTCGCAAAGGCAAAAACAAGGGGTAGAGTCGAAAGTTGCAGTATCGAAAGCGGTGTTTCTGGTTCGGAGACACAAGACTTCGTCAGCGTAAGACGGGGCTAAACCAGGGGTTTTGTTTCAAGAGTCATTTTCATTGGTCCTATGTTTGTGTCTTGTACATGTACATAAAAACGTGTGTCCACAACAAAGCGATTTCTGCGGTGGAATCCTCGTGACAAAAAGGCATCATTCTTCCAAGCTAAGTCTCAATCTGTATGTATCTTTGACAGGTGATACTCTGTTGAGTTGTGTTATTATATATGGTGTTTTACGTGATCTGCCCCCCACCTGGTAGGTAGCCTTACACAACGCCTTGTTAAAGATCTCTGAAAAAAAAAAAAAAACTCAGTTACGTTCTATATAGCCTGTACGGGTCTCTATAGGCAAATGCAGCAAAAAGAACCCAGAGGTGCGGCTACCGGTTCAAACCCGAAATAAAACCATTATATTATGACTTTAATTGTTTAGTCATTATCTATCAACGTACATAATAGCTTAGCATATTGTCTAGCATGCGTATCTATTAAAACAGATATGATTTTTCTTCGTCAGAATAGCTCCTACTTGTACATTAACTGGCCGCAAATTCCACCTTCTTTGAGTGGTTGCTGACTCTACTTCTTGTTTATAGCTTACCGCCAGTTTTGGCAGTAAAATGACCTTCTACCAGGCCTAGCCCCAGACTCCACTATCTATCCAACAACGCCGTGCCCAATCGAGGCTTTCCTGAGAGAGAGAGAGAGAGAGGGTGTATGTATGTTTATTTCAGCATGTTATCGAACGCAGGGATCAGGGTCTGCGCCAGCCAGAAGGAGAAGACAAGTTTGGGGCCGGTCATGAGGAGCTGTAATACAAACAGAGGGTCAGCCTCGTGACTGGGAAGGATACAGTGGGCAATGCATACCTTGGGAATCAATCCCTTGAAGAAGGCGGAGGCGCCCTCGTTCTTCATCATGTTGGAAACGATCCTGAAGCCGGACTCGGGGTTCTCAAAGTTGCGGTTTTGAATACGGGTCTTGATGACGTCGAGAGGGGCGGAGACGAGGAGGGAGGCGGAGGCACCAGCAATGGAGGCGATGAAGTTCTGGAACCACGAGGCCTTGTTGTAATCGCTCAGTCCGAACATGTATTCCTTGGTGAAGGCAGAACCACCGAATAGCTGCATATCTTGAGTCAATGGTGATCGTCTGCTAGTGCATGAGTAGCAAGGATGCTTACAGCAAAGGATCCAGGAGCGTTACGGGCTGCAGTCCAACCCCATCCTCTGTAGAGGCCGAAGCCCTCGTCGGCAACGATCTTAAGAACACCGCGGCCACGGAAAGCCTCGGGGTTTGTCTGCCTCTTGATCTTAAGCACGTCGAGGGGAAGGAGGACGATCTCTCCGATGCCAATCAAGCTGTGGCCCGTCAGCTAAACATTCTGTGGGTTACGAATTTCGACTCGTGGGCGCAAACTGACCTGCCGGCGGTAGAGTGCATAATAGCTTTGCCAGTCTTCTTGCCGAAGGCATTCTCAAAGTCCTTTCCGTAGTGCTGGTTGAGGAAGTCCCTGGCGACGGGCTGTCCACCGTACTTGTATATTCTTTGCAGAACCTGTGCGCCGCCTCTCAGTCAGCGCTCCGTCACGCGTTTTGTGGCGGTCGATACAGTGTATCACACACCTTGTAGCCAGCGGCGTATCCTAGACCGGGGAACAGCGAGACGAATTTGCGACCAAGGGGCGCGGTAGCCTTATCCTTGAAGATGACGGCGTTGAGCTGGTCAATGCCGGAAACCTTGAGAATGGCGAGGGTGTCAGTATTCCGCCATGTTCAATAAATCTCGGTTGTTCATGGTAGCTCAAGGTACCTTCGTCTGATTGCTCATCAAACGCTTCGCGATGGTGTCAACCTGGGTCGCATATCAGTCTCTATTATACCAGCATCGTTTCCTGTCAGGCAAGAGGACATACGGGGTGGAAGACAGCCAGCTCGGCGATGCCAGCGGAACCTGCGAGAGATTTTCATCAGCGCCTGAGCTCGCGGGCTTCTGGTTCTCGTTCGGGCGCAACGAGGAACAAGAAAAGTCAAGTCATACCGGAACCCAGGAGTCGCGCGGTGTTCGACTCCCTCTCCTTTCCTGCAGCCATAGGGGGAGACATCTTGAACGTGGACGAGAGGCGCGAAATGCTCGATTGAAAGAATCCGGGTTCGGAAGGGATTTGTCGTCGATTGGGCACGGCACGAGGAGGCGAAGATGATTGTCCAGCAAGAGAGACGGGGAAGCGAGACAAGATTCTGGAGTCTGCTGGGAAATTTTTACGTCCAGTCACCACGGAGCCCGAGCTCGCAGCTTAATCGCACCCCTACAGGGACAAGGGCCCCTAGGCGCCGAGCACCGGGAAGTGGAGTCTGGCGCCACCAGCGCCGAAGCACCTACCTGATCACCTACTTCACCGTAGGTAATTACGTAGTAGCTCCCTTGACCGACGTCGTAGCTCCGACCGTTACAATCAACGGCCGACACGGACGACTTGCTCTTACTCCGGCGGCCAAATTTCAGATTTGTACAGTGGTTGACGTGGTTGGCATTTGAGATCGTCGCGGCCTTCGCAAAGAGGGCCCTATTTCATACTGGTTCTTTGGGTATCTATCATCTACTTCCGCCGTCCCGTGCGTCACCTCGACAGGTTCTTTCGTGTCCTGGCCATATGAGGCCAGCTGAAAGACCCCATCCGCAGCTTCACCAGCCTAGAATCCCTACTGTAATTGCTGCCTGTGAGCCTCTAATAGTCTCTGAAGACCGATATGAGATCATCCAACCGCATAACCTGGCCCAGAAGCTTGCTCTGAAGTTCCAAGTAGTCGTTATACTTGTTGTAATGCTCCGCAGTCATGACTTCCTCCTCCTTGCCTTTGACATCGTGTCTCTCCACAAACGACAAGATGTTGCGTTCTCGGTACCGATGCACGTCCAAGTTCTGGAGGCACCGTAACATGGCTTTGTAGTAGTCGTCAACCAACTGACTCTCCGTTCTCTCTACGTCGAAGAACCAGAAGAACATAGTGCGTGTTGCCGTTCTACTGGCGTCCTTGGGGACTTCCTGGACGTCCACGACACCTGCCATCTGCATGGCGAGCATCTTGCCTTGAATATCCTGCTTTTTCATGAGAGCAGTGGAGGGAAGCATCTTCTCGTCGAGCTTGCCCTTGTCG
The DNA here is from genome assembly GCA_004366825.1 of Colletotrichum spinosum. Lineage (NCBI taxonomy): Eukaryota > Fungi > Ascomycota > Sordariomycetes > Glomerellales > Glomerellaceae > Colletotrichum > Colletotrichum spinosum. The sequence continues at coordinate 586,629 of QAPG01000050.1, read as the reverse complement.
CGAAGGATCCGTGTCAGCCGAAGCCCGTGCCTTCCAAAAGACTGCTCGATGACGGCATCCATCTCGGTCTCTTTCAACCCATCGATCAAAGGCTTGAAGTCGACAGTCCACTGGCCTCGGCCTTGACTGCCACAGTGACGCAGGAAGCCCTGTCTGCTTTCCGCAAGCAACAACAGATGCTGCCGCAGTTGGTCCAACCGATTTCCGCCGGCAGCCTCCTCAAACTTGACTCTGGTTTCTCGGGACCCATCCCCCTCATCACCGCTATCGTCTGATTGGACCATCCTGGCACCGTTCATCTGCCCTCGGGCCGGAGCCCTCGATGCCTGCGGCGCTTCGTCGAACGAGTCATCAGAGTCATACATCGCCTCCCCAGGTGCAGTTCGAATCTTTTCCGCACTCTGGTAGTCGATTTGGTCGGCGGTTGCCTTACCCACACCAACCGAAACGTCAACAAAATCGTCAAGGTGGTCGAGGATTTCGAGTGTCGTAACAGTGGTTTGTTTGTTCGGATTGGGGCCCTCGCCGTCGTCCAAATCCATTCTAGAATCAAGCTTACATCTAGGTGACTGTTGGGTCAATAGTCGTAGAGCTGTATGATAAACCTGGCCGGTGATTTCGCCGCAAGCATCGGCCGCGTATTGAGCGAGGGACTGGTTGCGTATTTCGACGAGGCATTTTTCGATGTTGACCCTGAGAACAACATGTGGCTGGTTTCGCCATTAGCAAATGCGAACAAGCCGCTGACCCAATACACTGACCTCGAGTCTGGGCACATCGTCCTCCCACTCCGAGGCCTGTCTCTTGCTGTCGCCGTTTGCCAGCTTCCTACGCTTTGTAGGGAATATGGCGCTTCGTCCAAGTTGCCGCTTCAGCTTCTTACTCTCATCCCGGGCTTCGCGCAACCGCTTCGACACCTCCTGCTGGAGGAGTTCTTTGTTTCGGGTGGTCGTCTTCTCGCCAGGCGTAGTCTTGGTAACTTCGTCTTCGATCTCGCGGTAAACGTCTTCGGGATTCCGGAAGGTTTTAGGCCCGACCTGGTCAATGATCTCGGCGACAACCAAGCGGTTCAGGGTAGCGTGAAGATCGAAGCTCGAATGCGAGTCATGTCCATTGGTGTTTGATTTGAAACTGTTTCCGTTTGTGTGACCATTCGTGTAACTACCATTGGCAGTTCCGTTTCGAGCCTCAAATGCCTGCGTCAAGTCCGAGACCCTGGCGTGTCCTAGTTGTATGATCGTCTGGACGACGTCCTTCTCGTCGTCGCCGTATTCAATCCCAACCATCTCGATGATCTTGCCAATACGAATGGTGTTGTAGCAGCCATCCGGGTTGGCTTCGTATGTGCCAATTGTGTTGTTGGAATCGGACTCATGATATACAAGACCCTGTTGGACGAGAACTCCCAGACCATGACGAAGCTGCCGAGGGTTGAGACCTGTGGTCTGCACCAGTTGTGCAATGGTAGATCTGCCTTTACTGAAGAGGACTGTTAGGATTCGCTGGGTTACGGCGACTGGTCAGCCCGAGTGCAACGAAAGCTGGAAGCGCAAAAGCAGCGTAACTTTCTGCTAGTGGACGTAATACTTACTGCAGGTAGTTCGCCGCAAATGTCGTTGACGAGGTGAGCGCAAAGCTCCGCGCCATGCTTGGTCTTCGGACAATTCAGTACAAGGACGTAGATATGTAGTGCGAGATACGAAGGCTTACCACCAGCATTGTGGAGCGTGGTGTAGGAATCGCTAGACTCTAGAGATTCTCTCACTATCCCTAGAGCTGCCACAAAGACTACCGCGAAGTCATTGAAGTATGAAAAGGCCGATGTAGTGGTGGTAAATGTAGTCGGCTGCGGGTAAACACTGGGATGATATCAGAGGCTTTGTCGCGTTTGACCGCAGAAAGACCTGAAAAGTTCAGGAACTTTTTTTTCCTGAGCGGCGGGCCATCCAAGGCGGGGTGGGGGACAAAATCGAGGGAAAAGCGCCGAGTCGCCGACAGAGTCCAGCCAACGGTGACTCTTGCGTGAGTGTGACTCGCCAAAGTCCTACCGTAGGTGCCACAATTGGTACGTCAATCAGTGTTGGCATGCGGTGGGTTTCTGTGGCTGGTGACATGCGAACTCCCTCTCACGAGACCCCTGGCTCTGCTGACATAATACGATGTTGACATGAAGGTGGAGTCGGCGGAGGTAATCAGCCCGACGTTTATTGGCGGGTCGGCAGGAAATCACTTTTCCCTCACGTGACAGTACGAGTGACCAGTAGCTAACCTCGTTCGATGCATCGAAAATTGGTCGGGATTGTAACGAGGCACTTTCTGTTGAACCTCCGACGAATTGAGCGTCACGCACATCGGAACTGCCAATTCTCGGCAACCCATCATCGCAATGATCTCTAGACCGTCTCTCGCGAGGTCTGCGCAGCAGGCACTCCGCCAGTCGAGCTGTGCTCGCACAATCTCCGGTCGCCGCTTCGCCAGCGCTTCTGCTGGTTCCGGCACCTTCGAGACCGCCGACGTTGGTGGTGTCAAGGTTGCGGCCAGAGACTCTCACGGCCCGACCACTAAGCTGGCTATCGTGGCCAAGGCCGGTACCAGATACCAGCCTCTTCCCGGCCTTGCCGCTGGTCTCGAGTCTTTTGCTTTCAAGGTACGGAAATTGTCTGAAAACACCCTTTGTGCCCTGGCGTGCGGCCGCAAGAGAGATGCGCTGACACGTCTCCTCGATGACAGAACACACAAAGACGCTCTGGTCTGCGCATTATCCGCGAATCCGAACTCCTCGGCAGCCAATTGACTTCATACCACACCCGCGAAGCCCTCGTTCTCGAGGCCAGCTTCTTCAACGATGACCTCCCATACTTTACGGAGCTCCTCGCCGAGGTTGTCTCCCAGACTAAGTACACCAGTGAGGAATACCAGCGTAGATGGAGCGGCACGGATTATAGTTGACTGACGGTCGTTTAGCGCACGAGTTCCATGAGGAGGTTCAGCCAGTCCTCCGCCTGAAGCAGTCTGGTGTCAGCGCCGCCGCCCAAGCTATTGATGCTGCCCATGCTGTCGCCTTCCACTCTGGTCTCGGCTCCCCCTACAACCTTACGCCTTCGATTCCCATCCAGCCCTACCTGAGCGAGTATGCCGTTGCCGACTTCGCCGACGCCGCCTACGCCAAGTCCAACATTGCGCTTGTTGCCGACGGTGCCTCCGCTGCCAACGTCACGAAGTGGGCCGAGCAGTTCTTCAAGTCCGTTCCCGCTAGCTCTCCCGGCAAGGTCGCCTTGAACAACACTGCGTCCAAATACTATGGTGGTGAGCAGCGCCTCTACAGCACGAACGGGAACGCCCTCGTCATTGCATTCCCCGGCGCCACCAACGGTCAGGCTTCCCCCGAGCTTGCCGTCCTGGCGGCGCTGCTGGGCGGCAAGTCCAGCATCAAGTGGTCCCCTGGCTTCAGCCTCATCTCCAAGGCCGTCGGCCCCGCCCCCGGCCTCTCCACTTCGACCGTCAACCTCTCCTACTCTGACGCCGGCCTTCTGGCCGTTCAGCTCTCCGGCCCTGCCGCTGCCATCCGCAATGCCGCACAGGAGACCGTCAAGGCTCTGAAGAGCATCTCCGAGGGTGCCGTCAGCAAGGAGGACCTCACCAAGGCTATTGCCAAGGCCAAGTTCGACGCTCTGGAGGCCACCGAGAAGCGCAGCAGCAGCGTCCTCCTCGCCGGGTCTGGTCTCGTTCACAGCGGCAAGGCCATCGATGCCGCCGAGTCTGCCAAGTCGGTTGAGTCCGTTACTGCCGACAAGCTTAAGGCGGTAAGTGCACGAGACCATCTTGACTCTAGTATGAATGGGTTTCTAACACGATTGCGACAGGCGGCGAAGACGCTCCTTGACGGTAAGGCCAGCGTTGCTGCGGTTGGTGACTTGTACGCTCTGCCTTACGCCGAGGAGCTTGGCCTTAGGGTATAAACAGCCATAGGCCTCATCTCGTAGTAGCGGTCGGACGATCCGTGTATCAACAGCCAAGCATTTGCGGTAGATTGGGGAAATGTATCCTTTGTGAACATATGTAGTAGAATTTTCTTGTGTCTGCCTACCTTAGCTTGTCTGAATCTTCTCTTAACTTGTTCAAAACTCGTCTGAAGTCTCACTCGAGTCCGTAGCTCTGCTGCAAGATGTAGCCGCACCCTAAACTCAGTTGATGATTCTCACTGATGCGCAGACACGCGATGGGCACTAGTTACACTTCATCTCCGCAAGGGACGTTGTGTATGTCGCTTGACCTTTAGAAGTCACCTTTCTTGACGTAGCCTACCTGAAGTGCTGTCCTGGGTGTACCCAGATTATCCACAAGTGCGTCTAACATTACGTCTAAGATTCTCATGGTGGAGTAGAGGATCCAATTGCGCTGGAGAGCACGTTACTCATGTTAAGCAGATGGCATCCGAGCCAAGATATCTCAATCCCCAAGTAGCACCGAACATGGGATGAGATAGTTCAGAGACAAGGTTTGAAGAACAAATTTCCTCGATCACTCTGCCGAGCGTCTCAATTCGGTACTGCAACATACCCTGCTGGCAGAATGTGTATGTATGATATTTGACTGAAAGCATTGTTTGACGATTGTTCCAATTGGAAGTGCACGAGTTATTGCAGTCCAGCTGCTGAAAATAGATAGTGGCCTCTTTCGGGCTTGCTTTAGGGTATGGGGAGCAAATATCCTTCTGTTGATTTGCTATTCGAAACACAGCTTGGACGTGAGGGGAACAGCGCCGAGCTCGGTCCTCTCATTGAGAGGTTGCGGTTCAGAGATCCGAATACTCTCCCCCTTGTTGTATACTTGCCTTGGCGAGATTGTAACAGCTGACGGAAAATGACATCGAGCAAGGTAAAAAGACCATGTCGAGAGAGAATCATGTTCCAGGACTTGGGCAGAGTGAGCGACTCCATTCAGTGCAAAAACGCGAGGGATCAAGCAAGTGACCATCTGGCTCCTAATACATGGCCAGTTAACGTACGATAGCAGAAGTACCTACTCTGTAATTAGTGTGAGAAAGCAAACAGAGGATGAGCAGCACGAACTCATCGCATGTTTCCGCAGTTCGGCTTACCCTTGTGGCTGGCTCGAGGGGACTACAAGTAACAAAACGAAGCGAACTACGTACCCAACCACGACCTCCCCAGGGAGCACAATCCCGTACCAGTATCCGCACGATACTTACGTACCTGTTGCTAATTAGTCCCCAGCTCCGCCGTGACATGGCGCAGAGTAATTCAGGCACGGGTAATACCTCATATTACACAGCACGATGGGCTTCCAGCAGGAAGTACTCATCAGTCCCATATAGAAAGTATCTGTGTATTGTGCTGACGATATCGGATGGCGGCGTTCTGGATAGCGAAGAACTTCTCCGTTTGTCGCTGGCTCATCCCCGAAGCCCCTGGAGCCCAACGAACCAAGTATTGTGCTTTCCTTACCTACCTACCTGCCTCATCTTCCTTAACGTGCCTACTTTCCTTAAGGTACCTACCTACCTTACCTAACTTCCCGTGCTTGTGTAGGTAGGTACCAGTAGCAACAGCAACAGGGCCTGGGTAGGTAAGGGAGTGTCAACGGGAGGCTCAGCAGCCCGCCTATGGCGGGAGCAGACGCCGCTAAAAGTGCAAGACCAGGGCACCAGGGCCCCAGGTTGGGGTGAGGTGTGGTGCGGTAGGGGACTGGCCGGACTAGAATGGGAAAACAAAGCCTCACCTCACCTCACCTCGACCTCCACACCCAAAGTCAACTCCTTCCTCGCCCTCGCCCTTTTTTTGCCCACGATCGACGTCGGTGTCCCGTGCCTGCTGCCTCGCCTCCTCAACCCTCTGATTCTTGTCGCTCAATTGCGACTTTCTTCGTGCAGGACTGTTTTGCGACTGAACGATAATTGGGGAAGCCTTCTTTTATCCTACCCCCTCTATCCATTTGGGATACTTTACTCGCAGTACGGATATCCCGTCACCTCGACACTGGTGAGACACGCATCCATCCCGTTCAGTTTCTCCGTTGCCTCCTCTCTTCCTTCCCCAGCCAGGCCTTGGATCATGGCGATGACCTCCTCTCGGTTCTCATGCACCCCATCATTTCGAAAATACCGCCCATTACCCAACTGCTCTTACCGCAACGTCTAGCCCTTGTCGAGCTCCGACTTCTAGATACCTGTCCTTCATGGGACGACCCCCGCTATTGGACCTGAAGCTAACCGTGGACGACCTCGCCATTCTAGCAGGCACGCATTTCCAAACCCCAGGGACGACTTTAGTCCACCTGGCTGTTCACGTCGTCGATAAGCAGTTCAGTGTGACTATTTTCCGAACCGGACGTGACTATACCCTCTAATTCCTGTCGCAAGGTGCGTAGACTTCAGCGTCTTCCACCACACAACTCCCCTGATTGGCCCATCCAGCGTCATCCGGATTCGATCCCAGACGCATCAAGCTGTCCTCAAGAGAGCTGGACTGACCTATTGCCGCAGGGAACTCGAAGGTTTATGTAGCCAGGCTGGCACTACCCTAAGACGACCCCTTTTTGTACTACGATACAGCCCGAAGCTGTAACATGGTGCAGCCCAAGAAGCTGCAGAGTGACATGGGGAACAACGGCAACAAGAGAGACGTTAACAACATGTCTTTTAACAAGAGAGACGCCGCCATGACCTCCAAGGCGGATGGAAAGGGTCAGAACGGTAACAGATGCTTCCTATGCTATCCCTCGGTGATGCTAACCATTCAAGGCACTCGATCCGGGTTTCGGACTGACGCTGCCATTTCGAACAGTCGTCTGGGCAGCGAGCGCACCCTCCAGCCCTGGGTTCCTGATTCTAGTGATGGTGCGGACGGAAGCTTGGAGAAGCCGTCCAACGCAGGCGGCGCCTGGGACCAGTTTGCCGAGAACGAAAGGCTGTTCGGTTTGAAGACCGACTATGACGAGAACATTTATACCACTACCATCGACAAGAGTCATCCTCAGTACAACCAACGCATGGCCGCCGCAGAACGCAAGGCCCGTGAGATCGAACGCAGCTTGCCTACCACGGCGCATGTTGCTGAGGAACGCCAGATGGACTTCGTCGCCGGTACTGGTGATGGCGGTGATGAGGAGGACAAGTAGGTGTTTTTCCTTCGCTTTGTGATTTGAGCTGCCATGCTGAACTTGATCTTAGGTACAGTGGAGTTCGTCGTCAGGACTTCCCTCCCATCCCGACCCGCGACAACAAGTACACGCCTCCAGCCAAGCGAGCCCCTTCTGCACAAGCCACGGTAACTGGTGCCCCCTTCGACCCAGCCATCATCTCCTCGCAGCTGAGAGCGCCCGCGAAGAAACAGACGACGGTGAAACCGGAAGACGCAAAGCTTCTGAGCCAGTTGGTCAATAAGGGTGCTACTGCAGAATCTCTCAAGGTTGCGGAGTCCAAGCCGTCCACAAAACCAGCGCCCAAGCCAGAACCCGCGAAATCAGTCGAGAGCAAAGCACCCGAGTCAAAAGCAGTTGCTGCAAAGGCCAACGATGTCAAGCCGGTAGAAAAGTCGGGCCTTGCTCGTCCTTCAGCGACAACCGGCCGCACCATCTCGCCTCAAGCCAAGGAGGGCGCTCCGAGCGCAGCATCTACTGTTGAAAGAGACGTCCTAAACTCTTTCAAGACGTTCGCCAGTCAACAGCGTCAGAACGCCGAAAAAGTTCGAAGCAGTAAGGCCAAACTTGACAAGGAAGTCAAATTGACGGAATTGAAAAAGTTCGCCGACAGCTTCAAGCTCTCGACTCCAGTCCCCACCGATCTCATTTCCATCATCGCCAAAGATCCCGTTAAACAGAAAGAGATACAAGCAAAGGCCATCATGAACGCTGAAGAGGTTGCTCGCACCAAGTCGGAGCCCTCCACAAAGCCCAAAGAAACGCCGACGAAGGAAGCTGTCAAACCTACTGCTGACACACCGGTGACTCAGACTGCCGCAGCCGCAGCGGCAGACACAAGAACGCGGCCCACGCCTACCCAGAACACGATTTCTCCCTCTAACGCCCCGAATCGTCATCAGAACGCTCGCCAGTCTTATGGAGCTCCTCCCTACCACACGCAGACGTATAGAAACGACAGGTCGGGACAGCATATGACCCAGCAGAACCGCCAGCCACTGGCCCAGCGTATCCGCAATCCGGAGCAGCAGAAGTTGTCCCAGCCTCCGAATCACCAGAATGGCGGAGGCCACGACATGCGCCCGCCGCCTACAGGACCGGCAAACACCAACGATTCATCTTACGCCCGGCGCATTAGCGGCGTTCCGAGCCACATAGGGGGTAAACTAAACCCGAACAGCCACGAGTTCAGGCCGAGCCCGTTTGCCGCCTCTTTCAACCCCAACGGTCACCCCAGTGCAGGATCCAGTCCCCGTTCTGCTGCTGCCAACAACGTTGCCGAACCAACGTCGGCCCCTGCGGCGGCCCCTGCTGGCCAACTGATTCGACGCAAGACAAAGGCAGTTGACGTGAACAAGTGCTACATCCTCGCTCACGTCAAGACGATCCCGCCTCCACAGGGCCCCGGCCGGAAGTGGGATGACAACGGTGGCCTCAGACCGTCTTACGACACCGCCCCCGTCTGGAGAGTGCCCGAGGACAACGAGAAGCCGGATTCTACCATGTCCATGACTTCGAAGGAGTACCTCGAGCGCCAGTCATTCGCTGCCACCTCTATGAGCACGCCGAATCACACACACGTGGTGCCGAGTGCTCACCAGCACCAGCTTCCGTTCCATCTGCAACAGCCTGCCCACATGGCCCCAAGGCAGTCTCCCCACATGCCGCCCATGCCTATTCAGAACCAACACGGCCACGGACCTCATGGTCCGTACCAGAACATGGACGACCATCGTATGATGCACTCTAATTCGGCGCAATCATTCGCCTCGCCCCGAATGTCGCAGGTGCCCATCACGTACACCCCAGCGATGGCATCAGCTTCTCAAGTTTCATACAACCAGCCGATGATGCAGCCTTATGTCGGACCTGGCACTCCCCAAATGGGATTCAGGAACTTCTCCAACAATCATCAATACATGCCGCAACAGCCCGGACACATGAATGGACCCATGATGCCTCAGTTCATCAATCCCCAGGGAATGGTTCCAGCCCATCAGATGCCCATGTACGCTGGAGGGCATGCACAGTTTATGCCTCCAAACGGGGCGCCACCACAGCCCATTCCCGGGTCTAATGGCTATCCCAGCCCAGGAAGGCCAGCCGCACCCATGATGGTACACCAAGGCTCCCAGCAGGGTCAGCCGGTGTATGGAATGAGCCCTAATGTGCAGTACCAGCAACCGTTTACCCCTCAGCAACCCGGCGGTCAGGGTAAGATGGTACCCGGCGCTCGATTCCAGTGAGAGACTAACAGTCCAACTTAGTTGGCAACGTCCGTGGCTACAACAGCCCGGGCCCCCAGCACTTTGGTACAAGTCCCTCCCAGATCCATTCACATGGAGCGCAGCAACGGAGCGGGAGCAGCAGTTATGGAACCAAGCCTTTCAATAATCACGGCCCCCAACAAGGATCACAACACGGTCACGCGGCTGCGGCTGGTGGCTCAGGGCGTACCGCCGACGGCCCTGAGGAAACCAGATGATAAACCAGGAGAGATACCATGCCAGAGACACACAAATATCGTTTGGAAACGCGGCCTTCGCAATCATCATTGCCAACATCTCTTCCGCTTCGACCCTCGCCGGTCTCTCATTCGAGGCCCCAGAGTGGTGAACGTGTAAACAAAATGTCATTCAGCATTGATGCAAGACCAAAACCCCGGCGATGAATGGCTGCCTCGATGCTCTGCTGGGGCTGGCAGTATCTGGGTTCCTGTCTGCGACGCATGTTACGCATCCGAGGGTTAGATATTGGCAGGATATGTGGCAGGCTACTCGTCCAGAGTCGTGCAACGGTATTGGAATCCAGGGAGGTGCGCTTTCAATGAAGATGGGGAGGTCGGGGGGCAGGCCAAGTGAACGTAAGGCAGGATCGCCCTGGAGTCCGGCTAACAAGCTCGGAAACGTCCTTCATAACCCAGACGCGTATCTGGAGATCTCAGATGCTATGGACAGCTGGCTAACAGCGGTTGTGGTGGAGGGGATCGGGGTCGGTTGCTCCAGTCCAGGCTAGATTATCTACCCATTCATAAGCAGCTTCAACATGACAAAACAAGAGTCCCAGGTCCGCCTTGAGTCGAGCGATTATGATTTAACGTGATGAGTTGGGTCTAGATAGTGGTGTTGCTTGCGGTATTCACATCGAAGAGCGCTGAGTGGTGCTGGCTAAAGGGAGGCGAGAATGAAGCCGTCACTAGTGCAGCAGCAGTGACATGGACGGTAAACACGGCATTAGCTCCTGCTCTAGGATGACTGAGAGGTTTCCAAACGAATCAGAACTGAGCATGATGTGTGCAGTCTCTCGGATGCACTTGCTGGCCTCATTGCCATTTTGAATCTTCAGTCACTGGAACAGGAGATGGGGGTGCTTTGAAGCAGGCAACCAACTGGAGGCCTGCCTCCTCAAAATTCATCCCTGGGGAAAAACAGGGGATAAATCACAGGCAGGGTTGTCAACGTCGCTCGCCCGATTGAGCTAGCCGGGGCAAGGTGCGATCTGTCTGGATAGGAATTACATATGTAGTATCAAAAGCGCTGCGGAGCAGTGCGATAGAATTACTGCCTCCTGAGCGGTAGCAGCAGAGTGGAGCGGGACGGGAGACGGGAGGTATGAAAAAGAAGGAGGAAGGAAACATTTTCGTCCGTGGCGGCTGCACGATGCGTGCCATTTGATGGCGGATGTTTCAAGTCGACCGTTTTCTCGATCCGGAAAGGGATGCTGGATGACAGGGATGGACGTCACAGTCGCTTCCGTGGAAAGCTTGAGGAGGCGCTGGCGCGGGGCAGGGTCCTGATGTGACTGACTGTCACAACCACAACTCAGACGAAGACGACGTGGAGTCAATGCAATTAGGGAGAATGAATCACGACTGCCTTTCGCTGGCTGGCTGGTGGTTCACTGCCACGTGACTGCGTAATAATTGTGAGCTGAGTCCATGAGCTAGCTGATCTAGTACAGAGTACGATCAAATGCTCTGTACACATGCAGAGACAAGATGCTGGGGCCAATCAGTCCAGTAGGCGGCTCACTGATGTCAGGCACGCGGGCCGTCTGATTCGAGGGCGGGGGATCCGAAGCTGACCTGTGTCCTGCGTTGGTGGGTACGAACGCTGAGATGAACGCCAATTCTGCCGAACAGAACGGTTTCCACCCCCTTACGCTTCAGATCTTTACCGCGCAACTGCCGCTGTGACAGTTCATTCGTCCATCCATCCATCTGCCAATGACCGGGGGCTGGATCAACTTTTGGTCGTCTGTCCAGCCTGTCGCGCTGTGTCGGTTCATCCCACCGTTGGGACCACTTTATTCAGAGACATGCCAAACGTCGCTTCGTCTGCCACAGTACCACTATGAGGCGGGTAGCTGAGCGCCGCCTTTTCCACGCATGTATGCGCCCATGGATGCCTAGTAACTGGTCTCAAGCCGCCCGGCGGCGTTGAGTGGTTGCTTTCCTCGTGCAAGGGGAGCGCCGCAGGAATCCGACAATGCTTCTCATTGTGAGTCGAGCCTCATCGAGTTTCGAGTCGTCTGTTGGATATGATTAAAGGGCATGGGAGAGCCGAGAGTCTTGTGGAGATGGGAAAAATCTAGAGGGAGAAGAAAAGGGAGACGCCAGACGTTCGACGTGGACCTGGACCAGTACTTACACCAAAGGGACTAGTATGGAGGAGCCTGCCAGTAACCGAGCTGCCGATAGTCAATGCCCGTAGCAGTACACTGTCGCATGTAGCTATGTCATGAAGAATAGAGGTATCTCGAAGTGCGAAGTAGAAGAGTCAAGGGCGTTGAGCAGGGGTTCGTCCTTCCCGGCGCGAGGAAGGTGTTGGCCAAGCTCCCCGCGACCGCCAGCCAACCCGCAGATGGGCCACCGGATCGACTCACATCCAGCAGAACGCAGAATGCCAGTTTGCCCTTCCGCCGGAGCCTGCACCTTTAAGAGTATGTCTGCAGAGAGGCCTGGTCGTGACCCTTGTTTGCGCCCTTTCCCCTGGTCATCCGAGTGATAGGTGATGAGTATCTCACACAGAACTTGGCTGGTGGAAGTGTGTGACTGTCTGATGATAAAGAGCTCGTGATGCTGCTCCCTCCTTCCAAGATAATTTCCTCTATCACCGCCTGACATTAACAACGGGATCGGAGTCTGGACTTTTCCTTCTACTTTCTCTTCTGACTTCACTGCATTCTCTACACAGCCTCTCGTCTCTGGCATTGCGTCATCTACGGCACCGAAAGAACTACCAGTCTGGGGAAATCCAACTTGAGCCTTCCGTATTGGGCTTACACACACTCTTACACCGAGAAACCATCTCCACACACCAAGTAGGCAGTAGGCACATCGTTCCTTCCCGGCCTCCATCTAGATCGCAACGGTTACGTCCTTGGCTCCTTCCCGACCAACCTCACTGTTGAACACCAACACATTCCTTCCGATTCCATTGTCAGTCATCGACCTTCCCTTCCTCGAGCAGGCTCGGCCCCGAAGACCACTTCCAGATAAAAAAAAATTATCCCGCCCGTCTCAGTCACCTTGACTTGGACCATCTCGCCCTCACTCACTTCGTTTTTGACAACAACACTTCGAGCTGGGACTGCACCAAGACATCAACTAAAACAAGAAGTAGACGCGCTCTTTCACCACCTCCCAAGCTCGACTTTTTCCTACAATCCTATTCATTCTCAACCGCATCCCCCAAAGAAAAAAGCACCAGATCCCTCTCGCAACCTGCAGCAAAGCCACCATGAAGTTCAGCTTCATCTCCACCGCAGTGTTGGCCGTCGGCCAGGCCTCTGCCCATATGGCCATGACCTACCCTCCTCCCCTTCGATCCAAGCTCAACCCCTTCAATGGAGGAGACATCGACTACAGCATCACGAGCCCCATGAGCGCCTCTGGCAGCGACTTCCCTTGCAAGGGTACCCTCAACCTCCTGGGCACCTCGAAGGCCTCGCCCGTCGCCACTTGGCAGGCCGGTCAATCGTACAGCATGAGCATCGACGGTGGTGCAAATCACAACGGCGGCAGCTGCCAGGCTGCGCTGTCTTTCGACAACGGCAAGACGTTTACCGTCATTCACAGCTACATTGGCAACTGCCCTGTTGCCGGTGCCTCCTCTCTCAAGTTCACCCTGCCTGCCGACACCCCTTCTTCTCAGAATGCCATCTTCGCCTGGACCTGGTTCAACAATGTCGGCAACCGTGAGTTGTAAGTGGCGGCCCCCTTTGCGATCATCAATCGACATTTGCTTACTCTCAACAGTTACATGAACTGTGCCGTTATTACCGTCACTGGTAGCGGTGGAAGCCAGAGCAGCTCATCCGCTTCGTTCAGCAGCCGTCCTTCCATCTTCATGGCCAACATCAATAACGGCTGCTCTACCATCGAGGGTTCCGATGTCATGTTCCCCAATCCTGGCCCTGACGTTACCTCCCAATCGAGCAAGACGGCACCTCCTTCTGGCAATTGTGCTGTGGCCAACCCCGGCAGCGGCTCCGGCAGCGGCTCTGGCGGTGGCTCAAGCGCTGGTCCACCTACCCCGTCTACCGAACCCGTCCCTTCAAGCAATCCCGTGATCTCCAGCGGCCCCGCGGTCCCTGTTCCCACCTCTATCGTGCCTCTGCCCAGCCCTATCTCGCCTGTTCAGTCTTCTCCGGCTCTCTCCCAGCCCAGCGTTGCGCCGACTACTCGCGTGCCCGGTGGTTCAAGCCCGTCTTCTTCTCTGTAAGTACTCGCACAAATCTTCCCCTGATGTGGACGCTGCTAACAGTTCCAGGCCTGGCGGCGTTTTCCTACCCATCTCGAGCTCCAGCGTCTCCTGCGACCCCGAGGTCGAGATCCAGACTACGTTGGCCACTGTTAGCAGACCTGCTCAGACCAACGCTGCCACCACAGCGGCTCAGGTTACCAGCGTGTCGCCTCCTCCCACGCCTGCTGCTACCCCTGTCGGCGGCAACAACGCCGAGGGTGCCATGCAGCCAGGTCTCAAGTGCACGGAGGAGGGCCAATGGAACTGTGTTGCTGGAACTCACTTTCAGCGCTGCGCCTCCGGACAGTGGTCGGTTATCATGAGTATGGCTGCTGGTACCAAGTGCGTGTCCGGAGTGACGGAGGTTCTGGTCTGGCACAAGAAGCGAGCCCATGCCCGTCGTTTCCGCTCCAGACACATCTGAGCCTACGGCGGAAAGAGTACTTGTCTCTGAATTTTGATGATTCTTGGGATGGGCTATGATATTCTTACGAAAACTCTATGAGATACGCGGGTACACAGCATCGTAGACGTGGGAAGTCTGGTCTCTGGCAATTTCGGCGTTTGGGTTGAGATTGGATCTCCCAGACAGGTTCTTGGGTGCCACGGAAATCGGTCGGCGGGCAAGTTGGTGGTCTTTAGCATAGATAACGAATTAGAACCAAAATCTGTTGTAATTTCGTCGTGAGCCCGGACGACGACTCCAAGCCGGACACAGCTGTTCATCGTTTCCCAAAGTCTGTTGAAAGGGATGAACCGTGCACGGGACGTCGGAAACAAATCCTACCTCAGCTGCAGGTGTTGACAGCTGACAGCTGGCTTACGTGCCACCCAGACTATAAATCGGTACGAGCTTACTGGTGGCTGAAGCTTTGAACCTGGGGAGATCAACTTCGTTCACATGGACATCAATGACTGCAGTCGAAACTAAACGCACCGGGCTGGATTACCTATCTTTTCTGTCAATTAAGGAACTAATTCGTAACGAAATTTGCTGCAAGCCGACAGGCTCAAACGATTCTGGCAAGTGCAGCTGTCGACACTCTTGCCATCCTTGCATGCCGAGTCACCTTGGACCAGGAACTCTAGGTGACGACGTAACTTTCCATGCAGTCGGGCTGAGGTGGTCAACACGAAGATGGCAATACCGTCCGGCCGGGCCGCCTTCAAGAAGAAGGACGGTGTTTTGACGTTGACCCCGGACCAGCTCTTCGTCATATGGACACCTGCGCCAGGCAATGGCCCGCCTACGGTCTCTCTGTCACTGGCAAACATCACAAGTGAGTTTCGTCAAGCTGGAAAGCGGCACGCATGAGGCTTTGGAGCCGGCTAACTCACGGTGACAGATCTTCAACAAACACCAGATACGGCAGCAAAGGTGATGCTCAAGATTTTTGAGAAGCCACTAGAGGCCACCGAACAGGTGCCTTATCTGTTTCATTTCACATCTCCAGACGCCAGATCTGAGGCGAATGCCATCAAGGACCTATTGTCGAGACTGCTCGCGGACATACGATCTGGTGATCCCAATGTACCCAAGCCATCGGGGGCATCAGGCACGCCTGCGAGCGCGCATGGCGCGACCGGCGCTGCTGCCGCCAACGGGACGGGTGCGAGCAGCTCGGCCTCCATAGCCTTTGCGAGCTCTGCCAACTCGAAGCCCGTTAATGTGCGATGGTTCGACGATGCGCAGCTCAAGGGGGATATCGAGCTCCAGCAGTCTCTTATGAAGAAAGACCGCAACCTTCACCAGACGTACATGGACGCCCGCGCCACCAAACCCGAGTCCATCTCAGACGCCGCCTTCAACGCCCAATTCTGGTCCACCCGCACAAACCTGCTGCGCGCTCACGCGATCGAAGTCAACCAGCAGAAAGGAGCCTACAATGTCCTCCCGTCCATCAAACCCCGCCTGGAAAACGACGTACTCAAGCTTGACATAACGGTCGAGATGGTGCAGCTCATCATGGCGCAGCACCCGCTTGTCAAACGTCTCTACGACGAGAACGTGCCCAAGATCCCCGAGAGCGAATTTTGGTCGCGCTTCTTCCTCAGCAAACTCTTCCGCACCCTGAAGGGAGACCGCATAAGCGATGAGAAGAAGGAGGGCATCCGACGGGACGCGCTCTTCGACTCTCACGATGCCAGCGAGAACACTACCATGTTCCAGCGCAAGAGCATGGCCCAGAGCGTGCCGCACATCATCGATGTCTACGGGAACGAGGAGAACCAGGGCGGTTTCAGGAGCGGCAACCAAAAGGACATTGAAATGCGTCCCAGGAAAGACGTGCCAATCGTCAATACCCTGAACAGCCTCAGCGAGAGAATGCTCGCCAACGTCGTTCCCACAGACGACCGAGAAAACGGCCCGCTCGAGGAGTCGACCTTCCAGGAACTCGCCCTCCGCGACCTGCGAGGCGACGCCAAGGAGAACAAAATCATTCTCAATATCAAGGAGCAAAACCGTTTCTTCGCCAAGAAGGAAGAAGCGCAGTCCGACAACGCCAAGACTTTTGCCAAACAAGTCCCCGCAGACGTACTCTTTGAAGTCCAGTCGGACCTCGAGATGATGGACGTCGACGGGTCCAATGGCCTCAACCTGCGAGCGGGCATCGGCATCGTTGACGACAGCGATAGCGAAGACGAGGGTGGCGCACCGAAGCCGCCCCACGTTGGGTCCCGCGCCGCGCGCAAGGCAGCGGGCGAGGACATCATGGCGGGCATACGCCAGCGCCGGACGCAGAAGTACGGGGACGTGGTGGCAGACCCGGCGCGGCCCATGGGTCTTCCCGTCGAGGTTGCGGAGCGGTGCGAGCTGACGCACGCCACGACGATAGAGTTTCTGCACCAGTTCTGGAACGCGTTTCTGTCCGGCGACCCAGACCGCGCCAACGAACTGCAGTACCTAGTCGATTCGCTCAAGCGGTCTGCGGAGCGCATCAATGCCGTCGCCGAGGAGGCGGAAAAGGCGCGCGAGGAACTCATCCGGATGAAGAAGAAGGAGATTATGGACCACTACAAAGCCACGGGTAAGAAGATCAGGGGCTGGCGGCCGGAACACGAAAAGGGGGGCAGGAAGGCCGTGTTGCAGGTCATGGAGCCTACGCTCGATTCGCTCAAGAAGGCGCAGGCGGATTATCAGAGGGCCCTCGAGGCGGAGGGGGTGCAGCTTACGACGGAGGCTTAGATGGGTCGTATGACCGTAGACTGAAGTCGCTGTATCAACATATACTTATATATCATCGAACAGACATCTATAATTGTCCCAGATATGGAAGTAACTTCATCTCATTGATGCTGCTACCCTACGTTGATACAAATCATCCTCCCCTCTATTCCATTTCTACAGAAAAAAAGCGTATTTCACGACGGGACTCATCGCGTGTGTTTGAAAGACGGCAAATCATACACGTCCCAAAGAGAAGGGAATGCCAAGACGGGGATTTTCCACCCGTTCCCATCAATGGACGAATTGACAAAGGAAAATGTGAGAAAGCCCTCCCTCCTCCGCTTCCCTTTCAGAAAGAATGTTACACAGCCTGCCTCACCCTCGCCTCCTCGGCATCTTGCGCCGTCGGCAGCACCCCGAACCCCATGCCCTTCTTCTTCTGGCTGTTCTTGGCCCTGACGTCGCCGTACTTTTCGTCGAAGCGCCTGATGCTCTTGAGCGAGTCCATGTCCTCGCTGACGCTGGCCGCAATCATCTTGAGCGCCTTGTCGAAGTGGTGCTGGCGCAGAGTCCGCTTGGGCGGGAAGACGTACGGCGCCGGACCGGTGTGCTTCCCCGCCTCTTCGGACTCTTCCTGCACCGCGGTCATGGCGGCCGCGACGCAGAGGTTTTTCAGGTCGGAACCGGAGTAGAGCACCGTTTTTGCCGCGATATCATCCACCGACACCGAGTCGTCGAGGTTTTCGCCCTTGAGGAGGATGCGGAGGATGGACGCGCGGTCGGCTTTGAGGGGCAAATCGACGAGAATCTTGCGCGGCAGGCGGCGGAGAACGGCGTCGTCTAGGTCAAAGGGGCGGTTGGTGGCGACCATGATAAAGGCCTTTGTATCATTCATGCCGTCCCACTCGCGGAGGAACTGGTTGATCGTCTCGCGGTGCGCTGCGCGGTTCCGCTGCCCGCGCGCGGCGAGTAAGGCGTCTGCCTCGTCGATGAAGATGACGAGCGGGGAGAGCTTCTTGGCCAGCGAAAAGAGAGCGCGCACGTTCTTCTCCGATTGGCCGACGTACATGTCGTTGATGCTGGCGCCGCTGACTTCGAGCATATTGGCGCCACTCTCCTTTGCGACGGCCTTTGCTAACAGGGTTTTGCCGGTTCCCGGAGGTCCGTAGAGGAGACAGCCTGGGATCCTGTCCGTGGCGAGGACACCGTAGGTGAAGGCTTCCGGGCGGACGAGGGAGAGGGATGTGAGCAGCTTGAGTGCGCTCTTGGTTTCCTGGTCCGCGTGAACGTCGTCAAAGGTTGTCTTGATTTCGTTGCTGTTGACAAGGCCTGCGAGAAGCTTTTTTTCGTAGTCGTTATAGTTGCCGGACACGCGGAGACGCTCGGGTTCCGCACGCTGGTTGTTGTCTGCTGTAGATGACGACGGGGGTTTCGAGCGGGTCGATTTGTCCTGGAGACGGTGCAGTTGGGCTGTGCTGTAGCTACTGGACTCGACTACGTCAAAGAGGACGCGCCAGGAATGCTCGGGCGGGACAGCACCCCGGCAGACGGTGAAGAGACGAGTGACGTGGTAGACGTCGGTTGCCGGCAGGATGGAGGTGGCTAGGACTGGCGGGATGAGGGAGACCTCCATGTACGAACCCTCAGCGTCATCGAGGAGGTACTGTGGCGGTGATGACTTCGAAACGCCGACAACGCGGAGCTTGCTGGTGTCTGGCGACGAGCCAGCTATCGTCTTCATCATGTGCTGGATGTTGCGGAGGTTCTCCTGCAGATAGTCGTTCGCCTCGAAAATCTTCTTAGTGTTGCTGGCGTGGGTTATGCGGTGGAAGTTGAGCGGGAGAGGGATTAGACACTCCTCGGCAGCGATCTCCTTGAGCGTAGACGCGTACTGGTCAGACGGGTTATCGTTGGACGATGTACCGACGAGAGTCACGCTCTTGCCAGACCTCCACAGAGTATCGACAATGGCTCGCAGCCTCCCCAGGATGAGAGCACCCTCGAGGGTCATGTTAAGCTCGACAAAGTCGTCGACGTGGATGATCAAGCTTCGACCTGGTTGTGTACTCAGTTTGGTGGCTGTGTTGGCAATTTCCTCGAGCACCGCGTTGATCTTGAGGTTCTCCCATCGATCAACAGAAGGGAGGACGTAGTCTTTGGCGCCGTCCTTGATCTTCTGCAGCTCTTCGTCCATAGGGTTGTTGTAACCACCTCCGATACCGTGCTCGCGGATATTGACCCAAGCAGCCTCAATCTCACCCGCCATGTCTTCGTCGTTCGGCTTCTGGGGCTCCTCGGCCTTGGCCAAACGTCCGTTCATTTCAGCTGCCCGGTACCCCAGCATGGAGATGGGGCCTTTCGAGTAGGCGCAGTCCTGACCGAGGTAGTCACCTACAAGCATGCCCAAATCCTGAGCGTCAAGGTGGATGATGTCAGCTTCGGCGCACGAGGCGACGTGCTTCATGAGTTTCCTCGAATGACTTCGGCCGGTGTAGTTGGGGATGCTGACGACAGTGAGGGGCCTCTTCAGCTCGCGCGCAGCCATGCTCACGTCGGGCTTGAGAGCCAGTTCCGCGCGAACAGCCGTGACAATCTCGCCCCTGATCCTTGGGTCGAACAGCCTCAGCCCATCCTTTCTGGGCTTCGGCTGCCCTTCTCCGATGTATTGCTCAACCAGAGACTGTAGGACACCGTCGTCGTTGACGTCCTGGTCTGGTATTGGATCATTTTGTTTTGTTTCCCTCGTGTGCTGGGATAGAATATTGGAGAGGACAAATTTGTTCGAGTAGCGAAGCATATCCGCAAACTCGGTCGTCGGCAGCGGCTCGCGGGCGCTTTGCAGGCTATTCGAGGACCGCATCTCGTTGATGGACATGCTCAACCACTGAGCCGCCTCGGCCAGTAGCCTATTCCTCCTCTCGACGCCCTCGGTTTCGCCCTTGCGCAGACCTTCGAGCGCATCCTGCAACTTCGCCTCGTTCCACGACGCATGACCAAAGACGCCGTCCAAATCCTTCCATAGGAGATCTTGCCAGCGGGCGCCCATGTACCGGTGGTGCCAGAGATCGTTCGTGAGGGTGTTGATTCGGTTCTCGGGGTCGTATAGCGACACCTTACCCTCGAGAAAGCTCTGCGGCAGGCTCACGGGCGGAAGCTCGTCGACTGGCCTCTGCCTCGAGCCTCGCAGTCTAGCAGAAGCGAATGCGCTCCTCGGGCGCCGAAAGGCCGACTCGGGAGCCGTAGACGGTTCAATCTTCGATCCATCCGTGCTGTTGTTTCCGTCATCCTGCTCCCCCGCCGGCTTGTCTGGTGGCTTCCCGTCGTCGGCGCCACTCTCGGACGGACCTTTCCGTAACCTGAAAGACGGGTGGAAGTGTCGACACTGGCTGCGGTTGGCGACAACGAGCGCCAACCTCGACGGCGCAGAGACTGGGCAGGCTGAGGCACGGGCCCGAAGCCCTATTGCATGCATTCGGAATGACTAGGAGAAATTATGCCAGCAATTGGCGGTGTCGTTGGTGAGAATGCTTGCTGTGTTCGAGGCCCTTGAGCCGTTGGTATGCTTAGTGGGAGCGGCGGAATTTCGGCAGACTCTTCACCGAAACTCACCGAACCCAGCCCACACCGAGTCGGCTTGCAAATGACAAGCGAACAATGGACCTGAGCCATTTACACATGGCTTGTTACGTCACAGCCATTCCTTCACGTTGTTACGGTCATCCTTCGGTTCATTTTCCATGCTCGCTTGTAATACTTGACTAGATGCTTCCATGCACCACCCCTTGGTCCGTATTTGTCTAACAACGTGTACCAATGACGCTACTTCAAGGGGTATCAGAATATCATGTAATCCTCGAAACCAAATTTATCCCGTTCGCCAGCATCCTTTTTGCCTTTGTTCCACCACAACTCCCAAATTCCAAGTTGGTCGTGCAAACTGGTGACCAGTTCCATCATATCCCAAGAAGGCTTGACAGTGCCAAGCGCGGGCTGCGTTGATGACGGCTCGCGGCTGGACCCTGCTGCTCCAGAAGTGAAGATGGGGCCAGACAAGACCCAGTTTTGCTGAATATCATTCACAATATGATCGGACCACTGCAGGACTGTGGCGTCCTGAATCCTGAAGTCCACGTTAGTTTTCCGCAGTCGACGGAACAGCACCGATGGTGTCAAGGGTGCCGCCGGTTGAGTCTGGCTAAGACGCTCCCCAACATGTTCTCTTGCACCTTCAACAAGAAGGTTAAACCAGTGTAGACGTTCCAACAGATCGTCCCACCAAGCTAGACTTCCAGATACCAGAGAGCTGGTATCAATGGCTGGTTGCAGAGTGTTCAGAAGCCAGACGACCTTTCGGAAGACATGAGCATGTTCTGGACAAAGAGTTATGCCTTTCACCGCGGCTGCCCAAGCCAAGATGGACGTCACGAGGCCGACAACAGCCAAAACGGTGTCGCTGCTTCGCGGACGGGTAATGGCTGAGCCAGCCCATGCAAGCGCTAGAGCGTCACAATATACGTCGAGCAATGCGTAAGCCTCATGACATGTAAGTGTCGCATGTAGAACCGCAGACAGCATTCTGACGGTGAAGCGTTCGATGGCGTCGATGTCCATGGCCTTTCTGAGAAGGAGAACTTGTTCTGGCAATTTGCCATACCGGAGAGCTTGCTTGAAATTGTTGAGAAAGAGGTGGATCAGAGTGCTGGCTGTTCTCTGGTCGCCTTCTTGGAGTCTCAGTCCATAAGACTGGATCGTCGCTGCTTGAAGTTGAGGGTCTTCAGCAGGCGGAGAGTAGACCTTGCTCACGTCCTTGAAGAACGGATGCACTGCCCGTATGTCTGCGCCGTATGTCGTAATAAGAGATATGATGCTACGCACGAATCCGACATAAGTCGGATGCACCGGCGACTGGGACGCCACGACTTGTAGGTCAGCTCGCATCTGGAGCATGACGCTGTCCAAAGCCTTCGAGAATCGTGCGGCATAGTTCTTTTTGGTCGCGGCATCTGCGCATTGAAGGTGCTGTCGCATCTTTCCCATAACATCTACAAAAATCAGCAAGCTGTTTCTGCGAATCGATTGGTGCGCTTACGCTCAAATAAACTGCGGTTAGACAAGTAGCCTGGGTTTGCAACGAATCCAGTGGCCTTTGCAGGAACGAATTCCCAGCCCTGGCTTTGCAAGCACTGCCCAAGTTGGTTCTCATATCTCAGACAATGATTTGGCTGAACGATGATTAGTAGCCACAGATCCAAAATGTCAATTCCGATATCCTATTGCACATCAGTTATCCGTCGTTGCAAGTGACGTCATTCCTTCGTCTTACAGTGAGATTGACTTCCGCCCCTCGTTGCAAAATGGTTGAAAGGAATAGTGGTAGATATGTTCGCTGGTGCATGCTGAGTTTATTTGGCACCGTTTCGAAGAGACGATACTTGCGGTGCTTGAAGACGTGAGAGATCCGCTGTAGACCCAATCAGTATCAAGCCGACGAGAAGAGCTTCCGAGTCTTACCATCATTTCACAACGAACAAAGAGGCTTGTCATCATGCCCGATACTATAATGGATTGCTCGACGCATGCATGCGATATTGACTTCGCGCAAGGTCCATCGCTCGCGCCCTGGTATGACAGAATGCAACGAGACATTGAGAAAAAGACTGCAGCAAGATCACGCTCGAGCATCTAGACATGCGTCAGAGTTGTTTTCTGAGAGCTCGGCATATGTATGTGCTTACGAGAATGGCATCCTCCGACTCAAGGGTTTGTGGCGACGTGCTGTTCTGGCTGCCGCTTGCCTCATTAAACACCCGCTCGATCCGTCCAATGAGGCGTTCAGTGGTAGTCAGAGCAGCTTGCAGAAGCGCAGACGGGAAGTCTGTTGGAAGAGTCGAGAAATGCTGGA
This sequence comes from Colletotrichum spinosum, assembly GCA_004366825.1. Classification (NCBI taxonomy): domain Eukaryota; kingdom Fungi; phylum Ascomycota; class Sordariomycetes; order Glomerellales; family Glomerellaceae; genus Colletotrichum; species Colletotrichum spinosum. The sequence continues at coordinate 563,651 of QAPG01000050.1, read as the reverse complement.
AGACTTGTTGCAATTGCACTATGACGGTCAGCTCATGACGAAGACTTGGATTATTGTTTTCTTACCAGTGCTCGAGGCAAGTCTAGCCAACTCGAGGCTGCCCGCATACTTGACGACATCCATGGACGATTTGACCGAGAACAGCATGATCTCCATGGTCGCAGCTTTGTTGCTTTCCACAATGGAGCTCATGAAAGCCTCGCTAATATTGCTGGTGGCATCTTTAGACATCGCCAAGAATTGCTGTTGTATGTCTGAAGCTGCAGAATTGTACTGGTCCAACAACTGCTTGAAGACATTGGTCTGCCAGTTCGCCAATGGGACGAAGCTGGTGGATGATTCTTCTTGGGCCACGAATCGCGCAAGTTGGTTCCAGGCCCGCAAGTTGATCAGGCAGGCTTCCTTGTGCGAGCTGGCTGGGATCACGAGCTTCTCAAGGTTGTGAATTCCGGGCCGGAGATCCGGAGGCGATGCCCAGAACAAAGTGCACAAGAGGTCGTGATGATTTCTCAATGCTGCCAAGTCGTGTTGGTGGACGTTTTGCTCCTTGGAATATTGCCTGTCGTGGTTAGGCAGTGTTCGGGCCACCAAGTTTCGAATATCGTTGACCATGCCTTTTTGTCTGAGTTTCTTGATAGCAAGACCAACCAACTTGAGAAAGATGTGGAAGCATCGGTCTTCCGGTTGAATTTTGAGAGAAGGGCTCTGGTGTAGATTGTCCAAGAAACGAGCAGAGCGGAAGGCTTCTTCATTCCGCAAGTGGGATAAGTTCTGCGACCCGAAGAAATCAAAGATAGTACCAATGACAGCACCGCACTTCTGCCATCCCCACTGATCAACAAGATAGTGACAACGGGAGACGAGAGCTCGACAATAGTCATTGAAGCTGGGTGATTGGCGAGGATTATCGCGATAGAGCTGGAAAACGCGTTTCAAGATTTGCTGGGGCAGAGTCCAGCCTTCCATCGGGTTTTGGTGCCTTCTATCCGCAATAACCAATCCCATGTTATCGAATTCGCAAAGAGGCAAAAGCGTAAACATGCTCTTCCAAAGCCGTTCAAACTCTTGGGCATCCATCCCCCGCAGAATTTCTGGCCGAAACAGGCGTGGATACGCAATGTCCCAGAAACTCAGCCTTGGAATTCGAAGGCTTTCCGATACCTTCATCAGGAGAACCCAAGCGTGTGATAGAGGCTTATCAGTTCGGATACCGCGTTCTCTGTATCTCAGAGTTTGAAGATCATCGTAGAGAATTGTTATCTCGTCCAGTCCGATATCGACAAGAACACCAGCAAGCGCATCGGTAGTCTTCCTCAACATATTCTCGACTGTAAAAAGCTCAGATGCGAGCGGATCGTGTTTTTGGCACAGTCGAAACGCGGCCGAAGTGACGAGCAGGAGGCTCGAAAGGACTTCAACTAGTTGAAGACGCTTTCTGGAATCTAGCTCAGCCTCTGAAGCCAGGCGAGCTAAGAATGTCCGGTTCACATCAAGAAGCCTCTCTACAAAGGCAGAGGCTGCGGCGTCATCTGCGAAGCTCATTGACTTTTGCACGTAGTCCAGGACAAACAGCGCAGCCTCCTTGGTGCTGAAGCCGGGTTCTGAGAACGCTGTTGGCCTGATGATCTGATCCCAGACGCCGTCCAGCAAGATCCCAAGTTCTGAAGACACCTGTTCGGTCCAGCTGTCCCAGCGAAGAATCTGTTCTCCGAGATGGAAAGTAATTCGAGGGTGGGTCAGCCAGACTCTTGCTGAGAACTGCTCATCTACAGCAGACTCGACCCTGCCGCTACCAAGAAGTGTTGTCTCGTGGAAGAAGACGCCACGATCGAGTGGAAATGTCTCAAAATGCTGAGTGTAATGAGTACCAAATGGACCGAGACCGAGCAGCTGCCCATCGCCCTTGAGGATTCTTGGTGTCTCTACTGGACTCGGCAGCTCAACAGTTGGTATCGGGTCGTCTACGTGCCGAAACCTGGCAGCAGTCGTGTCCACTTGCACTGGCTTGATGGGCTTTCTTAGGCGCTTCGAACGTGTAGTGTCCGCCACTGGTGGCTCTGGAGACACTCTGCCAGCGAGACTGTGTTCCGAAATGACAGAGCCAACCTCGTTCAGAAAAGCCTCCAAGTGTGTGCTCTTTGCAGACAAGGACTGACGACGATTGCGCTGAAAAAGAGCGTCCAACGCGCGTTTCTTTGCATGGAAATTTGCTCTCTCCACTTGAGCACCACTTTCAACTTCCAGCTGAGCCGGTCTGTCAGCTGCCGCGTTCGCCCGTTGACTTGCTGTCGAATGTTGTCTCGAAAGAGGACGCGACACGCTACGAGCGCTAGGCGATGGTGCTGATTCTGAGTCTCCACGAAGTGGCCTCGTCGGTTGACCAACTGTCCGCTGCTTGGGCGAAGCTGCGGGCATGCGTGAGAAGACATTAGTGGGAAGTGGTGTGAGCGGACGCCTAGTTCCTGGCTCGCCCCGACGACTCTTGCGTCTGACTCCTTGACGGGGACGGATCTTGCCACCCTTCCATTTTTGCAATACTTCGCCAGCATCAACGTTGTCTTTACGAGTTGCCAAGCGGATCGTTTTGTTTGTGGGGCTGGTTCTGCCCAAGTGGCGTCTGCTCTGGGCTGCCCGCGCTGCAATCTTGAGGAATCGCGGTGCCTCCGGCTCGATGACATCCAGAATACTCAGTCGTGGAGGCGTGTCTGACCTAGCAAGATGAGAAACATCGGCATTCGTTTTGCGAGTTTGAACCCAAGAGTCGAGACGTGGGTTATGCCCAATCCTACTGGTGCCTCTGCTTGTCTGTCTTGACTTTTTGGCTTGCACGCCAGCAGTGCGTTCATCCCTTTTCCGTCTTTTGTTTGCAGGGCCGAAAGACTCCTTGAGAGATAACTGCCGCTTCCTGCTTGGTGCCATATGATCGATTTCATTATCTTCCATGGCAGAAGAGTCATCGTCGTCGATTTGGATAGTCTGAATAGTCGACTGATGTAAGGGCGCCGCAGTCTGGCTGTCGGGGGCATTATGAATAAACCTTGATGCCGGGGTTACCTCTTCGTCTGAGTCGTCAAAAAGAAAGTCCAAAGCTGTTGCTGATGTGGTGCGGCCAATCCGTCGGACAGCTACGCCACGTCTCTGTGTCTTCTCGGGGGACTGCGCAGGGTGTTGTTGCTGAGTCGGTTTAGGGCGGTTCGACTGCTGATCAAGCCTGAGCCAAGATGCTGGGAGAACACCTCGGATCCTTCGCCTAACGTTTTTGATAGCCTCTGATCCGGACTCTGATCCACTTCCCTGGTCACCGTTTGACTCGGGATCGGATACTGCAGCAAGGTCACACAAGGCCGCGTCCGTGTTCTCTTCTGCATCCAACATGTTCTCCACGGTCATATCGACAAGCTCCATCTCTGCCACAACGGACGGCATCCTTTGAGGTGACCGGAATGGATCGTCGTCTTCATTGAAGCTTTCTCCGGCCTGTGAAGAGGCTTGGTTCCTACCTTCTATGTCTGGCAACGGCGGCGAATCATCCCGCAAGCCAACATGATGCTGCGCAGGCGAGGAAGAGGGTACGGATCCGTACACGTCATCATACGTCTGGAAAGTAGGACGTGAGGGGTGTTGAACGACCTCCTTCGCAGTTCTTCGCCTCGCAGTGCCGGGACCCGCCAAGCGCCTCCTTTTTTTGGCCTGAGCTGTCGTCGAGTTACGGAAGATCTGCTCAAGGGATGGAAGCTCCCCGACTTCGGATATGCTGGTGTTGTCCGTCTCGCCATCTTGGCTAGGTTGACTGCTCGGTCCGCCCTTGTGCTTAGGAGACGAAGTTCGCAACGGAGACGGAGATGGAGAAAGCGACATGCGAAGAGGCATAGACTCTGCTGGCTCTTCCAGGCCATTAGACTGGCTCTCATCTGTCGTCTCGTTCGGTCCATGGGCTGTGCTCCCTTGGCTAGCTTCGAAGTCCTGCTCTTGCGAGTCCTCATCCTTGTTTCGTTTTGGGGATGACGCTGGCATTCTGATGGGTCGTAAGCCGTGGGATTTGAAAAACTTGCTGTATTGGGCATTCTCGATAAGGTAGGGGTGTTCCTGGATCGGTTTTCTCGGTCTGAATGAGCGTTCGTACCGCCGTGCCACTTGCGTCGCACTCTCGGCAAGTGGACTTGGACTGCATTGACCTGCGGGCACTTCCGAAGCCTGTCGGTTCAACGGCCGACTTCCGACCGACGTCGCGGGCGGCTGGAGACTGCGTATTTCGTTTTCGACCGGGAATTCTGGGACGGGCGCCGTGATTTCAACGTAGCTGGTTGATATGCTGTCGTCTCCACCCAGAGGATCAGGCGAGTCGTTGCGGCCATGATTGCGATATGCTTGTGTCATATGAGGGGGCGCTTGGTCGGTTTCGCTGTCCAAATCGAGTATATCGGCAAGCTCGTCGACATCTTGGGCAGAAGAGAGTGGCGAGGAAGCAAGCTCTTCTGTCGAAGGCCTCATAACGTCCTTGTCGGATGACGAAGCAGTCTGGGTCGCAGGCTCCCGTGGGCGTGTCGACAGAGAAGATCTCGGTACGTCCCATACACTATCATCGGCCCCTTGGGTCGTTTGCAAGTTTTCGTCGCGGCCCGTGGGAGGAAGGTCGACATTGCGTGGAATCACGGCTTTCTGTAACTCCGGTACATTCAATACACTCTCTTCAGGTTCTTGGGTCGTTTGCAAATTGTCGTTGCGATTGGTAGGAGCAAGTTCGACCTTCAAAGGGTCCTCGGACTCCTGGCTGTCGACGTCGAATTCGTCGTCGTCCGAATCTGGGACGTAGCCCTTGTCTTTCCATTTCCCGGGCCCCATAACATGAAGTCATTCATGATAAACAATCAAACATTGTGCAAAAGGGTTCCAAGCAGCTCCTGAGAGATTGGCAGCCGAATTATCAAGAACGTTTGGGTGTGGTTGGGGAGCGGTCGTGCATAACCTAATGTTCGAACCCCCAAACGGCGAACAATGTAGAGGCGGGACGCGTCTAGACCGTCAGTGAGCGCGTTTGGTGGGGTCAGCTGTGTCGCGGTCGCGAACCACTTAACTAACAGTGAGCGTCACTGGATGCGCGCACGGCCGGCCCAGGGTTTTCCCCCCTTCTAACAGATGCCAAAGGCTCTAATCACACAGCAACTGGTTACGTCGTACCATTAGGTTTTCCTGGCGCCTCGGTCCATTACATCACAGCCAAGAGTCAAGCTCAGCGTCCCTCTCTTGATTGAGGATCTCAGCTTGCCTAGGTTTTGCATAGCCTTGACTCAAGAATTGCTCTTCTTCCTCTCCTCCTTCCCTTTCATTAATTCGCCTCACTCTCTTTTACAATGAGCTTTCTGAGAAATGCTGTCCCGCTAGTAGTTGCGGTTGGTGCTGGTGTAAGCATTTGTGCGCTACCATCTGCTCTACTTTGGCTTGCCGCGAAGTGCTGACTTCTTCACAGCTGTGTATACCCTCAAGCCAAGTTTAGAAGAACAACAAAGATTGCGCGAGTCGCAAGCCTTCAAAGACATACCTTCTGGCGAACCGAAAACTACTGCGCCCCCAGTTGCGAATCCAACGATAGCTCAATTGGGTACGAAAAGCATAGAAGCAACTCCCAAGTCATAGAATGAGAACCCAACTTTCGATGCGAGCCACTGCACAGCTATTACGATGGACTCGGAGCTACAGTCTCGGAAGACCCCGCTCCCTGATGCCGCTTAACAACCACAAATAAATCAAGACGTCAAACCCTCATCAGGCTCGACGTACGTTACTATAGACTGAGCCCGGAAGTAGATGTTCGCCACCACGTACAACCTGAGCAAATCATCTTTTTCCTAGGTTCAGTTAGCTCCTCCAAGTGAGCTATGCGGACATTGAGATCAGCACTCACAATGCCGGGACCACATGTACTGCGAGAACTAGGATTTCCGTATCACTCCAGGACCGGCTATAAGAATGCAGGAGAAGCCTTTCCTGGTATTCGGGACTTTGAGGCAATCGCAGCCTGAGCAAGACGTGCGGCGCTGTACAATAGTCATGCCACTCTCTCTCCATGGGCGATGTGTAAGCAAGCCAAGAGCTCCTACAACTCCCGACGTCTGGTTGGGACTTAGAACTCCGTTGAGAAGATCAACCCAGACTCTTGATGCGCATACTGGTGTAGAGCACAGCATTTATTCATCGCCCAAACAATGGCTTGACGGTGACACTCCAGATCCCGTTCAAACGGCGCAATGGCGGTATTCGGAACGAACCGACAACCGAGCTCCTAGAAAGCTCTCGTAGCCCAGACACCGAGGTGAGAGCTGCCAGTCTTCCTATTGGCTGGCTCACCTATGCACAGACCAGCTTAATATCACGTGATTCTCCGGTCACCCAGTCGCAGCCGGCGTATTGCAATCGAACTTCCCAATCATACGATTGCCCTCGAACATCTAGGTAGAGTCAGCCAGAAAAACCCTCTTTTTCCCTTCCGAAGGTATCCAAACCTCGACAACCACCACGCCTGCCGCCAAACCCCCCTCTCCACTCCCGACGACGACTCAATTGAGTTCCCATCGCGTCTCCCTCCTGAATCCGAAAATACCTCTTGATTTCGCGACGTAATAAAACACAAAATCGGACACGATGCTCAGAACCTCGACCGTCTCCCTGGCCCGCACTGGCCTGCGCGCCGCCGCCCAGCAGCAGCAGACCTCCATCATCCGCCGCGCCGCCACCACCCACGCCATCTCCAACCCTACGCTCGCCAACATCGAGAAGAGATGGGAGGGCATGCCTCTCCAGGAGCAGGCCGACCTTTGGATGGCGCTGAGGGACCGCATGAAGGGTCCCTGGTCGGAGCTGACCCTCCAGGAGAAGAAGGCCGGTGCGTAACATCTTTTTCGTTTTTTTGTGGTCCGATGTTCTTCGCGAGAAGCTGTCTCGATAAAACAAACTGCCCTCCTACCATTGTCCGAATCGAATGTCAGTCAATCAGCAAAACCTGGGGTATCTGGATATAAATACGCCAACCATTGTCGACTTCATACATCCCGCGAACCCCATATGGGGTTGCAATGCCCATTGGCACCACCCAGCCTATATATCCCTGTGCATATGCATTGCGTCACAAGTTTAAACCGCTCACCATAATTAAAAACTAACGCAAATTGTCTCAACACAGCTTACTGGATTGCCTTTGGTCCCCACGGTCCCCGCGCCGGCCCTGCCCCCGGTGAGGGCAGCCGCGTCTTCTGGGGTGTCGCCGCCTCTGTAGCCGCCAGCTTGGCCATTTTCGCTACCGTCCGCGCCTTTGCCGGCGCTCCCCCCGACACCATGACCAAGGAGTACCAGGAGGCTTCCAACGAGTTCCTCAAGGTATGCACGAATGCCACCCGCCGTCTGCCAAACGATCACTGTCTGACAATCACCCGCGCAGGCCCAAAATTCCGACCCCATCACTGGTCTCTCTTCCGAGGGCTACTCTGGCAAGGGCATGGTTCAGTCTCCTCCCAAGGGCAACTAATCGATTTCATCCTTCCCTTTGTCTCTAGAATCACAATCACAATCGACCATGGCAGATTGCCCATGTATAAAACGGCTAGAAGAATCGGCATGGGCTGGGGGGCTTGCGACGTGACTCGAGGACAACCATCTGCTTGGTGTAAATACTGTACTAAAAGAGCCGAATTCCAAGCATTTTCCATTTGTTGTACTAGAAACTCTGAAGGTACTCATGAGTGCGACGGACAATCTAGAAGTATCACTCCGTGTTCATTCGAGCGGTCGATACTTTGATTGAGACAGGACCTAACGACTGACAATCTCTGACACCCGTGCTAGTAGTACTGTTCGTTTCCGAGAATTGAATGCTTTTGCTTGCGTTATAATCGCAACACCTCCCACAGTGTGTCGGCCTTCTTTCCATCTCTTCTCGCCGCACTGGATTATCCCCCAATGCTTCATATCGTGGTTTACGAGAATGTGTACACTAGGAGTAGTGGGAGATGGGTGACTCAAGACCAAGCACCTAAGACTTATCAGTATCACATCAGGTGCATTTCAGAGGTTGTTGACTCACCAAGGCACTTCGGTTTGGAATGTAGACGTGAGCCCAATTCTTCCTGTTGTTCCATTCCATCGGAGTGGTGGAGAAGCGTGTGTTCTCGTCGACGCGTCCGTGGCCGCCGACTTCCTTGGCATCCGAGTCCAAGATGACTCTGTAAGTTCCAGGGATTTCAACGCCAATCCTGTAGTCAGCGTAACTCTCGGTGGGGTGAAAGTTGAAGATGAAGACGACGCCCGCACGCTCGAACACAATGACCTTGTCTCCCTCATGCTTGAGCGAGATGTAGGCTTGCGGCGCCGCTAGCCAGCCATACTTCTCCTCCGTCTTGTTCATGAGACGATCAAAGTGGTCAAGGAACTTGTACCGGAGGAGCTCGTCATCTGTCAGGTTCAACTGACGACGGGCATACCAAAAAGAGTTTTGGTTGCCTTCACGAGGAAAGTCCAGCCATTCCGGGTGGCCGAATTCGTTACCCTCAAAGTTGAGATAGCCTTCGCCGCCGAGGCCATGCGTCAGGAGACGAATCATCTTGTGGAGAGCCATGCCGCGGTCAATGACTGGAGTCAAGGGCGTCAGTGTCGACATGTGGGTGTACATCTCCGCATCGCACAGATGCATCATCAGAGTCTTGTCACCAACGAGACTAGTTCCGTTAGTTACAAACTTGAGGTTCTGCGAGAGCAGTCTTACGCTTGGTCGTGACTCTCGCAGTACGCAATGGTCTTCTCGCCATGTCTTCGGTTAGTCAGAGTAAATGTGATATTGCCAAGGTCCCAGTTTTCATCCGTGACTTCCTTGAGGATCTTGATCCACATGTCCGGAATGGCCATGGCAAGACGGTAATCAAAGCCCACGCCGCCCAAGGAAAGAGGTAGGCAAAGAGCGGGCATGCCAGAAACATCCTCGGCGACGGTGATGACTTCTGGGTAAAGGGAGTGAAGAAGCTCGTTTGCGATCATGAGGTAGACGATAGCTTCCTCATCGGCATCAGGCCCGAAATACTCGTGGTAGCCCCCAGAGAATCCACTGATGCTGCTGTTAGCTGGCGACCTGTCCAATACTTGCAGGCAACAAACTTACGTCCCGATACCATGATGCAAGTACAGCATACTAGTCACACCATCAAACCGAAATCCGTCAAAGTGGTATTCGTCCATCCAGAAGCGCAAGTTACTGAGCAGGAATCGCATGACCTCGTGGTGGCCATAGTTGAACAGCCTGCTATCCCAGAGTTCGTGACGGCCTCGGGCACCCTCGTGGAAGTATTGGTGGTCCGTCCCATCGAACTCATTCAGGCCGTCCAGCACGTTCTTGGAAGCGTGGCTGTGGACCACATCCAAAAGCACCACAATACCCAGACTATGGGCTGTGTCCACCAGCTCCTTCAAGTCCTCCGGAGGTCCATAACGACTGCTGGCTGCGAAGAAGTTGTTGATTTGGTATCCAAAACTAGCGTAGTAAGCATGCTCCATGACAGCCATGAGCTGGATGACGTTGTAGCCGAGGTTCTTGATCCTAGGCAGCATGTTCTTGGTGAACTCCTTGTAGGTTGCAACCCTCAGCTCGGGCGAGGAAATGCCCACATGAGCTTCGTAGACGCGAACACTGCGAGGCTTCTTCGGCCGGGGGTGCTTGAAAACATATTTTTCGGCCGCAGGCGGATTCCAGAATCGGGCATCGTACGCAGGAGAGACGGATAGGTCTTGTGTAACGTATTTGATCCACGCAGGGAGACGGTCGATGCGCTCGCCGCTCGGGAGTTGTAAGGAGATCTGTTCAGGGTTAGGTATGGCCTCAGAACAATGAGCTAAGACTTACCTTGACTTTGGAATTGTGGGGGATCGCAGCTTGGCCATTGACAGCGGGGAGGGTTATCTCAAACACACCAAAGTCATTCTTCTTCATCTCGTGGGAGTTTCTGTCCCAGCTATCTGCGAAGTCCATGTAAGCACCTGCTTCAACATGTTTTTCGTGCTGATACCTACTGAAGTCGCCAGTCAAGAAGGCTTGTGTAGCATTGGGGGCCCATTCTCTGTAGACGATGTTGTTATCTTGATCCACATTGAAGCCGAAGAGGGAGGCGCCCTGTGATGAGTTTGATTAGAATGGCATGTTCTGTGGAATATCAATGGTGACTTTACCTGAGAAAACTTGTCGATTCCACCCTCGGTGTCATTGAGTCTCTGGATCCAGTCCTGGGCCCTTGAATAGCGCCTCTTAAGGGCGTCTTGAAATGGCGACAGCCATGGGTCAAGCTTCACGACGCCTGTCCGGGATCAGCAAATGTCTATGGGGTTGATGGGGAAGCGGGGTTGCTCACCAGTTCCATCGGTGGGGATTCCATCAGCAGCACCGCTGTGCCCGTTCAGAGTAATCGAGTTTGACGAGTTCTCTACGACGCCAGCCATGTCGAATGAGTAGCAGAGTCGATTAAATGCGATTTCAGTCAGGAGCGGGGCAGACCGCTTGAGAAAGGACAATTCTGTCAATCGCAGTTGAATAACGTCAGTTGCCGTCGGAGACGAGTCCCATCAAAGGCACGCAGGGTAAGGCAAAGTACCGTTTTGCAAGACGAGGCAGGTCGAGGTGAAGGCAAGCGTTGGATGAAAAGCAAGATGCCCCGCGTAAGGTATGAGAAATGTTGAGGTGAGAGGAGAGCTCTCGGAGCTAAGTACCTGAGCTAATTGGGATTTCAGAGCTTACTGGGTAGCGAAGCGCAGGTAGGGGTCCGAAACTAGGCAAGGAATGGGCAGGTTGGTAGCAATCTCGTCAGGAATTGGGCGAGCCTGGAATCCTGATCGGACGTTGGCTTGAATTCACGTCACTGAAAGAGTGGATGATGGAAAAGGCGGGGGGCAGAGAAAATCGGCGATGGCGGTAGGTGAAGGTTACGGTATCAGGAGAATGGTTTGGATGATGAATGCTCCAGGAAGCCACGACCCAAGCTTCGGATGGTTTAACCTTCAATTAGTGGTGTTCAAGTGAGGACAGAGCTCGACGTTGATAATCGGCATGTTGCATGATATGACGTCGTGGGGCAACGGAGCTCTTGCAGCTTAGCACTCGCACCTTGCAGCTACACTATTACAGCACAAGCAGCAGGGAAGCAGGACGTTGTAGTTTCTTGCCACGAACTTCGTCTCGGTAACTATGTCTTCTGCGACTAATTCGACGAGAATTGATGCTCTGGAGGTCAGGCAGGGCGCTGGTTATGGGCTGGAAGCGGGGGGAAAATAGCTAAGTTCATCTAGTAGAAAAACACCTGTCGTGCAATTGCTACTCTTAGGTGCCTGCAGTAGATATGCTGTATTGCTGGTGTTGCATGCTCCACGTGCTGCCTCGCGTAACATGTCCCAACACAATTGACCGGTCGAATCGACTGGTAGACAGCAGCAAATCGCTTGCGCAGGTGGCTCGCCACCTCCGAAAGGTGGTTGACCAGATGGGAACTGATGGTGCACTATGCTGAGAGGCCAGGCATTTTCAGCGATTGTTGCCCAGCAGCAGTTAGTAGACGGTCCCCATCGGCACCCCCGTATTCTTGCCGGTCGGTTCCTCCCAATCTTCTCCTTCAAGGCGAGGCAACATCTTAAGAGAGTGCCACAGCTCAGGTTCTGGCCAGTCAGAGGCGATTACAGCAGGGTATCCATAGCGGCGTTGTGGAGCCGGCATGTCGTTATCGTGCTAAATGCCATCACAAATACGTCGTAAGCCAGTTCAAAATCGCATGCCCGATGCATTGAAGTGGAGCAGTGAAAGCGAGGTGGGCTTAATAGGTTCCTGGTTCCGTAGTGAAGCGCGTCGCTGTGGCAGGTCGACCTGTGGCCATGTCATGAGGGCACACACAAAGGGAGAGAAGATTTGGAGCCGGATGCCCTGGTGATGCTAGGAGAGATAGATTACATCACAGTCTTGTTCGGGGCCCAGAGACTGTTGCCACTAAATACAGTCGAGCAGATCTGTTCACTCAAAACATCAGTGGTGAATTGGAGAACAGAGCGCTGCAAACCGGTGGCTACCGTGCATGTTGCCATATTTGCACACTGATTTAAGAAGCTTGGTGAGTTGATTGCACTACACCTCATGCGTACGACAGCAAGTTAAATCGTACAACAATTACGGAGTTTTGCAGATCATAAACCCAGGTTGTAAAATCCCAATAATTTCAACGGGCAGTCCTGGGATTGTCCTTTCTAAGAATCAGAAGAGTGTCGCCATGACGATAAGAAGTCGACAACAGGAAGGGCAGGGGACGACGGTACACGACAATGACAGAGAAAGACGACGGTGGACCACTGCGGTGGATGGTAACAATAGCCGACAACAATAAGTGATATTAATAGATAACGGACGACAACCACAGATGATAATCACAGCGAAGACGGACGATGATGATGGACGATGATAGTTGGGATGGCGGCGGACAGTTCAGCTGAAGAATCCATGAGTTGAGTCTCCAATGTTAGCCGCACCTAAGCGCTGGAGCTCCTACCTACAGTATGGAGGCTCCAGCTGTTAATTACTTGCCAACCCCGCATCCGAGCCACCCACGGCCTAGGTACAACCGCAGCTGCCTACCTGACACCAGTTCTCCCCTCCGGTGACCGGCCCATGTCTTCAACACACAGCTCTGCATCTTGACCATTTGGTTCAGGCTATGGTTCCCTCGCCGGGATAGTTACAAGATGCCTCTACTCCTGAGGCCGTCGACCCTCCATGCATGCGCTTGCCGTACTGTTCGCATCAGTACAAGTCGGATCTTCCCCATTGCAAGGCCCCTCTCCGTCTCTGCCGTCACCCGAATCGCACCGAGGCGCACCCAGGATTTCAACTCCGGATTCACGAGCAGCTACGATCCAAATGAAGACGGCCGCGGACCTATATTCGTGAAAAACAACTTTGGTGTTCCCCAGTTCTACCCCCGGGACCTAAAGAAGCGAGTCGACGATTACGTTGTCGGGCAAGACCGAGCCAAGAAGACAATATGCTCCACTATATTCAACCACTATCAAGGGGTTCGCAGGAGAAGGCATCAAGATCACGAGGAGAGGAATTCTAGGGAAAAGGCTCAAAGGCAACGGTATGCCCGGGACAGGGACTTGCACGATAGACGGGATGCCCATCCTGTCCAAGGTCAGCGAAGCCACTCTGCCTTTGTTCGCCATCGAGCTGATGATGACTGGCCCAAAGACGAGTTTCCCGGTCACACCGAATCTGCTCAGCATCTTGATGAGGGGCACAGCTCGTCTTCTGGCTTCGATGGCTCCTATTTGGTAGAAGAGTCTACCACACCCCCGCCGGTCAAGATCGACAAGAGCAACTTGCTCCTCATCGGCCCAACGGGCGTTGGAAAGACATACATACTGGAGTAAGCTCGTCCTGCTCTGTTTAAATGTTTTATCTGAATACTGATGTCAAACGAACAGAACTCTGAGCAAGAAGCTCAACGTGCCATTCACGATAGCCGACTGCAATTCTTTCACTCAAGCGGGATACATTGGTCAGGACGTGGAGACATGCATTGAGCGGCTGTTGATCGAGTCCAACTATGACATCACGGCGACTGAACATGGCATCGTCGTCTTGGACGAGTTTGACAAGCTGGCTAAGAGAGAGAGCATGAATGGGCGTGACGTAGGCGGGGAAGGTGTTCAGCAAGCGTTGCTCAAGCTGGTTGAAGGCTCCAAAGTTACCATCAATGTCAAGGACAACCGCTCCTCGCGATCAGCATCTCCAATCACCACAAACTACACGTCCTCGACCTCGACATCAGCCCCACAGTCCACCCCTCCGCAGGGCAAGGTCGACCAGTACACCATAGACACTACGAATATCTTGTTCGTTTTTTGCGGCGCCTTTGTCGGTCTTGATAAGGTTGTCGTAAGAAGGGTTTCGAAACCTTCAATGGGCTTTGGCTCAGAGCTGCGCGGACCTCAGGCCCAGACGGGCAACCAACACAACATCCCTCGGCAGCTATTCTCCCACTTACCGCACGTCGATACGGACGCCCCGGCATCGGCATACACGCCGCTCGATCTCACGACACCAGTTGACTTGCAAGCCTTTGGTTTCATCCCAGAACTGATCGGGCGGGTGCACAATATATGCGCACTCAGCCCACTGTCGCTGGACGATCTGTACAGGATCTTGACAGAACCTCGCAACAGCCTTGTCGCGCAGTACACAGCCCTGTTTGAAACATACCCTTCTAAGTTACACTTTACCAAAAAGGCGTTATACGCCATCGCCGAGAGGGCCTCGAAGTCAGAAACTGGAGCTCGCGGGCTTAAGATGGAGCTGGAAAGAGTTCTGGCCGAGCCCATATTCGACGCACCAATGCCATACGTTCTAATTACCGAGGCCTGCGTCAGAGGGACGGAGAAGGCCGAGTACTGGGGCAAAGATGGTCGCTTGGAGGTTGAGAGCCGCATGCAAGAAGAGGTTGCTGTTGAGGACGCTCGTACCGCAGACACCACGTTCGAACAATATCGGGAAGCGGGGCAAAGCGGTGCCTGAGCATCATTGGTATTAGCGATGGCAAACATATATCCTGCAGCCTAGGCTTTCAATTTCAAGCATTTTGATTTTGAGAACACAATCGTTGAGACGGCGACGAATAATGACGATGAGTGAAGGCAGGAGGAAGGGGGTCGGGATACACATGTGAGACGGCAGCGAGTGGCGACGGTGGAGAGTGGTTACGCGGGATGCTAATTATTCTTCACCGTCCCTATGATGGTATGCTGAAGCACTTCCTCGTAAAGTCAAAGAAGGATCACGTCAGGAACAGAAGGAATGGAATACCCTACTTAAGACAGTGGGCAGTGACGAGGTGCAAATACAAATCCACAAGGAAACATGACTTGGTGAACCCCTGTTGCGGCCCATGAGCAATACCAGTGTGCCTCAAAACTGAACCTGAACAGGAGTTTGACTGAGAGGTAAGTATGGATGCACGGTGCGGTGACTGCGATGCAAAGAAGACGTGAGTAGTCTTTTACGAATGAGATACTACAACCCTCGTAATCACAATGTTGTAATGGCAATTACACCTGTGTTGTAGTGACATGAATAGTGCAACAACTGTGACTGGCGAAGTCTTGCAGGTTCAAACTATATCAATTTGACGGTGTCGGACGAAAGGCCTCGGCTCGGGACGGACTTGGTGATGGTCGGGGTGACGGGAATAAGGGGTCGAGTCGCGTCGATTCGATCCAGTGTGGCCGATGCTGGTCGCCGGGGAAATCAGGGACACGAAAGGGATAGGGAAGCGGTCACTGAGTGCTGGTCCTGGGTGGCCTGGCTGGGCGTCTCTACACACCTAGTTTGGGTATTCTGTCCTCCCCAGTGCATTGGGCCAAGCGACATTCACCCGCCGTACCCATGCAAAGTGGAATCCCTCAATATTTCGGAGCAATGGCCATGGCAGGGAGCAAGAAGAATGTTTCCAGCCATTTCTCGATGACCAGCCAGACAGGAAGATGTCCCTGCCTGCAAAAGATGAAAGGAAAAAAAAAGTAAAAATAAAGGCCCGCTGGAGCTCCCCTGTGTCAGTGTCACTGAGGCGTGTCGTGGTCTCCAGTTGAACCCGAACGTGGACCCGGTGTATCCCGGAGAGACCAAGTCACCCTAATCGAGTATAGCGCGGCGAGGTAATTTTTCCTGCTAGATATCCGATCACGTGATGCCTACAGCAAAGCTCTAACCGACGAAGCGTTGATTCCGAGCAAAACTGCTCACTTCCTCCTAAGTCCTCCTCCAAACCACAACCATCACCTCTCCACTCCCATCCGAAGTCGCCCTTTTTCATCTGTGAAGATGTTCAAGAGGTTTGTACCATCTTCCTCAATGGCTTCATGAACCAACAAGCGTTCAATTGGTCCCAATTGAGCTAACCGGCCCCCTACAGCGGCATTTCCTCCTTCGCCAGGGCGGCTCGCCCTTCCTTCGCGGCGACCGCTACCCGCCGTGCCATCAGACCTGCCAACTTCAGATTCCCTGCGAGCAGCAGATTCGCTAGCACTGCCGGTGTCGGTGATGGAAAGATCTACCAGGTTTGTGATGCCTCCTCGCCTGCATTCACCCGAAGACTTGGTCCGTTGCTGACAACAACAATCATCTAGGTCATTGGTGCCGTCGTCGACGGTTAGTAAACACCGAGAAAACCCTTTTATGGAGCCTGTCTCCATCGAAACGCATCCGATACTAACACGCTGTACCCAGTCAAGTTCGACACCGCCAAGCTTCCTCCCATTCTGAACGCCCTCGAGACGACAAACAACGACCAGAAGCTGGTTCTTGAGGTCGCGGTACGTACCCAACTGGACACGAAAACATCAATCGCAAAAGTTTCGCATCGACTGACGTGGATTACAGCAACACTTGGGTGAGAATGTCGTCCGTTGCATTGCTATGGACGGTTAGTATTCCCGCCTGGAAAAGTTTTTCCGGACTCCCGCTCACTCCGTTCCAGGTACCGAGGGTCTGGTTCGTGGCCGCAAGGCTACCGACACTGGTGCTCCCATCACCATCCCCGTCGGCCCCGAGACTCTGGGCCGTATCATCAACGTCACTGGTGACCCCATTGACGAGCGCGGCCCCATCAAGACCTCCAAGACCCTGCCCATTCACGCCGAGCCCCCCGAATTCATCGACCAGTCCACCACCGCCGAGATTCTTGTCACTGGTATCAAGGTCGTCGACCTCCTCGCCCCCTACGCTCGTGGTGGAAAGATTGGTCTCTTCGGTGGTGCCGGTGTCGGCAAGACCGTCTTCATTCAGGAGTTGATCAACAACATCGCCAAGGCCCACGGTGGTTACTCCGTCTTCACTGGTGTCGGTGAGCGTACCCGTGAGGGTAACGATCTGTACCACGAGATGCAGGAGACCTCCGTCATTCAGCTTGACGGCGAGTCCAAGGTCGCCCTTGTCTTCGGTCAGATGAACGAGCCCCCCGGTGCCCGTGCCCGTGTCGCCCTGACTGGTCTGACCATCGCTGAGTACTTCCGTGACGAGGAGGGACAGGATGGTAAGCTTTCAGTCCTTTTTCTGCCCGATTTTCAGTGTTCGAAAACGTCTGCTAACAGCCTTCAGTGTTGCTCTTCATTGACAACATTTTCCGTTTCACCCAAGCCGGTTCCGAGGTGTCTGCCCTTCTGGGTCGTATCCCCTCTGCCGTCGGTTACCAGCCCACCCTCGCCATCGACATGGGTGGTATGCAGGAGCGTATTACCACTACCAAGAAGGGTTCTATTACTTCCGTCCAGGCCGTCTACGTCCCTGCTGACGATTTGACTGACCCTGCCCCCGCCA
The DNA here is from genome assembly GCA_004366825.1 of Colletotrichum spinosum. NCBI lineage: Eukaryota > Fungi > Ascomycota > Sordariomycetes > Glomerellales > Glomerellaceae > Colletotrichum > Colletotrichum spinosum. Next base: position 546,277 of record QAPG01000050.1, on the reverse strand, counting down.
CCACTTTCGCTCACTTGGACGCCACCACTGTCTTGTCCCGTGGTATCTCCGAGTTGGGTATCTACCCCGCCGTCGACCCGCTTGACTCCAAGTCTCGTATGCTGGACCCCCGTATTGTCGGCCAGGACCACTACGACACCGCCACCCGCGTGCAGCAGATCCTCCAGGAGTACAAGTCTCTCCAGGATATCATTGCCATTCTGGGTATGGACGAACTTTCTGAGGCTGACAAGCTCACTGTTGAGCGTGCCCGTAAGATCCAGCGTTTCCTGTCCCAGCCCTTCACCGTCGCCCAGGTCTTCACTGGTATCGAGGGTAAGCTCGTTGACCTCAAGGACACCATTGCTTCTTTCAAGGCCATTCTGTCCGGTGAGGGTGACAGCCTTCCCGAGGGTGCCTTCTACATGGTCGGCGACTTCGCCTCGGCCAAGGAGAAGGGTGAGAAGATTCTGGCGGATCTGGAGAAGAACTAAACGACTTGCGACGAAAATACCAAACTGCGTCGAGGTTGGGGCATATAGCCTGTGTATAGAAGAGGAACGACGGAACGGGGAGGTTTCTTAGCTCAATTCAAGTCTCTTTTGTGAGCTGTGTACCAAGAAATCTACTTAATTCCTCTGTAGTTGAGAGAATCTCCTTATTTCTTCAGTTAATGACTTGGTTCCTGATGCTGGTGTGAAGGTCCCTTCCTATACCGGCGCTGTGTGGTACTAGTCGGCACCACTCATTGACAAGCAACGTTGCGGCTTTCCCTCGTCTGTCGGACACTGATGCCACTGTTGTGTTCAATAAATCCAAAGCGGCCAGGCCCGGGCTTTAGTCACGTCCTTGGCCTCGAGTGCCGAGACAACCAGGTTTGATGCGTACTGTTAGCAGCAAGCAACAGTTGACTTGCTGTTTCTTGAGTACCAGTCCAGTATGATGATCCGCCTGCAGTGTTGTTGGAGCTGGACGGCTGCAATATCGTTGCTACCGTATATCTCATACTCTTGCTGACCTACTGACACAACACGAACAAAAAGGATGGACAATTGACATCGAACATAGCACCTGCCGCATGCCAAGCAATACCTATACCCCCAAGGCAATCGCCAGAGCATCTCAAATATGGGCTTCGTTTTGTGTTGGGAAGCAGAGTTGGAAGCTGGCATATAAAGGGGCGCACGGGAGCTGAGGAGGTTGAACGGATCGGTGATGATGTTGTCTTACGGGCTGCATGGGCTGGCGGGCCGTTGAGCGGTATGTGAGATTCGTGGCTGGTGCTACACGGCATGGAACCGTTGTGACGGGAGAGTTCACCCAACGAAGGAGAGTCATTCAACAGGCAGGTGCAATTCAGGGCGCTGTGGTGGCTGGTCTAGCAGTCGTTGTTTGTGTCCTTCGTACTTCGGACGTGGTGTACGCTTTGGGTCTGCTGTTGGGTCCACATGTGCTGATGTTGTGAGCGATTACGCTTCATATGTAAAGAGAACGAGGCGTCTTCAGCTATGCTTCGATGTCAAGTGGAAGAAAGCAGCTCGAGGTCCCCCTCCCCCCCCTGGCAGCAGCAGTAGAAGTTGCTGACGGCCTCGATCAAGGCTGAGTGCTGGTTTGATAGCCTGGGCTGATTCCCAAGTCCTTACCTGCATCATCTATTCCCACCGTGTGGCTACTTTTACCGCTGGCCTATCATTAACGTCGCATGTATGCATGGCAAGAACATATCAATCTTGAAAGCTCTTCCCTATCCTGGATCAGCTGACTCGGAGAGTTGGGGGGCTGGTCTACAAAGATACAAGACTCTGGCAGTCCATCGTAACGATGCCACCACACCTTGTAACGATGTCACGGAAAAGATGACGCAGGTCCAAACGGTACTTGGCATATAGAGTTTATCAGTAAATCTTCGATCTTTGCTGGAGTTATGTACCAGAAACCTGCATGTGGTGGCGGCGTTTAATACCCATATCTCTATTTTCTTTAACGTGTGCCTGCCTTCTTTGGTTGTTCCATGCTTCTGCTCAAATCTTCTCGGGTCTGTTGAAGACAGGACAGCTTCAAGTCCGTGATTCAATTTTGAAGTTTGCCGTGTCTCGTCATTTGGGGCCTAGCTAATTACAGTTTAAAAGTCATGTACTCGCAGCAATCTCGCTACATATCTGTGACTCGCGGTACTGTGGGCTGCAAAGTCTTCTAAGTCGGTTAATTCACATAACGCTGGATATAGCCAGATGCCGACCATATGCTTGGTCATGCTGCCTCTGAGGCAAATTCCTCCGGCCTTATCATGGATGTCTGCCTTTAGTGTGCCTCTCGCTTGTCTGTTCTCATACAGGGGAGTTGAGAAAGGTTTGGATTCAATGGCCAAAAGCTCCTGGTCATATTTTAGCTATTATGGTGTATAGCAAATACTGTGAAAACGAACGTGAAGCCGATGAGGGATAGTACACAGCCCTACTGAGGCTTCATTCAACAGAGCTAAATGATCCTGATGGCGCAGATTCATGAGCAAATTGGCTGTATCCTGCTGATACATATAACACAATTGCTGTCCTAACGCAAGTTCTTGTTTTACCAGATATGTACTCTTGGGTTTCCGCTGGCATAAACTACCTTGATGTTCGGGAGACCATATCCTGGTGGACTACAGTATTCCGGACAGTCTCAAATTTCTCACATCATCTTCCGTTACATCGTCATTTCAACCGCGGAGGTTAGGCCTTCATTTCAATGATTGGGGTTATAATACCGTACCTCCATAAGAATATGAGCATATAAGTTCTCATAGCTTAATGAGATAATCCCCTCCATCAATCGACTTCAGCCCTAAAGATCTGGTCTGAGAAGGCTTGACATAGTAGGGAAGTAGTATTAAAACGCCACTAGCTACGAAATCATCTTTCTTCAATTATGAATCATAGAAATAGATATTCTCAAGTAGATAGAGGCTTAATATCAAATGCCCCTGCGAAGCTTGCATTACTTAATACTAACGAAGCCAACGAATTCAGCTAAACGGTAATATAGAGCTAACTAGATATCTTAGGAATACAATCTATAAGGAAGATTTACTAAATAAGATGACTTCTACCTAGCTTCTAATTTATAATTACCCCAGTTTACTATTGACCTCTCTACCTCGAGCCTCTAGCTAGAACAGTTAAGCCTTAGCATCATTGATATATACTAAGCTAGATTTATGAAAGACCTTTCAACTTGTAGCACGTTTATCTTATGGTACTTTTGAGATCACACTTATACTCTAGATTTAGATCTTATTACATTTTACTGTTATTTAGAATAACGACATATAGTACCTTCAAAGCTGATATTAGTTTCCATTTACATTAGAGATGCGCTTTGCAGCAAGTGCAAGCATCTAGGAGTATAAATGAAACAAGGTGAAATAAGGTGAATTGCAACATCACATAGGTTACAAATCCAGTAGAAAACTGGCTGTGCAGATTATGGGATGTTGGCATTGCTTCATGGGTATCAAGTGCTTGCAAAGGACTACTACAGCTTGGGTGCATTGCCATCCATACCCTACCCTATCCAAAGGTTCAAGTTGGTCCAGTCGTCCCAAAGGGGGCTTCCAATGATGCTGTGTGCATCCTGTGATATATATTAAGTCCTTCATTATCGTTGTATCCTTCGTGGGTTTATGCAGCCGTCGACTCCTTCGTGTTGGCCGCCATGTTGTTTGCATTACCATTTGCGTTCGAGGGCGGATGATGGTGCCCGAGACCGAGAACTCGCTGAAGGCTTTTCCTGATGCCCTTGCTACCACCATCATCTTGACCTTCCGTTTTTTCTCCACGTCCCAGGAAGCCAAAGCTCAATCTCCGGCTAGTGGTGTGTGAAGTCTCGGGCTGTGGCTTCTTTCGCCGTCGCACAGCAACGACACCTGGGTCCACAGCTGAGGGCTTCGGGGGCCACTCGCCATCCCGCTTCCAGCCAACCACGCAAGCCCTGATCATGTCACCCAGATTGACAGGGCAAGAGGGCGTCAGCGCGTGGAGGATCACTTTCTCGTACAGGGACATGTATACAGAGGGGGTGATGGAAGCGCGCATGGGGTTTGCTGGTGGCAGCAGAGGCGGGGGTACAGGAATGATCGTCTCTACGGGATACGTCAAAGAAGCGGGAAGTGCCGTGGACTTCGCTGAATCCTTTGACTTTTGAGTGGAGAGTTCTTTTGATGGATCTTTTGTCAGCTCGGAACCGTCCGACACAATGGCCGAGGCTTCGTTGCTCGGCCGCTGCTGCAGAGAATGTGGAGGTGAGGAGTGTGAAGCTGACGCAGCTGGTGGTGGTAGAATCATTGACGAGCGGAAAAAGAGGCGGCGAGGAGACAGCGGCGAGAATGTTTGCGCGGGCGAGATAGGTTTAGAGCGGAGGCGAACCGTACGTGCGCCTGTCCAGGCATTGCGCCTGGCCTCGAAACATGCCAGCCCTTCATTCCACTCCATTTCCTCGCGCAGGGCGCGCCTTCGCAGTGTGCGCTTCTCTACTACCGAAGCCTTTACCGCGGCGCCGATTGCGTCGGGGCTGTCGAACCGGAAGGGAGAAAGAGAGAGGGTAGGTTCCTCGTCTGAGAGATCAGACACCCATTCCAGGCGGGGCTTAAAACGTGTTGCATCTTCCGAAACGGTGCTGTAGACGGACCCGGCGTCGCTGTCTGACGAGTCTTCATCATCCTCCTCCTCAACCTCCTCGTCGGCACTTTGCAAGGTCTCGACGGCCGCGTCTTCTTTCGATGTCGTCGCTTCGGTCTCGGAGTTGGCGTCAATGGATTCTTGGTCCTGTGCTGTGATTTCTTGAGCAGGCGCACTGTCTTGGGTATCGGCAGGAGCTAGTCGGGATGCTGCGTCGGCGTCCTTGGGAACGGCGGAGGGGACGACGACAGGTGGCCAGACAAACTCCCAGTCGTTACGAATTTTGGAAGCAAGGTATTTCCTAACAGCCTCCTTCTGCTTCAACTTGTCCTTGCTAAGCAGGTCTGGGTCATAGTCGGGTAGGTCCAGAGCCAAGGGCTGCTGTGACATGGTGTGACGGAACTTGGCCAAAGGCGAGCGCGGCGACTTGTAGATGTCTGAGAAGAGCATCTTGGATGTCGAGGGGGAGGTGGAGGCGGAGGGGTGCGTCTTTGGCTGAGGGTTGGCCGAGGCCGAGGCCGAGGTGGAGGATGTGGGCGCGGGCGTAGGCGTCGGCGCAACAGCAGAGGAGAGGGAGGGAGGAGGCATGAGAGGCGACGAGGGATCGAGGGAGACGGACGGCTTGTTTATTATATTGGTATGTGCACTTGAAGCAAGCGGCAAGGTAGCCGTGGTCGTTGTATCCGCAAGAGTAGTAGCGGCAGGCGTAGCGGAAGCCGGGGTAGTAGACGTAGACTCGGACGCAGGCTCAGCAACGGCCGGGGTCGCAATTGGAGTCGCAGTAGCAGTCGTCGTCGTAGTCGCAGTCACAGTCGCGTGCGGGGTGGGCTGGTGGTGCGGGTGATGGAGCGCGCCGGTTCCTGGGGCTGGGATGGCCGCGGGTGGTCTGATGGTGGCTTTGGCTTCGGCTTCCAAGGGGGCTGGCCTGGTCAGCTATGGTTCCGTCATGTATTTTGTATGCGTAGCTTGATGTGTTTGTGAGTTTGTGCTAAGTCTGCATCCGCATGTCCTGCATTGCGGAGCTGCTAGGGTGTTTCGAGAGCCAAGAATATAAACGTTTTCTGCGAGAGTGCCCAGAAATATTGGAGGCTGGAGCTGGTGAAAAGGACGAGGGCACTTGGGAGGAGGGTTCAGAACATGGAGGATTCTGCAGAATGGTACTCCGTATTGTGTAATGAATGGAAAGGTGTGTGTGTCGTCGGTGGGCAAGCCAAGAAGGTCCAGACCTGTTGGCTCGTCGTCTTCTCTCTCCTTACTGTGTTTGGACAAGTGCAGTAGGAAGCGGGTGGAGGCAGAATAAGAGAGATATGGGAAAGTGCATACAGGTCCGCAGGGACGGTCAAAGGAAAAGAAAAAGAACAAGAAGCTGAGCAGGAGGCGAATATGGGTGGACAAAGCGAGGCTAGTGCTTGCTGTCTTTGCTCTTCCCATCTGTTTCAGTGCCAGTCACCCACTTACCTGGTTGGGCTGCTAGATGAGCGATGTCGTTACCCATGCCGCGATCTTGGCCAGATTCAGGTCTAGGTGTAGGCCCGACAACTGAGGCATCGACCGTAGGTGCTTCAACCCGCGTTGCCGTTGCTTGTCTCGGTGTCGACGTTGCAGACGCTTCGGTTGGCGATGAAGACGCCATGGCTCACGAAGCGGAGGTGATGGGGAGAAGTGAAGTAGCAGTACAAGGATGAAGAAGGGTCAGGGACCGAACACGACGCGAGAGGGGCGCGGAAAGGCAATTCTGACTTTGGCATCGTCTCTTCCCGATTGTGTTAGGAAGATCTCTTTGCCCTCACCACGAACTAAGCGGACGCTTTGCCTCTCCACCCATACGTTTTTATTACTACAGAATACGGGGAGTAGGGGCCATTTTTCTCACGACGGGCAGGGTTCTCATCACTTGACGTCGGGTGGAATTTTTTGCCTGTGCAGTCTAGCGGCTACGTCCGAGCTGTCGAAACCTGCGGCTACAATACCCAGAGGGAGGGAGGGCTTGTTATCTTTGAGAAGACTCGACCGACGATTGATAGCAATCCATAGGCGTGAGTCACTGGATCGTGACTAATTCGCACTTATACTGAGACGTTTTTTCCTTTGACGAGACGATAGCACACACGAGTGAAAATGCGGGGGAGAGGCGAATAAGACGTGACTAGGGTGGGCAAACGCTAAATATGCCATAGAATCGCAACGGCAGTCCACGAGACATTCCCATTGTTTTGCCGAAAAGGTTTACTATGCAAGTGACTACAAGTGACTATACTTCATCTCGTGATCAGACCCATAGGTAGCCAGCAAATGACAAAAAGCAAACCTCTAGGTGTGGGAATGGGCTTCCGTCAACAGGTCTGACCGTCAACGTTGTTCAAAAAGTCGTCAAGTTGACGAAATCTCGAAGCTCGTTCAGCCTTGACGCTCCAGCTCTGCTTCAGATCCTTCGGTGCCTGTCAAAGTGTCTGTCACCCGCACCGCACAGACTGGTCTCGGTCTAAGGCATTTTCCATCGACCTATCCGTACATTAGCGCTAATTAGCAGATGGGCGATGGGACTTGACTTGGCGTGACTGGCTCGGAGATACGATGGAGTGGAATGACTTGGGTAACGCTCATCTTCGAGGCAACTGGAGGCAAGATAAGCCTGGACCGGGTTCGAATCATGAGCTGCTAGTTATTTCCGGCTCACTGCAGCTTGTGCAATATAGGTCCAATCCTGTGTTGATGCGGATTGCCAACCCCATCAACGCTTGCACGCTCCGATGGCTGTTTGCCTGTCCGTCCGCTTGCCTCTCGCCAATGCCATCATCTATCGATGCCAGCCAATAATTATAAAAGTAGGTTCCCCCCGCCCGACTTCTCACAGGTTTGCAGATCCGGGGTTTGTCTGGGCCGTCTGGCCGTTTTGTCCCACTAGAGGCAAACTGCAGCAGCACTCGAGAAATGCACGCCAATGCTGGAGGATGCCATGTGGGTGTAGGCGCCAAGAAGAAAGTCATGTCGTTCTGGAGGCGTTTTCTGAACCTTGAGACTGAGATGCGTGAAAAGATGACAGGAACGCGGAAACATCCATGTCCTTGCGATGGGCCTAGCCTGTACGCAGTTCACAGAATGTATATCCGTACAGAAGTGCAGTAATCTCGCTCGGCATCAGCATCGCACCATTCGCACATATTAATACATATATCCTCGGCTCGTGGGAGAGGTGTAATGAATTAGCAGATGACAAGGTCTGAGCAGCGAGGAACTCCCTCTCCCCAATTGCGCAACCATCCTTCTGCTCCGTGCTCCGTACAAATGCACGCTCCATTAATCGGAACGTAAACCAGGAAAGGATCGTCACGGGCAGCCCAACCTTACGACCTTGGCTGATGTTCACCACTGGCCGGCTGCAACTGACGAGGCATAGAAAGAGCTTGATTCGCCTGGTCATTCGCCGCGAAGAGACTTTGGCGGGGAAGGGAGGGTCGCAGGAACCAACAAGCTCAGCTTGCTTCAACTCCCTCCCCTCTTGGGGTAAATATTGAGCACGAGGCGGAGAACCACATGATGGTGTGTGCAGGGTCCACCAACGCTGCTAACCTGTTGTGGATGGCTGATTACATAATCTACCACCAGACCTGCCTCCTAATTACTACACAGTACCGGAGTACTCCGTACAGTATACCTTATCCAGAGGACACGAGGAGACATCGAGTGGAAATGCAACATGGTGCTCTGGGGATCGCTAACGTCACCCTACGAGAACACTATTTGCAAAGCTGGTCGAATGGAGAAGCTACCGGCCGACGGCCAGCTTTTAAGAAGACTTCTGGGCGCCGATAGGCACGACGCCATCGAAAGATGTCCGGGTTAAGGAAGAAAAAGTCGCGGTGAATTGGCAACATCGCGAGGCGAGAACCATGATCTAGACGTCCACACAGTCAGTGTATGCCCTTCGATGCAATCAATGCCGAGCAATCATTACCATCTCGAGCTGAATCTATTGTTACATATTTGTGCTTCGCAACAGTCCCATGGCACACAAGCCCCTGTGCTCCGTTGGCTCCCCTTGCTTCTTATGCAGTATCTCTAGGCCATTTCTTGTTTCGAGTATCATGCAACATCACATGCAAGCAAACTGTGAGATGCCCTCCTAGCCTCCTAGGCGACCTCCTCGACCATTTTCCCTGACTTGAGTCCTCCCGGGATGAACGCCTTGCCAGTTGGGCCACCAAGCATCTCGCCAGGCACCGCAACAATGGTGCCCTTCTTCGAGCTAACCCAGCGAACGAATGCAGCGTCGGGCTTTGGAGGCTCATTGTTGGGCGTGTCCTCGCCTCCTGCGCCGCCCTTGCCCTTGGTCTTGGGTGCTTGCTTTTTCAGGAGCTTGTTGATAGTTTCCATCTGCAAACAGCGTCAGCTCTATGTCGCCCAATATCTGTTACGCCTAGACTACAGCGTGCTTACCTTGACTTCTTCGTTGCGCTTCTCGGACAGGTTGCGCCGTCGGCGGGCCATCTCGGCCCTTCTCATGGACAACTCCTCGGCTGTGAAGACCTTCTTGGCTTGAACCTCTGTGATACATCGTCAACACCTGCCGGAACGGCACTCAGCAGAAAAGTCCAAACTTACCATCTGAAAGCTTCATGTACTGCTGAGGTTCGTCCTCAAAACGAGCACGTTGGCGTCTCGTCATCTTGGACAAATCAGGAGTGCCCTCGCGGCTGCGGTCTTCGCTGTCGAGTTCCTCTCCACCCTCGGCATCTAAACCCTGAGTCTCGTCGGCAACCTCGATCTCTTCTTCCTCGCCCTCGGCGTCCTCTTCGTCACCCTCGGCGTCTTCCTCTTCGCCTTCGGCATCCTCTTCATCTTCATCTTCTTCTTCGTCGTCATCGTCGTCGTCGCCTGCACCGCCAACATCGATGCTCATGTCCATCGTGTTCTCGGGGTCGCTGACTTCAATCTCACTGAGCTCTTCCTCGTCGTCGTCATCATCATCCTCGATCACCCTCGCTGCCGCCGGTCTCCGAGGTGTGACTTTGCCAGGCTTGGGCAATTGGATCTTGATGGTGGAGGGGGCAGCCGGGGTGTCCATGTCAGCGTCACCCTCGGCGTCATCGTCTCCCTCTGCGTCAACATCCATGTCATCCTCATCGCCATCCGCGTCTTCGTCATTGGGATCCTCCATCTCCTCGTCTTCTTCTTCGCTGTCGGACTCGACCACATAACTTTTCTTAGGGCCGCGATTGCGTCTCCCGGAGACAATTTCACTGTCTCCGAAGGAACCGCGGCTATTGACGGCAATGCTGTTTCCCGTCGAATTCCTTCCGCGGCCGGTTGTGGCTTCGCGAAGTTTGTTGGACGGCACCTTGACGGTGAGATTCAAGTGCTCACTGCCCGGCGACGAGGGAGGGTCACGGGAGACTCCCGATGGTCGGCCCTCTGAGCGGCGAGCGCGAGTAGACATGCTGCTTGTTCGTTCACTGTCGGCCCAGTCAACTAATGCTTCAGAGGCCTTCTTGGCCGCCGAGCGGCGCGGTCGGGAAGACATTGTGATGGGAAGGGGCGTGCCCGCAGAGGTGTGCTAAGAGATGCGATGGACGCGTGGGTCTATCTCGAGCGGACGGCTGTTGCGTCCTACGAATGTCTCGGAGGGCAAAAGTTTGGGAGGGGTGAAGCGTTTGTGTTTTGGGGATGGGCAGGCGAGAGAGTTTGACAAGATTGGCAACGTGTGAGGTTGAAATAAGGAAAGCTTGGGGGCGTAAGGCCAGACAAGGAAGTAAAAAGGTGAGGTGGCACTGCGGCTAGGAATCTGATCCCTAGATACGGTAGATGAGGTAAGGCGAGTTTTGTGTATATGCGGCTGGCTGAGATGCAAGCGATTAAACGAAGGTTTACGCCTTTTTAGAATCGACACCCGTGCAGCCGCTTAATTGTGTGTTTTCTGTTTTGATCTTTTCCCTGGCCGTACCGATATCGATTCGACGGTGACTTCCAATCTATTTCTGCTCAAGCCAGTCCGCATCGGTGGCGCGGAGAGTGCCAAGCAAACTCACACTTCGTTTTCTGGAGTTTGGTTCGCTGGTTCCGCCTCCAATGTTGACCTCACTTGAGTTACAAGCTGCCCGGATGATTGTGATATATGATGTGCAGGCGGTGATGAGATGCAGTGAATGGTATCTAAACAATTGCGGGCAAAACAGAGAGTGCAGTCTGTACCTATTGAGAAATGCGCTTACCGACTGATGGATGGCCTTCCAGGATGATAGATGACGGCTAGCCGCAGTAGACACGACGCGGCAAGTGGGATATTTTCGCTTTGGTGGCCTATCGCCTTCAATGGGACCCCAAGGCACGACAAGGCAAGGTATGAAAGAGTGAGGTGAGAGTGGCTGTTAGCCAAGCCGAGCTGGGTAAAAACAGGACCCCCTGAACTGAGACTTTCGGGCGATTGGATCTCGTCGCCCCCTTTCGTGTTCTTTTTCTCACGCCTCGAAAACGTCTTGCGCGACTCGACGTCTGCTGCATCTTAGCGAGTCCACTCTCCCATCAGTTGCCTCTACGGGGGTGTAACCCAGGTTCAGAATCTCACCTTGATCCCTGATCGATGCCTTCTCTGCACGCCGCGGCTGCAGAGGGTGCTATGTCGGTCGGGTCGGTGAGCGTCGAAGGGGAATGGTCAGAGATCGTCGGTGACGACTGAATGCGCCAAGTCAATTGGCTGTGTGCCTTTGCGCAGGCGAGTTGAAATGCTTCAGTGGAATAAAGCCAACGGGGGATGCTGGGATTAGAGATGCCTGAATTGATACTTGAGACGGTCTTCAAGGAGATGCTGAAGATGATCCAAACTTGCGCTGCGCTATTCTCAGTGACTTTCACCTTAAGTTCAGCGCGAGGCAACCTTCACCTTTCCTACAAGCGCTGAAGTCCAATCCAACCCAGTCCGCTGGAGTGCCGGAAGTTTGAAAACGGAGACCCGAGATCATGGGCGCCTTGAGCACCGTGCATTCACCAATGCCCCGCCCCACAACCATATCAGAACTAAGCTACCACTGTATTTTACGGTAGACAACCGTAACAGGCTGCTCAGATGCCGGTTTACAGCAACGCAAGGCCCGTAAGAATACGGATACCTAAAGAGAATCTAGACCTTTAGCGCCTCCACTACCTCTCCGTTTGCTCATCCAACCGAGGCATGTTGGTCCGAGACGCCGACGACTGCCCGCAGCAACAACAACGACATTGGCCTTGAAAACATTTACACCTTCGCCGTTCTTACTTGCTGAAGTATTTCGAATAACATGAGCGATTCCGACGAAAACGCCGGCTCTTCGGGCATCCCTGCCTGGCAGCGCCAACAGCAAAATACCGACGCTGAACCGCAAATGGAAACCGAGACGATGTCGCAAGAAGCCCAAGATGGCGCATCCACAGAGGACAGACTCGACATTGCACGACGCTTTCTCCAAGACGAAAAAATCAAGGACGAACCGCGGCAAAAGAAAGAAGAGTTTCTGCAGACAAAAGGCTATACATCTTCGGAAATTGAGGATCTACTGACTTCAGACCCCGCGCAAGATGTACGATCAATTCACCTGGACGGGCAACATCACGATACTGACACTCAGCAGGTTGCGCAAACAGTACCAGCACCCGCCGAGGCAATAATTGCCACGCCAACACCAACACCAACGCCCATAACCGAACCCCAACCAACATCAGAAAACATCATCTCCCTCCGAAAAGCTGATAGCCCTCCCGTCGTCACATACCCTGAATTCCTCACAAAACCAACCCGCCCGCCTCCCCTCATCACCGCGAATGGCGTCTTCAACACCCTCTACGCCTTTGCGGGCCTCTCAACGCTCGTATACGGCACCAGCAAGTACGTCGTAGCCCCAATGGTCGAAAACCTCACCGAGGCCCGCGCCGAACTGCACTCTTCCACCGCCACCAAGCTCTCCGCCCTCATCTCCAAGCTCGAGGAGACCGTCTCCGAGATACCCGTCACAAAATCTGCCGACTCAAAAAACGACGACGACGCAGCCAGCGCGAGCGAAATCGACGACCCAACCGAAATGTTCCACCGCGACATCGGCACGCAGACGTCCTTCCCGTCCACACCCCGCGTGGGCACCGACGGCATCTCTGGATTCGGCCTCGGCGGCGCGGACGACAAGAACGCCACCGTCGGGGAGCGACACACCCGGAAGCTCACGGACATGGGAAGCATCGCCAGGCAGCTCAGCGAGACGTGCGTGTCCGAAGCCGAAGACCTCGCCGACCTCAAAGCCTCCATGGACCGCCTCAAGGACGACCTCGTGCAGCTGGCGTACCCCCCTCCCAAGGATTACACCAGCGGTCTCCACGGCTACGGGGCCAGATCCAACGAACCGGATGACGAGATCAAAAAGGCCAAGGACAACATCAGGCGGGTCAAGGGCGTCTTGCTTAGTACGAGAAACTTTCCGGCCACGGTAGCTAGGTGACGTACATGATGTAGTTATTCCCAAGGTCTGGAAAAGCTCGAGTTGGGATGCGATTGGCGTCTTTAGTGATCAACTCTGCCAGGTATGTCGGCCTAGTTGAGGTCAGATCTCTGGGTACAACGATCCTAGGCAATCAAAGTCAAGATCAAACACGGAGCCTCGCCATAGGCTCTGTATTCGCAGCCTCTTACAGAGACGAACGCCACGGGGGAAAACAACACCTTACCAACGTAGAATGATTGAATCGGTTGACTGAGTCGAGCACTGTTTGGTCATCCACTGTCAGTGTTAGAGGGAGAGCAGCGCCACTTCTTGCAAGTCGTCAGCTGCGAACAAAAGGTTCTTGATTGCCAAGTCCTAATGTCAAGCTGTGATCCTATCTGACGCAGTCTTCTGCAAGTACGCAGATGGTTACAGTAATCATACAGCGATTCTTTTGATACCCATGGGATGCAACAACCTATTGAGCTGAATATCATAAAATCCTGCCCTTCTTCCCCTCCTTCAAGTATTTCCCTCATTGAAGAGACTTGCAGACATCATCCCCCACAATTGGATGCTGGATTCGATATCATCGTCAGAGACTCCGTGTTACTGGCCACCTACTTCTTGGACGGTACTGGCTCCAAGAGTTCCTTAGGTACCCTCAGCAATCCGAAAACTTCCTTCCAAGCGGCCACGAGAATGTGTTCAAAGTTCCGATTCTCGGCAACTTGCTGGCTGGTATACCACTGGACTGTCGGTGTAAATTTGTACGGAAAAGAGCTCTTACTCGTGTCGCCCTTTACCTCTTTGACCCAGTTGAAGAGCAGATTCTGGCAGCGACTTTGCATGAAAGACCTGAGACTGCGGGGGGGATGAAAGATCATCCTGGCGTTCGGGTCGTCCTCGTCGCCAAACACATCCGAAGGAGTTTGATCGTCCTCTGGTAGAACCATAGAAACCTGTCGATAACCTCTTTCTGCCAACTGGGGATCTAGTGACGGTAGGTACTCGACAGTGTTTTGCACCATGTGTTGAGCAGCTTCCAAGGTCCGATCCAGGGGTAAGAGCTCTGCCCCTTCCGAATTCAGGAGCACAGGGGAGAGCTCCTGAAAGCCTCCGAGCCAAACCCTCTCCAAGGGGAGGTCCGGGTTCTTCTCCTTTCCCATTTCCCGGAGAAACTCAATTAGCTCCTGCTGAGCGTAGTTGAGATCGGAGACGGCGACTTCGTCATGAGTAGGAAATCGTTCCTGGGCCGCTGGATCCCAAATGAGAAGCTCGGTAGCCTTCCACGGTTTTTCGTGCAAGTTGGCTACCCTGTACACAGCGAGCCACGGGTGGCGTCCCATCCACTTCTGTTTACTACTATTGTAGGCCTGCGGCGTGTGAAAGAATCCCATGAAAGTATTGAAATCCTTGCGGCTTTTGTCGTTTTGAGTGGCCTCGACGAGAAAGAACGGCCAAACAAATTGAAACCACTTCTGAAACGTCCAGTACTCGCGGTAACGGTCTTCACACTTGTCGGCTGTGTCGTGATAGTCCTTGTGATAAGCCACCGGGTAACCGAAAAGCTTAGCCGAGGGTGGTATGGCTGGGTTTGTGGCAAGGTCCTTTAAGAACGCTTTTAGCCCAGCAATTATTGGCACAGCTAGCTTCTTACTTCCTGTCGGCAAGAGGTGATCTGCAGAAATTCTCTTTGCGGCTTGGGCTCCAGATTTTGTAGCTTTGGAGGGTTGTGTGCCTCTAGCAGCTAGGTCACGCTCTGTCCCAGGTGAGTAGACGGGAACATCTTCCAGTTTAATGACATGGCGAAGGTGACGCGAATTGGTTTTTCCATCAGTCCCAATGACAAAAAATTTCCGAAACTGATCCAGGCGAGTCGTCGTCCAGCATCCGAACCAATTGACAAGACTCTGCTCATCCAGAGGATCGATGGATTCGTCGGCGAAGATGATGGTTTCGAGTTGTTCGTCAGGCACGATGCTGGCCAGCTTGGACTCCTCAAGTCCTTCAAATATGGACCAGACACCAAAACGTGCTTTGCATTCATCGTGGGAGAGTCCTAGTTCCCGCGCTCGCTCTTCCCGCTTTGCTTGCGATCCCTGAGCTTCATCCGCCTGGGCTAGTAAGTACTTGCGATGCTGGTCCTTTTCCATCGCTAGATCCCGCAGAAAGTTGCCCAGACCCGAAGCTACCACGAGCTTGATGTTGTTACGCGGCTTATGTGCAACCCCACGGTGCCAGCTGAAAAGGGCATGGGCTTTACATGGCTCAGCAACCAAGAAGCTTGGGGTGACCAATACCGCGCTGCCGTGAGGGAATAATCTGGTTATCTCCAGTCTTCCAGGTTTCGCCGGGTCGTGCATTGAGCGTATCGATGGGTACAACGGGAACTGCTGCAGAGACTCTCCGATACACCAGAACAGGTATGTCGCGCTGGTCTTGTGCATCAGCAGCTTCAGCATGCTCGGATAGCGGCGAAGCGTGCTGGTGACGGATTCGTGGACTACGATAACGCCATTCGAAACGATTTTGGGATTGGTAAAGGCCGCCCAGTCGCCCGTAGTCTTTGTCGAGTAGACTCTGCAGTTCGAGTTCTTCATGCGCAGCCACTCGGCAACCGTATCTAATAGGGCCACCCGAGAAGGAGGAAATGCCAGGAAGAAATTGTGACGGACATCTCGTAGACCGGAGGGTTGGAGCTTCGAATACTCCATCGGAAAAAGATCGTCGAAGAGTGAAGCGCTGAGTTCGGAAGGCGGCGGTTCGGTTTTTCGCGGTGGAAGAGGTTGTGCTGCGGTGATGGCTGGTTTGAAAACGACGTACTTCAGCGGACCACTGGGGCCAGTAGGGGCGTCTTCCCCGATAGCAAGGGCGGCCTTCCAGTCCTGGCAAGCCTTGGGATAGATGACTGTGGTGAATCCATCACGGAAGGAGAACACACCAAAAGAGCCAAGTTTGAGTCGTTCGGCGGCGTTTGTGAGAAGGCCTTCGTCAGCCGGTGTCATTGCCTTCACGTTCCCATGCGAAAGAACCCTGTCCACAATGTTGTTTCGTTGCCGATCAAAAGTGCGAGCGTTGCAGTTGCTGCCGAATTGCATTGATTCTTGACGGACAAAAAGAGAGTACCATTCTCCGGCCTCGCTTTTGACATTTTCAAAGATCACCTTGACAGTCGCGGTGCCAGCAGGACCCAGCTCTATGGTCTTGTCGATATTCCGTGGAACAGCCCTCTTATGATATTGCACCACCGACATCTTACGGATAGGTTGGTTTGGCAGACTATCTGTAAGGTCTGCTGGTGGCGATCGCAGCCGCCGCGGCGACGGCTTGAGTTCTGTGCCGGTGGGAACTGATTCATCAACGTCCATCGCATCAGACTTCTCAGTGAGCGACAAGTCTGCCCACTGGACAGATTTCCTCTTCTTTGCTAAAGGCTGAGCTGCTCGGGACTGCTCCACGTTCGCAGGCACGTCAGAAGTGGCAATGCTGAAATTGCTGGCTGGTGTGCCATTCATGTCATCGGCCGACCGCTTCAACACCGGTCGCGGCAGTTGGCGCATCCCAGAGGAAAGCGTGGACTTGCTTGGAGGCTCGACGGCAGAGAGCGCCGGTGGCGTTGTTGCCGGGTCTTTGGAACTGGGCGCAGCTGGTGGGCCACTGCTGATGCTGAACAGCATACCTCCGGCCGGCGGGTTAGCAGGCGCTTGATCTGCCTTGTCCCGACTTTGTATCTCAGCTATTCTTCTGACGCGGTGTGTGGTAAACATGCGGGACGATTTTGTCGCGTCCGTCATGCTATCACCGAGTTTCGGCCGGGTCCGTCTCGTCTTGCCGCCCACGAAGACATTGTTGCTTGGTTGCGTGGACTTGACTATTTTCGTCCCGGATGGCTTCGTTTTCTTGGCTTTCAAGACGGCGTTAGGCAATGGGGCCACTGTGATTGTGCTCCCGACAGGCTCGACGACGACCGTAGGTCGCTTGGCAGTGCCTTGATAGCCGGTTATAGTGGTAGACACGGGCGGCGGCTTCTGTGGACGTAATTGCAATGGAGTTGCAGTGGCTGATGGGATTGCTGTCGCTGGCGACTTTGACCAGCTTGGTGATTTCGATCGTTCCGCCGAGGCTCGCTTCCGAGGAGCAGCAGGTCTGACCTCCGTTGGCTGCTTTGGCGGCAGCGGCGGCGGCTGCTTCTTGGGCAGTTCGTCTCCGAATGTGCCCAGATCAGACTGTTTCCTTACTAACTTTGGAGGGGGAAGAATTGAATTGAAGTCGTCTTGGCTGACGTCTTCGTCACTGTCGTAATAGTCCTCCTTAGACTCACCTTGCCGGAGAGTGAGTCTCAAGCCAAGGCGTTTGCGCCTTAGGTTTCGCAACTGGTGACGCCTCCTGGACGCCACCTCCATATCTTCCATCTCATTGAGCCAGGCGAGGTGATCAAATATCTCTTTTTCGCCCAAGGCCTGTTTCTTCTGCGTCTCTCTCCAAGTTGCCAGCAGTTCCTCTGACATATTCTCCTCTGGCTCAAATGTAGCTCTCGTAAGTGGATAATTTTTCCATTGAATCAGGAAACGGGCCTCGCCGTCATCTTCAATCTCGCAAAGCACGTCCTCTACCTCATACCTCTCTTCCGGGTCGTGCTCTGACATTACCGTCGAAGTGAGGGAAATCTCATCATCGTCCTTTGTCGGGCGATCACCGTCATTTAGACGGGGAGACGAAATGGGTGCATCATATCCGACGAATAACCCAGGAGTACCCATAGTGACCTTAAACAGCGGTCACAGCATAATAAAGCTGCGAAACAGACTGTTTGGCCGCAGGTCTCGTTCCAGATGATAGTGATGTGACGTATATCGAGGAGTTATCAATGACCTCGCGGAGAATGTCGCCGAGAGGGAAGGAAAGACACCAGGAAATAATCCAAAGCACAAACAGTCGGAAATTGACTGTTCTTTTGGGTGAGGCTGGGGTAACTCGCAGTGAATTTGGCGGATGTAGGGGACTTCTGAGACAGTCGTTTTAGGTGACACCTCATGAATGCTGAGATGGGTGGAAAAACCAACCTGTATTTCGTATTGCGAGTCGAGATGCAGCGGCGTGAGCAACGAGTCTTCTGGTTAAGGACGGTGTTCACGACACGTTGCAGTCCAAATGAAGCCCCTAGAATCAGGTAGTGACCCGAATAGTAATATCGTCCCGAAATCTCGCGCTGAGATCAACGGCAGCAGGAACGGCTTAGAGTCGGGCGATAGGCGAGGTGTGTTGTTGACGTGCTGATATGTCCGTGCGTCGACGGGAACTCCTGTCGCACCACGGGCACTAACAGAAGATGACAGCAAATGGCAGGAGCATTAGTGCCGCGCTTTCCATCTACCAATTAACGGAGTGCCCCTCGATGAACTACCTACCACGCTATTCATCTTACCCTACCTTACCTAGGTAGGTACCTACCTACCTTACCTAATCGACAAAGTTAAGTATTCTCGTTCGAAATCATCACGAAGGGCCGTGGTATCTTTTCTCCTACGATGGCCTACTTTCGCCTTAGTGCGTCCAAAAAAACATCTTTCTGGATGAATGCCTGGAGATTTCAGTTCACCATTCTGTTTGCATGACCTAATACGGTGTACTTCGAAGATGCCCAAGTTTGGAATCATGCAGAAGCCTAGGACAGTGTGTCCGGGGGACACACTAGAGCAAATGCCCAGCTTACTTGTGCTGGCTACGAGCTAACCGACGCCCTCAGAGAAGACATGCTCAGCCAAACAAGGAAAACTTCTAATCAATTGCTGGCTGATATCGTCGACCACGGACAAATTATAGTTCGGGTTGGCTCTTCAGTGTCACTATTGGTCAAGCGACAAATTGTAAGTGCTTGGTAGCATCGTCACTAACGGCGCACGTGATGTACGAGTGAAACGCGAAAGCTCCGGCTACCGACGGAGACAACCCCACTATCGGTTGTCAGCCATCTCCATGTCGTTCCCGTGAAGGGACCTAGGTACAATCGAAGTGGCGGAACATGGTTGCTGCGTGTTTAGAGGTGGTGTGGCTCAGCTTGTATGATACTGCCGGGAACTTAAATGTACTCCCTTCAAAGGCTGGGGTTGGCTGGAAGCATGAGGTATCTACCTCATGTTACAATGAGAGGCAATGCGGTTCATGTGAGCTGATACGCTTTTTCTTGGGGGACTCTGTTAGAGTTCCTACGATGACGAAATGGGGATACTTGAGGCCAAGCTCTAAGCACGGTTGGTTTCCCCGTCTCGCATACAACGCCCCCCGTGAAGAAGAGTAGGGTCCCTGCCCAAC
Organism: Colletotrichum spinosum; assembly: GCA_004366825.1. NCBI lineage: Eukaryota > Fungi > Ascomycota > Sordariomycetes > Glomerellales > Glomerellaceae > Colletotrichum > Colletotrichum spinosum. Next base: position 526,884 of record QAPG01000050.1, on the reverse strand, counting down.
TCATACTTCAATGTTTCAACTTGACAATCAACATTGCCGTCCGCTTATGGCCATCACTGCAGGACCTCGTAATGTGAACGACCAAGTTGATATCTCCTCGACTTTGTTTGATACTCGGCCACGTGACGTGGTAAAGAAAATGTACGTGGCACCTTGTGATCCATCATTGTTTACCTACGTCGGCCCACGCCAACTGTGCCTATGTATCCGTACTCCGCCTACCTAACTTGATTAAGTATTGGACGTATGTCGCTTTTCAACACTACTGGATTTGACGCAACACTAGAGGTCTGCCAGTCTCCCGAACCTCATCTTACCTAGGACATGTCCTATCCGGCTTGCACCGTAACGAGCTATTGATGTACCTCAATTTTCTGCCATGGCTCCCCTCTTCACTGGTCCACCCCACGTCTCTCTCTGGTCCAATTCTGACCCAGGTGCATACCTCGAGCCAATCCCAGTGCCCCATCGCTGCTGCGCCGACACCCTGACCATCGCTAAGTGGATGGATGTACCTACCTATCTGCCTGAGTTTGGTACCTCTAAGACCTGGACCGAACTTGGTTGCCTTGCTCTCCCGTCACCTCAGCTCTGGGCTGTACGCTAACAACAGCACGCTGCACTGCACTGCACTGCACTGTCCATCCAGTTCCAGACCCTTACACCTTACCTTATTCGCCTCAACCTCTGTCAACTGCTTTATCTCTTGGGGCCGCGCACACCACCTCTGTCGAGCCGCAGTCCTGGTTTCGCAACATCAACAAATTTACACATAGTCAAGAACCCGTCCATCGCATCACAAACACAACGTCAACATGGCCAACGACGAGTACGACGTAAGTCTTTCCGTCCGCAACCTCCCCTACGCCCCGGATCCGTAGCTCGGTCCCCCTCTCCCTCCAAACTGACCCCCTCTCGCGCTAATCTGACGTCTTTCGCAGTTCCTCTTCAAAGGTGCGCCGACGACTCTCCGACTGCTCGAACCCGCCGCGAGACGATGACGAAGACCTTGAATAGTGTACTGACGTTTTGCCCATCTTAGTGGTGTTGATTGGAGACTCGGGCGTAGGAAAGTCCAACCTGCTCAGTCGATTCACTCGCAATGAATTCAACCTCGATTCCAAGTCGACAATCGGCGTCGAGTTCGCCACCAGATCCATCCAGGTCGATTCCAAGACTATCAAAGCACAGATTTGGGATACTGCTGGCCAGGAACGCTACCGCGCCATCACGTCGGCCTACTACAGAGGTGCTGTCGGCGCCCTCCTCGTCTACGACATTAGCAAGCACCAGACATACGAAAACGTCACCCGATGGCTGAAGGAGTTGCGCGACCACGCCGATGCCAACATTGTCATCATGCTCGTCGGAAACAAGAGCGATTTGCGCCACCTACGTGCCGTTCCCACGGAGGAGGCCAAGTCCTTTGCCAGTACGTTGCGTTGCGGTGAAGGAGCAACAGAACCACGGAGTCCTGGATTGGCTGACCTATCTAGGCGAGAATCACCTTTCGTTCATTGAGACGTCTGCTCTCGACGCAAGCAACGTCGAGCTTGCGTTCCAGAACATTCTGACCGGTACGTTTTTGTGTCAAGTTTCATACTAGTACCAACAAAACCGCACCTTTTACCTATCGTGCATTGCTATTCATCTACTGACGGGATGCCGTTCGCACCATCAGAGATCTACCGTATCGTTTCGAGCAAAGCCCTCGACTCGGGTGAAGGCGCCCAAGCCTCGATCGGAACTGGCCCCAGTATCGCACTGAGCAAGCCTGCGGATGACAGCGCAGACAAGAGCGGCAAGTGCTGTTAAACACCACATACCTCCTGGGAATTCCCTTCTCCTTCCCGGCCTCTTCAGAGGCTGAATGCTACGGTCGATATCATGGCGTCTCTGATGTGGCCCCGGATCTGTATGTCACTTGGTCAAGGAGGGTCGCATCGAGGAATGACTAGGAATCAAACGAGTCTTTTTATGATTTCCGAGGGGACGGAGTATAGTCTCGGCCTTTCTTTTGTTCCCCTTTATACGGCTCAGTGCGGCTAGTCTGGGATTTGCTGTTTCTGACGATCGCTCTACCCATGCTTATGTAGTTGAATGAATCCATCTTAATGCCTTGGGTGTTTATGTGTCCATGTTGATGTGCGAAGCCAGCTTGGATATCTGGGTAATATCCCTTATCAGGCCTAAAGAGGCAAGCCGTGATATACATGCTGATGGGAGCCGTTGGCCCACGAAGTGACGCAGCGAAGAACAGGTGTTGCCCAAGGCTCGGTAAGCTCAGGGGTAAGGCTTGAGGGCATAAGTACTGAATGAGCACCAGGCTTTCATGAACTTGCACATGAGACCGGCAGGTTCAACTGACATCACCGACTTCGAATCAGGGACAAATATCTCACGCGTAATATGCAGGCCGCAGCGATCCAAAAACCCGATTCCCCTCTTCGGTGCATTTAGGGGATGGCAATGACAGCGACATTTGAAACCCCAAGGTGGGCTGTGAGCTTGCCTGCGATCCACAAAGTTTCTTTGCCCCCTAGCCCGCTTCCTTGGTGCACTTCTGCCACAATCAGTTTAGCGCTCGTCTGGCGTTTACTGAGAACCGTCGCGGTCTGGGGGCAGGGGTGGCCCCCGCTCCAGTGCCGATAAGGAAGTGTTATCGAATTTTATCAACGATAATGAAAAAAGTTCCGTCGCGAAGCCGACCATCGAAGGGCTGATCGTAAACTTTTTGCAGCTCGATTTGTTAACCTCCTGTTCGCGCCCCACGACCGGTGATTGCTGCGATAGCTATACACTGCCAACATGTCCTCTGTGTTCAAGGCTCTGTCCAAGAAGGACGCGAAGGCTGACACCGCCTCTGAGGTTTCTGCCAGCCGCGCCGCGAAGAAGGGATACAGGTAAGTGCCGAACTACTCTAGCATTACCAGTTTTGCTATAGGTGCTAATTTGAGCCTGGATGAAAAGTTCAAAAGTGCTTTTGCTGTCGTCGAGGGGTATTACCTACCGGTGAGTCACCTTCGAGAAAGAATCCCTTAATTGCGTGTTCAACTTGCTGACTCTTTTGTACACAGGCACCGCCACCTCATGAACGACCTCCTGGCGCTGATGCCGCACGCGAAGAAGTAAATACACCCGTTCGAGCCTGTTTTCCATGACAGATCGAGCTAACGCTGCTCAGGGACGTCAAGTTCGACCGCAAGGGAAAGCTGCAGGAGCTCAACGAACTGGCTGAGCTGTACTCTTGCAACAATGTGAGCCGGATACGCTATGCGCCTCGAATGCCCTCTGAGGTTGCTGACAAGTGGTCTGCAGGTCTGCTATTTCGAGGCAAGGAAAGGAAAGGACCTTTACATGTACCAGACGATAAGCCCGAACGGACCTACCGTAAAGTGAGTGCATACGTGCTGGTTCATGTCGACTTGCTCTTCCGCTGCTTGCTCGGAAGTTGCTGATGATGCGCGCCTTAGGTACCATGTCCAAAACATGTCCAGCATGGACGAACTGAATTTTCCCGGCAACAATTTGAAGGGATCTCGTCCTCTGCTGTCGTTTGACAGGGCTTTCGACGACCCTAGCCAACCTCACCTGCAAATCATCAAGGCTCTGATGGTAAAGCAACCACCATTAGTCTCACCCAAATGTCATACTAATAGTCTGATAGACTTACCAGCTCGGAACCCCCATGGGCGCAAGGAAGGCCAAGCCATTTGTTGATCATGTCACGTCGTTCTCTTTCCTTGACGGCAAGGTAAGCTAAAGAGGCTCTTTCCGAGGTTAAAGTGACATTCTGCTGACATGATGTTCAGATCTGGGTCAGGTAACGAACCACGAGTTCCAATAACGTACAGAATCCAACTGACAATCGCTTCAGAAATTACGAGATTAAGGAGACAGAATCAACTGGCGAGGAGGGAGTCGACGCGGAAAAGACCGTGGGCAAGGGGGGTAAGAGCCTCACCACGTCTCTTGTAGAGATTGGGCCTCGGTTCACGCTCCAACCCATTGTAAGCTTAAGAGACCCTCTCTATGCCAACGTCAAATTTGTTGACTTTTCATCAGGTGATACTGGAGTCCTCTTTTGGCGGGCCGGTAATTTACGAATCAAAGGAGTATGTCTCGCCCAACTTCATCCGCGCAGAGCAGCGTCGGGCCAAGAGTACGAAGCACTCCGCCAGAGCAGAACAGTTAGTGGAGCGGCAGGCGAAGAGGGCCAACCTCAACCTCAGATCCAAGGATGGGAAGCCTGCGGCTCAGGATGAGCTCGATACCAAGGCCTTGTTTGCATAGTTGTGCTTTGTTCGGGTTGTCCACGAAGAAAACACAATACGAGGATGTTTCGATAACATGTAGACTGGCTCTGCCATTCGTCGAGGTGAAAGACCCTGGTCTGAGGTGCTCTGTGATTGGTCAGTCAGAGCTCGCACGCACGAGCAATTAGTGAACCCTGTCGCCATGCCGCTGACGCCAGCCATGGCTGGCCGAAACCCATTCACCGTAATGACTCCTGCCGAACGCGTTTAGGTCAGCAGCCGGGGTCGGGGTGCATGTCCACTGCGTCACCGCGTTCAACCTCCTGCGTTACCTCTTATGTCTCTCAATCTACCTACCCATCTACAACGCGCCCGCGTTTTAGTACTCAGTGCTGCCTCTGCCGATCAAGCATGGCCTATTGGCAATTGCATTTGATCACAACGACGAACACTCCTGAGGAAATGATGCCAGTTTGCGCTACCACGCCTATTGACAGCCCCAGTGTCGGGGTAATTGGAAACTAAGCCCTTCGACTTCACGCCTCGTCAATGGCATTATGACCCGCCGGGCCACGAGAAGCTTGTGTTTTGAATAAGAAAATCCGAATCTCACCATCTCAGGCACTGTTCTTTTCACCGCAGCACAACCAAGTTCAGAGTTACTAACCCCGAGAATCAATCTGGTCCTCAAGGTCCCAAGTCGAGGACCATTTGAAAATCACCATGTTGCACCTTACTATTAGTAAGTCTCAGCCTTGTTGACTCGAAATCAGTACTCGGTACCTAATGTCAAATCAGCAATCAACTGTCTCGTTATTGCTGCCAAGGGCTGCTGCATGTCCACTTGACATTTCCGTTTATGATTTGAACGCTTCGGGATACAGCAGCTTTCTGTCTCTCGCAAGCTCGATTCTCGAATTCTCCAATTTCTTGTCTTCTGGAGTCTGGTCTGGCTCCTACCTGCGTCACCAATCACTGCAGCACCTGGAGATCCTTCATTTCGCTCGACGTCGTTGCCTCTATCTTTAAAACTTTCTGTCATTCTTTGGCTTTGCATCCTGCCACCTGTGAACACCCGCGTGTTCGGTCGTGTACTCCTGATTGTGTTGCCACCATCGACGGCACAGTCCGTCCACCGCAATGGCGTCGGCATATTCATCTTTGTTCGGTGAACCGCATGTGGTGCTGGGTGAAAAATGGTGCGGCCAAGACCCTCTTGGGAAGCTGGATGGACTTGAAGGTCTCCCTGTGGAGATGATATTGGACATCTACAAGCAGCTTGATATTGGCAGTATCTTCTCATTGGGCCAGGTCAACACCCTTTTTCATGGCCTGCTGAAGAGAAACAAAGCGGCTATACTACTCCCCGTTCTGCAACAGGAGTTCAGTCCCTTCGCAGAGCTGCTCCAAGTCTACACGGCATCTGACCAAGATTTGAGTCTATACGGGGCTACCTTCCAGCCTCGAAGAGTTTTATTCAGACGTTTCCCTGGCGATATGGCTGGCCTTGTTCTTTCAAGGGGCGGCATGCCCTCGTCCACCGTCTTAGCGCCCGAGCAGGTCATGTTCAATGCCATTCTGAGCAATGGGAAGCCTACTTCAACACTCTCGCTGCCAGCCCCGCAGTTAGTTGCCCTAACTGACGGTGATTTGCCCTCACTGCTGCAGTGCTGTCGAGTGGTGAGGCAATGGGAAGAGCTCTATCCCCAGCTTCACTGGTTCTCGATTCCGGAAGACTGCCGCCAACTGACCGACTCAGAAAAGTTTAAGCTTCGCAGGGCTCTTTACCGCTGGTGGCTGTACGCCTTCTACTTTCACGGCGAACTTCCTCGACCTCGGGGTGGTCAGCCCGAAGCGTTTGTCAATGACATTCGAAACAGTCACATGAGGATTCATTCTACTTGCGAATTACTCGAAATTCGAGATATTTTCGAAGCTGGGAAAGCCCTCGTGCGTCATTATATTTTCCCCAACTTGGAGCAGAATTTGGAACCAGTGAGTGCGGCGTTTCTTTTGTTCCCAGGGTGTGGTGCTGACGCGAAGTAGGTTCAACACACGAGTATCCTTCAAGACGTGATTGAAACCACGATGCAGGAACGTATTGTAGATACGTACGCCAAGCTGGATCCAAGAGACTTAATGTTCTACTTTGAAAACCTGTTTAACTACCCTCGCAAGCGCCTTGTTGGGGATGTCAACCTGAAGCACCCCGATTTTTCGCGAGACCAAGAGTCTCTTGGAGCAGCTGTTCAGTCGGCGACGGATGAGCGTCCGTGGCTTGAGATTACTGATCTGGATGGTGCTGGTGGAATCGTGGACTGCGGGAAAGAGGGCGAAGAGCCTCTTTGTAACGACGGTAACAACGACGGTATTGTTCCGCCACCTGGTGCCTTTCGGCGGCCGCTGAGCGACTGGGCGCCGCCTGGAGACGACGGACGAATGCTTGCGGAGCGAGACAACCATAAGCGTCCAGCGCGATACAGTAGAGTAGAAGAACAGCTTCCGTAGATCTAGACTTTTCAATGCTGGTCCGACGACCAACGCAACCTCCACTTTGAGTCCCCTGTTTACCATTGTCCTCGTCCCGCGTTTGGTCGCAAATCACAACACCGTTCCAAACAGCACTTCGGAATCTATTTTGATCAGAAAAACAAGGACAAACATGCGTTTCGCTTCCGAAATCGGCATACGAAACGGGCTATGTAGTATTCGGTCCTTTGATTGAGGCAAGCGTTTTGCACTGCGTACTAGAACGGGGTTACATGGGGCCTGGAAAGTGCTCTGATTCAACCTACCCGAAATGGGAACAGCGATCCATAGGGAGCGGGCACATCATTGTGGACTGTGTGCGTTAGTGCAAGGCTGCGGCTACAGGGGGCTTGTTGTGGCGGGTGTAGCTGCGAGGCGGCGGGCTTGTGGCCAGCTCCTGCCTTGTCAGTGGCTCAAGACTCTCTCATCTCGTACACTCACCTTACCTATCTACCCTGGGCCACTCGCCTGTAATCGACTACACGACCAGCCGCACCTTCCCACGCGCCTGCTTTAAGCGCATCTGAAGCCATCTATACTTATCCTTACTCATATCATCTTGCTTCCTTCCCTTCCCCTTCTCTCACTGGTGTGGTCCACCGTACAGCCATCTACGCCAGGCTGTCTTTCACCTTGCGACTGCAAATACAACCCAGAGCCAACGAGCTCATCCGGCCCTGTCCTTCCCGAACATCAGTCCCACTTCATACTAGGTAAGTTTCTGGCCCTACTGTCTCTTCTCTTGTGTTCGGCTTGTTTGTTTGGAAAGCTCGGCAAAGCGCTGGAGCCAAGTGGTCTGGTGAGGATGGGTTCAAGATGGCAGTCGCGGTCCAGCACCTTCGATGATGACAACTCTAAAATGAAGATCCCAACATGATCCGTTATCTCACTCGGAAATACGTGGCTCGCTGCTAGGTCACTTCGCGGGGAGCTTTCCTCCAGACTATCACGGATCGTTGGGATCGCCTCCGTTTGACTCACTCATACCACTCCCCTTACCCAGCCAGTTCTGCCTCCAAGCCCATGATCTCCTGTACTGATAGTGCCATTAGATTGAACCGTTGTTTTCACCGAGTGCTAGGCCCAGAGCTTCGGACGAAACTGCTTGTACGAGGAATTTTCCCCTGTTTCATTGATCATACCAACTTCGCGTCTGATCCACCCTGGCAGTCAAAGTTGATCTTGGCCTCAGACGCTGGCCTTTCAACTTTCGACTTGGCAACTGATACCCCAAGTAAATTATCTCCTTTGGTTGAGCTGCATCGGCTCCGTTCTCAACCTGGCATAAGGTCAGGTTGACACAGCCATAGGGCTAGCTGGCACGCCCATCTACTCATCATGGACGGAGCCGACTACGACGTTGTCATGGGCGGAAACGATCGGCCTCCAAACTACACGTCAACACCCAACGGTGTTGGCGGCCCTGTCCCCAGGAATCCGGAGGACGTGAATGCCGCACACTCTGATGATGAGGAAGACGAATACGACGAGTACGACGAGGACGCCGAGGCTGGCAAGGATGCTGGTGGCCTTCGCAGACGGGGGCTGCTTCCTACGGCATGCTGTTACGACGACCGGATGAAGCTGCACGTCAACGCGGATTTTGGAACGACGCCTCATCACCCGGAAGATCCCCGTCGCATAGAGGAGATCTTCAAAGCCTTCAAGAAGGCTGGGCTTGTTTATACAGGCCCGGAAGCGAACCTGGCACAGGTTCTACGGGATACCCCGACCAAATACATGTGGAGGATTGGAGCACGTGAAGCAACGAAAGAGGAGATTCTCACTACCCATACTCCCCTTCACTACCACTGGGTCGAAGACTTATCCAAGATGGATTATGCGACACTGCGGGAGACCAGCAGACAATACGACCAAGGCCGAGCCTCACTGTACGTTGGAAGCCTTACTTTAACAGCGGCCCTGTTATCCTGTGGAGGCGCCATCGATACCTGCAAGCATGTCGTCGAAGGCAGTGTCAAGAATGCATTCGCCGTCATCAGACCGCCAGGTCACCACGCAGAGTATGATCAGCCTCTTGGATTTTGCTTCTTCAACAACGTGCCGGTCGCTGTCAAGATCTGTCAACTAGAGTACCCACAGGACTGCCGCAAAGTTCTTATATTGGATTGGGATGTTCACCACGGCAACGGCATCCAGAACATCTTTTACGACGATCCCAACGTCCTCTACATCTCACTCCACGTCTACCAGAACGGCTCGTTCTACCCAGGCAAGCCGGACAACCCAGATATCCCAGACGGCGGCTTGGAGCACTGTGGTACCGGACCTGGTCTGGGCAAGAACATCAATATCGGTTGGACCGACCAGGGAATGGGCGATGGGGAGTACATGGCCGCTTTCCAGAAGATCATCATGCCAATCGCCAAAGAATTCAACCCCGACTTGGTCGTCATTTCTGCGGGCTTTGACGCGGCCGATGGAGACGAACTTGGCGGCTGTTTCGTGACGCCGGGCTGCTACGCTCACATGACTCATATGCTCATGTCCTTGGCGGATGGCAAAGTCGCCGTCTGCTTGGAGGGTGGCTACAACCTCCATGCCATATCAAATTCGGCGGTGGCTGTTGCGCGCACCCTGATGGGAGAGCCGCCACCGAAGATGGACATGCCCATGCTGAACAAGGAGGCTGCGAGGGTGCTTGCCAAAGTGCAGAGCTACCAGGCGCCTTACTGGGAGTGCATGAGACCGGGAATCGTACCCGTGCCTGACGTACAAGACATGAATGCGACGAGGTTACACGATCACATCAGACTAGGCCAACGACAAAACCTCTCACAAAAGCACCAAATGATACCTCTCTTTATCCAGAGGGACCTTCTTTTCAAGGCTTACGAAAACCAAGTGCTCGTCACACCCGACATTCAGTCTGCGCGCCGGCTTCTCGTCATCATTCACGATCCACCTGAACTTCTCGCCCAGCCCGACGTCGTCGACCGGCACCTCGAATCTCACAACGCCTGGGTGGTGGACAGCGTGGCGCAGTACATTGATTGGGCCGTTGGTGAAGATATCGCAGTGATGGACATCAATGTGCCTAGCAAAGTGATCCAAGACGAGGATGTCGATCCTTATAATCCCAAAACAGCAGAGAAGGCCCTGCTCAGCGAGCTCCAAGAGCTCATGAACTACCTGTGGGATAACTACATCCAGCTGTACGAAAACGCAGACGACATTCTCCTCCTAGGCGTTGGGCGGTCTTACAACGGAGCCAGGGCGCTTCTTACAGGCCGAGGTACGTAGGGGTCTACGAGTTGAAGCGTTGATGATGCTGATTGTGATGGCAGACTGCAGGTCGCGCATAGCGGGAGTAGTGAGCTTCGTCGAAAGCATGTTGCGACCTGTCAAATCTGATGTCGACAACGATCTCTCCAACTGGTATAAGGAGCATTCACAGATTTACGTGTCACACAACCATTCCTGCTGGGACTCCGAAGACACGTTACGCAGAGTCACCAAAAGACGGTTTGGCACGGTGATCCGCAGTGAGACGAATGGGGTTAGCAAGATGATGCAGACACATGCCCGTCAAGTCCAGAAATGGATGCTGGAGAAATTGGAAGCGCGTCAAGCAGGAGACACTTCTGATGATGAGAAGATGACCTGAGTCATTGAAAGAGCGGAAGTAATACTTGAAGGGGATGGTAAACCTTTTCTTTGAGGGGAGAATCATCATCTTCAGGAGGGGACGTTGCCGGTGTGCAAACCCCACGATGGACATAGGGAATAAGCCATGGGTGCCTGCTACAAGTGTGGACGATAACTCGCGACTGAGACGTCAAAGGTACTCATAGTAAAACGGGGTATGTTGTCGATGGAGTACGCTTGCGGTTGACCAGTGCCTGCCCAATACGACTCGTGGTACATCGAGGGACCTTAGTAGTAGTTCCAATAAATACTCATGCTAATAACATATTCTCCTTGTCCTGATGATATTTCAACTCCTTACTCGGTCTCAGTTTTACTATTTTGATACTCTACTCATTTGTCTTATTTTTCTGTCTATATTGTAATAACCTTGGTTGATTTTCAGTGTTTTTCGTATTGTAGAGGTACCTGGGAACGTGAAAGATGGATGCCTACCTACCCAAGGTATCCCCACACGAGACGGGCTTTTGGTGCCGTACCAGCGTACCCAAAATTGCCTTAGGTAACGCCGCCCCGAGCCCTCTAATTTTCAGGGGCCCGGCCAATCTGGCTACTGCTTGCGAGCAACCCTGTCCAGTCGGCGCAAAGCAGAGCACGTCGGCCGATCTCCCTAACAACATCATCGCACGCGCGCATCACGGCTTCTACAAGGCTGACTGCGATTGTGCCACAAGCTCTGCATTCTGTCAGGTCGAGAGCCTTCAGCGTGGTCAAATATGGATCGCGACAGGAGGAGCAGGTAAGTCAACTTGTCACTCGCTGGTCACCAGATTCTTTCACCTCGTCTTCTCCCAAGACGAGAGTATCAAACACTTCGCTTCGTTCTATGATACCAAGGCAGCACCTCCACGGGAACGCCTGGATATCGCGCTGTTCACTTCGGATCGGGATGTTCAAGGCGGGGTTTGTCTTCGTGGCATCATCGCCATGACTTTCGGGAATGCTGCTGGGAACGTCAGGCGCAGACCGCTAGAGAGCAATCAACCCCTCCTTCCTCTCCTCACCGCCCTCGAGACTCCACATCCTCAGCATTACGGGCGAGAGTACTGAAGCTAATATTTCGAAGACTGGAGAACAGGTACGAGGACGGCGAGGTCACTAGATATGGCGCTGGCGAATCCTGGAGGCCTTTTCCTAGAGGGGAACGGGGTGCAGGGGGAGACCGGTCACCTCGACGACCCCGAAGCCCTCTTCGAGACCGTGACAGAGATCGCGACCGCGACCGCGACCGCGACCGTGAACGAGACCGCGATAGAGACCGGGACCGGGACAGGGAACGAGACAGGGAGAGGGACAGAGATCGTGACAGAGACCGCGAAAGGGACCGCGCGCGCACTCCGCCCATGACTTCCGACAGCTATGTGCCAGGCAGATCTCCCCGACGTCGGTCTCGTAGTGGCGACCGCTTCCGGAGAGATAGGTCCCGAGACAACAGAGACCTTCGTCCTCAGAGCGACACATGGCGCAGGCGGGATAGAAGCCGGAGCCCCGTGAGACGACCATCGCCGAGACGTAGCCCGTCGAGACGACGCAGTCCCATCGGAAGGTCTCCCGCAATTCGTGACGAGCGAAGTGATCGCCCCAGATCTCCGCGTCGTGACCCGAGGGATCTCAGAGACACAAGGGATATTAGAGACGCGAGAGACACCAGAGACATCAGGGACACGCGCGACAACAGAGACCGAGACCGTGAACGGGAGCGGGATCGCGACAGAGAGAGAGACAGGGAGAGGGAGAGGGAAAGGGACCTTGATCGACGGGACGACAGGTACCGCTCGTTGCCCCCCTTTGCGCAGCCCCCAGTCTCATCCGCTCCTCCCTTTAGAAGGCGGTCGCGATCGCCGTTTGGTGCTCGCGATAGGATTCAGCGTGACAGAACTCCCCCGAGGAGGTCACCGCCGCCACCACCAGCCGCTCGCGGCAGCTACCGTCCGCGCTCTCGTAGTACGAGTCGTCGCGGCGGCGAGAGATACCGAGGGTCTTCTTATAGACGGGCGTCGCCGCCCCGAGATTCTGCCATCTCCTCGGCCATCACGTCTCGGTCTGTATCAGGCAAGTCGTCACCGCATCCTCCTCCTTCCATCCGAGCACGTTCGCGGCCGCAGTCGAGGGAGCGAGAGCAGCGAGAGCAGCGGGATCGAGAGCGAGAACGCGAGCGCGAACGCGAACGGGACCGCGAACGGGACCGCGACCGGGAACCCACACCTCCTCCCCAGACCGGTGCTTCCGCCACAGTGTCGTCCTCGTCGTCTGCCACTACGCGCGAAGCACCTTCGTCGAGACCTGCCGTCGTCCCCATCGCCGCAGCAACCGTCACCGTTCCTCAGGAACCCTCTCCTGCGCCCGTAGCCAAGACGCCACCTCGAGGCCCCGCCGCTTTACGTGCTCCTCCAACCGGCCCTGCCGCGACCCGAAACATTTCTGCGCCCGCCAGCTCACCCGCTGTCCAGCCAACTAGACACCCGCAAACCCCGAGCGGCCCCCCGCCCCCTCCCTCACGCGCAGAAGCGACGAGTCCTACGATCCCTCCCGCCGGCCCCCGAGGCTACGTCGCCCCTTCTCGAGGCGGAGGGTACAGCGGCCGAGGCGGACGAAACTCTTGGTCTGCTGCAACACCTCGACAACCTTCCGCGCCCACGACTTCTCCCTCTCCCGCGGGCAACGGACCGTCTTCGATTCCAACAGGTCCGCGCGCCAACCCTTCCAACCCAACGCCGACAAGCACATCAGCAACCCCGAAAATTTTCAACCCCCCCACCGGTCCTTCTTCACAGCACGGCATCCAGGGCCAGCGTACTCTCGCGCAGAGCATGCTCGCCACTCTGCCTCCCATCATTCCGGGAGGTAAGATTGACCCCGGCTTGCTGCCCACCACGACTGGCATCACCAGGGAAGTCGAACCACACTACAAGAAGCTTAAGGCGGAGGAGGAGAAGGCGAGGATGGAACTGGATGCTAAGCAAGACAGGCTGCGGCAGAGTCTGCAAATGTGGGACAAGCTCGAGATGGAGTCCAAGGCCTGGAAGACGAGGGTCGATCTCAGCGAACAGAGCCTCAAGAGTTTGGCTGGGGAAAGTCTGGGAGGTGCCGCTTTCTAATGTGAGGAACGCAAACAAGGGAAAAAAAAAAAAAGACGTGGTGGAATAGACGAAGGGAAAGGACATGGGCTCTATGATTTTTTGATTCGTTTTACGACTTCGAGGGATGGAGGTTTCTGATGACATTACCGCGACCGCGATTCGGCCGCGCATTGTACGAACATTGGAGTGTGTTGGCTTTCCACGTTCTCTGGTAGATGAAGCCGATTTCCGCTTCTCCTCGGGCCCTTTACAATTAGGTAGATGCCCCATCTTAAAGTTATAATAAACTAGGTTTGGGACACACATGTTCTCTCATTGGACAATGTGTCGTAAACACACGCGAGGTGATAACACACTTCGATACCGACCGATTCAAAACTGCGAGAAGTGTGTTGCAGTCGTGATGTATTTTGGTAAGGTGTTTTCGTTTCGGTCTTGTTAGCCTTAACAGAAGGACGGAAACCGGCATAGACGTGCCATTGGTAGGCGCCTCATCCTCATAACCCTCATGTTCCGTGACAAATATCGGCCATATCCCATGGCAGTCAAGGCGAGTTCCTCTCAGCCTTTCGTGTTGTCCGCCCGACGCCGACCAAAATCATTAGTAAGAAGCAAGGAAAAATATAGTTCTTGAAGGCATACGCCCCCGGGCATAAGCCTTCCAATGTTGTAGAAAGCCCCATTAACGCAGACGCGCTCTCAGCGACCGCTACTCGAAGTTGTCATGACCATCCCAGTCCTCGTCGGTTTCAAAGTCGCGATCGTCGTTTAGAAAGTCATCCATGCTGTACTGGTGCTCCCTGGGCTTCTGATTATCGACGTTAATATCGACAACGCTGCAGAGACCCTGAACAAACGTGCTGCCAGACTCCTCGGCCGCTTCTTCATTCTTAACAGACTCGACATCTTCAGACTCCTCCATATCGACGTCCCCATCGGATTCGAACTCGTCGCTATCTGGCTCACGATAAGACTGCGGTTTCCGCTTGTTTTCGCGAAGTCCCCTCGAGGAACTGCTTCCGCGGGAAGAGCGTCTCGAGTCGGCTACGACCCGACTGCTGCGGCGCGTGGGCTCTCCATGAGACTTCCTAGACCTGCGCTTGATCTCGACAACCTCACTGTCAGGTCGACTGCGAAGAGAAAAGTTTGGCTCAGGCTCCACGACATGTCGGAGGAATACCTTTTCGAGTTTCTCTTGCCACGACTTTCTGAAACCGCTTCGGGAACGCCAGGGAATATCCAGCATGGCCTTGATCGATAAATGCCGAAGCATGGGCAACGTCGGAGCGCTGTCGATGAAAGATTGCAAGAAAACTTCCGCCGCTTCCATATTCCATTGACGGAGATTCTCCAGGCGCACGGTTTCTAGCGCCGAGGGCCAGCTAGGGACTTGATCGGGCAGCAGTAGATGGTCAAAGAACGGATCGTTGTCGTCCACGGTTTCCAGTAGGCTGAAGTATTTGAAGTTCCCATGCAGCTCTGCAAGATGAGGACACGCGTCGCCCAACAGTGTGAGAAATGCCAAGCTCAACGAGCGGTTGTGGTTGAGAGTTAGGGCCTCGAGCTGGTGGCCATTCGACAGCAAGAAGGAGCCGAGATTATCGGCAGTAACTTCGGCACAGTTGACCAGCTCGAGACGCTTCAGTTTGGAGGGCAAAAGTGGGAAAAGAGACGAGCTGATGATGGTGGAGGATTCGAAAGCCAGTTGTTCGAGACTTTCCAGCACCGATAGAGAGTCTGCCACCATTTGTGCAGACTTGTTGTCTTCGGCCTGGAGTTCAGGATCAGCTGCAGGATCCCTCTCAAGTCTAACTGAAGGAAGTTGGTAGTTGATGAGCCTTATTTTTTGAAGGGATGCAAAGCTGGGCAGCTGATGAATCTCCTTCATTCGTGCAAGACTTCCTTCCCAGTTCTTGTCCATAAGCCGCGAGCTCCACTGCCAGCTTTGAAGGCGCGTAGGTCTCGTTTTATCTCCCTGATCAGCATCCGCGTTGGCAGACATATCAAAGGCCTCCCAGAGCTCAGAAGGATAGGTCCACTTGATGGTATCTTTTAAGCGGCGATAAGGGGCTTGGTCGAAGCCATGGGACAGGAGAACCTCAGATAACCGAGGCAATTTCTGCAAAAGTCTGATAGGTGATGAGAAGCCTTGTAGAGAAATGAGTCGAACATCGATATGAAGGGCCTCGATCTTTGCTCTGTAGTTGATGGCCGTTGTAGAAGGTGGCTCCTCGAGCAACTGTGCAAGTCGCTGGGCTTTAATTTCGTCCTTGACAGGAGGACATGTATACAGAACTGTAAGAGCCGGGTCCACGAAGGTACGGCAGACCCGTGCAGTCTGAAGGAGCCAGTTGACGTCCATTACGTCCTGCTCATCACCGGTGACCGCAGCGTAGCGAAATATCTGCTTCCAAATGGCGTGCTCCATACGAAGGTCCAGCCAGTCGGGTATGATGGGGCTTTCAATGTTTGCAGCGTGGGCGGCATCGGTGGCTTTCTTCTTGCGCAGAGGCCGTCCACGACGTCGCTTAGGCGCAGAAGTCCGGGTTCCGGACGTCTTGGTAGCCGTATCTTCGTCATCCTCGTCATCTTGGTCACTGTCGGGTTCGCTAGCGGAGTCGCGCTGTTCAAGAGGGGATTTCCTGGGCCGCCCTCGCTTTGTGCCCGTCTTCGCTGCCGTTTTACGAGTGGCCCCGACTTGGCTCGAGCTGCTGTGATTGCCTGCGGCCGATGTTCGTCTGACGGAAGGAGAAGCCAATGCAGCTCTGCGCGAGCTCTGGCGTCGATTCGTGGTCTTCTGACTTGCGCCCTTGAAGCTGCCGTCATCACTGTCGTCTTGTTCCTCGGACGAGGGTTCTGTTTCGGATGCTGTGCTTTCTGCGCCGGTGTGTGGCCGAACCGCCAACCTGGTCTTGTTAGAGGATGCCCTCGTCGCCACGTTTGCTCGAAGGCGAGGTTTTGCCACCTCGGTTTGCGAGTGTGCCGATGCCGAGGAAGTGGCATTGCGTGGTGGGTTGCGGCGGCGATTGGAAGTGAGCTGTGAGGCCGATGTGCTCTCACGAACAGAGGCGGATCGTCGTGAAGTCATTGCGCAGGGACGTGATAGCCTGCGTCGCAGGGATGCACATATGAGTGTGTGACTGTCGCTTCTCGGAGTCAGAGGCAAGTCGTAGTACCTGGTGAAGACCTCGCTGGAGATTATGTCCCACCCGACATTGGAGTCAAGTATCGGGCGATCACAGTAAAGAGCAGAGTTAGCGCATGGCGTCGCAGACTGGCTGGCTATGACGTTCGCGACTAGGTGTGGAGATGCGCGGGTGAGAGGACCCCAAGTTGCTGGATGCGCGAAAAGACGAACGAGGGCGATGATGAGAGCGCGAGAAAAAATCAAGAGAGAGAAAAGAAAGGCAGACAAGCTTCGAGGGATTTTTCTGGACGATTTGAAGAGCACTTCGTCGAATGATGCATCAAGGTGTGAGTAAGTAGGTAGGCAGCAATGAGGAAGGTTCACGCTCCAGTGACGAAGGCTGGAGTCGTCGGATTCCTGTGGGGCTAGCGCGCGACTGCTCAACCAACAACAGGAAGCTTATCAGCCTCGCTGTGGATGTACCTGCATGGCCGCCACGCTAAAGACCTAATCAGTACCTCCGCACCTGCGCAGCAGGGTAAGTTACACCACAAGCGTTAGTGCTTGCCGAGGGAGAGGCCCTGTAGTCAAATGGCCAGTGCTTTCGTTCAGGTTTGCTGGAATGCCTACTCCGTACGTTGCGGACAGTGGGTTTGTAGGCTAGACAGGCTGAACCCTCGATGATTTCCGCCTCGACAACACACGATAGCACACTTTTCCAGCGTGAGGTAGGATAGGGTCTAATGTAAAGACTTCTATGACCGAACTCGAGAATCTCCCGGATAGCGTCGCCGACGCAGGGAACTCGCAACGTAAGATGGGATATCTCACCATATTGTCCGTTTATGCTTGAAGCCAGTTTGGTTTGTGGAAGGGAAACTTGGCCCAAGCTATTTATCTAGGATGGAATTTTCTAGACGGAGCATAACAGGGAAGGTCCAACAAACCAAAGCCAGTCCTTTTCGACTTATGTACACAGTATAGCAGGTGGCAGGTACGAATGCTCCGCCGGGTGCCTGCCGTGTTCGCCTAGGACAGCCGACCCCGCCTAACTCCCTACCACAGCCAATCATCACGGCTTCCCGGTCCGCCCTTTCTAACCACCTAGGTACACTGCTAGACTGCGAACCTACCTGACTTCGTACCATGCTCAGCGCTCTCTACCGGTACCCCCAATCGCACCTAAGGTTCCTACACTGCACGAGCGCCATTCCCTGCTTTAACAATAGGGTGGGATCCTTCGCCCCCAAAATTCAATTGTACAGGGGAACAATTGACCGCGACAGGCGTGTGCTTTCCCAGCTCAGAGTCATCACCGACGCGCCTCAAGCCTCGAGCTTCGACTTCCTGCTTGTGTTGTCGACCGAAGCGTGTTTGTTTCGCTCTGATTCTATTTCTGGCACTCACTCTCTGCAAGCATCCCATCTGTATGACTTTCATCAGCATCCATTTTCCCCCTCTGAATCCAAACTCACTTTTTTTTTCAGCGGCAAGCCTTGTGCCTTCTTTTCAATCTTCACTTTTGTGAAGGCGGCTCCTTTTGTCTCCCCTTGTCTCAGGCTCAGTCGCGAGTCGCGTCTGCTAGGTTCCACCCCATCTTTGCTTTTGGCCATCCACCATTGCATTATCCATCACAACACCTCTTTCAACCGACGACAATCCTCTTTCGCACCTGGCCAATTTTTGGCACCCAGCTGTCTTTTTCCCCTCATCCCCCCTTCTCCCCACTGCCCGGGTGTGCCACCTTCCTGCGATGGGAAGTTAAGTCTGGGCTACACATTCTCAATGAGCTCAGGGACCAAAGATACGTCTGCTCTGGTCCGGCTCCCTCCGTCAAGGTGGGCTTAAAGAGGACAGTCGCGCCTCCCTCAAAGTAGTCTGAAGCCGTTTGGTCTTCTTCGCCTTAGCCTGTTTGGCGCAACAAAGCGGGACTGTACCGCTACAGCATAGTATAACCTCTCATGGTCCCCCTAATTCAAGTTATCCAAGAAGCTATGACGGTTCCTTCCTTACGCCAGCGCACTACTCCTTTTCTTCAGAGGAATATCCTGCAAGGCATGGGAAACACCCAGTCTTCGCCTCAAAAGGGCGCGGCTGCCGGAGACACGCCCAACGGCCAAGATGACAGACGTGCCGCCAAACGCCGTCGCCTCGATGTCGATCCGACTCCGCCCCACGCTCTGGACGACCAGCTCTTCCACGCCAGAGAGGTTGGTGATATCCAACACAACTTATGCGTCCAAGTCCACAGAATCATCCACAAGGACTCCAAACGCGTCAGCTCCGCTTGCTGCGACGATCCCGTGAAGCTTCGGGCTCGCTGCAAAGTCCTTTTGTGGCACGTCTCCAAAAATGGCGAGGTCTTGCTTCACTGCAACAGCCAGTTGTGCGATATCAAGTCATTCAAGGATCCAGGCGGTCCCTTGCGCATGGCCCGTATCTATTTGCAACGCCCCTTCTACATCCCCAAAGACTGCATGCGCGTCAATCGCGACGAAGATAACTCGTTCGATCTGGGCGATGTTTACCGTCTATGCGTCGAAATTGAGGCCGCTGGCCCGACCTACTGGCCACCCATCATTCTGACCCCGTCCACCGAGCCAGCCGGACGCGCACAAAAGGCAAACTCGTTGCATTGGGTCTTCCAGGCCGCCACTTCGGATCTGTTCACGAGAAGGTCGACCGTGAAGCCGGATCTGCTAAATCTTAAGGTGAAAAAGTCACCCACTTCACTCTCGCCCACAGATCATCTCATCGAAGTCGACGCCCGGTGGACCACCGCCTTTGAGGCATCGGCCTTTCGTCCATTGGAGCAGGGTGTTCAGCCCTCCATCACCTGCCATGGAGATGGCCCTCCCAAAGACGCCCACGACGACGTACCCAACCCCCAAAGTGACAGCCCGCCTGGGACTCCTCAAAAAGCACCAAGAAGTAACATGGGAACTCCTGTCAAGGGCTTGAAGAACGGACTCCTGAACGGCAATGCACATGAAGATGATGAAATTGAGGAGGAGACTACCCCGAATCGGTCGCTCAGGGTCCGCGGAACCCAAACATACAACCTCAAGGTCTTGAGTGACAAGGCCCAGGGTAGAGAAAAGAAGCGGAGAAAACGTCGGGAAGCGACGGCCACTGAGGAGGGCACCATCACCTACTACCTGCCCAGCGAACAAGTCTCGTTGGATTCCTACCGCTGCATCAGCTGTGGCCAACCACACAATACCCTGCCCCAGCTGCAAGCACATCTCATCAGTCAGCACGCCGAGTACGAGTACAGAACGCAGAACTCCGGCCGGGGGGTCGAGTTTGACGTTCTCCACCGCTACGAGTCGTACGTCTTTGGAGCTGAGCCATTCTCGCTCCGACAGCCGACGAAGGCATTCGATCTAGACCAGTACGCCGACGGGAACGTCTCGATCCTCACCAATCGCTTTGGACCGGAAGACAAGCTGTCCCAAACCGCTCGGCCGCGTGGCCGAAGCAGACCACCGGTCTTCAGACCCCCTCAGGTTGGGCTTACGTCCCCAGATCTCAACATCTCGACTAACAGTTTTTAGAACAAAACTAAACTCATTATCCCTGAGATAAAGTCCACGGTGTATGATCCCATCAGCCGAGCCACGCTCGAGCCTGGCACAGAGTATAAGAAACCCGAACCCAACGACCAGTGGCTCATTCAATGGCACCGGGATGCTTTGGCGGACTTCTCAGATGTGCCCATCGACGAAAGGGAGTACATGCAGGAGTGGGATCAGTTCATGCTCACGAAGCGCATCTCGTCGGATATCTACTTTCCCCGTGCCTGGCTGGACTTCGTCAAGCTCAACGTCGACTGGCTGCTTTCCTCCAAGTCTCGCATGGTAGAGTTCGGAAAGCACTTCACGTACCTACTCGCCAGAAGTAGCCTTGACCACGACACCGTCCAGGAAGCCTTGGAGTATATTGCTGCCTGCAGGACGAAGCTCGCCATCAGGAACGGTAATAACTCGAATCCTTCCCCAGCGATTAAAGAATCTCCCAGAGGACCCCACGTCCGCAAGAGCGCCAGCGGCTGCCAGGTCTGTGGCATGACAGTCCTAGGGCCCAGATTGCTCTTGTGTGCTAACACGGTAAGCCTCAGCAGTCTCGCTCCATACATCCGTCTCGACTGCTGACACAATATAGAAATGCACAAAGCGCCTTTACCACGCCGACTGCGCCAGCGAGACGGCAAAGATGAATGTCGAAGACCCCGACTGGAAGTGCAACCAGTGTCACGAAGCGCACAAGACGGGACACGCCTAGGAAGTCTCCCACGTTAAGCGCAAGCGCAAGTTGGTGCAGAAGAAGGCACTCAAAGAGTAGCGACGGAGCGGGGGACAAAGTAGGTCCATGCTTATTGTCATCGTCTGGACGTTTTTTCGTCGCCCTCCCCTTTTCTGTCATTGGAAAGCGTAACGCTTGTGCATGGCTTGGCATCATCTCATGGGAGGCGTCCATAGAAGTAGATGATGAGTTTTAGAGGCATCACGTAAATGACGCTTAACAAGAAACATGCCGATGCGTTTCCCAAATGATCAGTGCCCGTGATGTAATGTAAACGTGGATGGACAGTCTTGTAAGATGAAACTTGGGATTTGTGTATGCCATCGTCACCAGGCGCCGTTCCCTATTGCACATGAAGCATACCATTACAAATCACTCGCCGTGAGGGTGCTCTCCTCAGAATCTATACTTGCTCTCCTTCTTCTCCTTGGTCCGCTTCTCGTCCACCTTCTGCCTCTTCCTTGACTCCTGCGCGATCATCTCGGACAAGTCCTCCTCGTACGCCCACTTGGCGCCGATGCCGTCCTCGCGCTTGCCCTCCTCGAAGCGCCTGCGAACTTCGTCCTTGCTGAGGCCATCGTTGTTCTGCAGCGAGTCGACGTCGATGGCCACGTCCACGTCGCCGGGCTTCTTGCGCTTGCGGCTGTCGTCCTCCTGTCCGAGCACCGGCATGTTGCTGCCCTTGAGATCGTACACCCTGTCGCTGCCAAAGAAACCCTCGGCGCGCTGCTGGCGCTCGGGGATGACCTGGTACGCGGAGCGCGGGTGTGAGCTCTCCTCCGTGTCGAAGCCGCGCCGCTGTTTCCTGAGGTCCATTTCGCCTGCGACCGACGTCTCGACGCCGTGTCCTGGGTAGTCTGTGGGAACGGAGGATACCATGCCCGTGGAAGTCTCGATGCCGCTGGGCGTCTGCAGGCCGCCGCCGTGGACGTCCTCGTCTTCCTCCTCGTCATCGTCGTCTTCCTCTTCGGACTCTTCTTCCTCGGACTCTTCGTCGCGGGGCTGGAGCTCTCCCCACAAGGTCTTCTCGACGGGTTCCGCGACAGCGGGCTGGGCGACCTGCTGCTGTGCCGGAGCGCCGGGTTGGTTCGTAAGGCCGAACACATCACCACCGTAAAGGGGACGGTTGAACTCGTCAACTGGGGGCTTGCCCCAGCCACCGGGGTGGAAACCCCAGGAGCCGCCTGGCGGTGGTGGCGCATTGAGACCAGGAATCTTAAGAGTAGGATACGATGGGGGAGGACCAAAGCGCTGCTGGTTGATGAGCCATGGGGGAGGAGCACCTGGGGGCATGCCGAGAGCTTCCTTCGTGGCCTCACTAAGCTCACCTGGTCTGAAGTGTTGGAAATCCACCTCACTCTCCTTGCCCTCGTAGTATACCTCACCGAAGCGTGTGAGTTCTGGCTTGGTCTGGAAGCGGAAGAAGGCGTCGTAGAGCTTCTGGTAATCAATGTCCAGCTTGCCCATCTTGGGAGCCACCCTCTCGCGCTGCTTCTGCTTGAGCGATTGCTGCTCCTGCTTTTCGAGGACAGCATCGCGCATTTCGGTAATGCCCGTTTCGGCAATGAACTTGGGCAACCTGAACGGCGGCTTCTCGATACCCCTCTTGGAAGACAGGTATTCTCTCTTGAGCTGCCAGTGACCAGGCACGGGAACGACATTTCTCTGGGCCTTGATCTGTACCAGCAGACGCGGGTCGGTGGAAGACACGTCTTGCCACTCAACGACATCGGGTACCTTCACCAGTGCCTTGAGCTCCGCAATGGAGAGCTTGTTGAGTTGCTTGCGCTTCTTCTTTGAAAGTTTCGTCTGCCCGGTGGCCTCCTCGTCTTCGCTAGGAATGTCGTCTTCGTCGAAGAATGCCTCGCCCGTGTTACCAGCGTTGGCTTCCTTGGCAACCTCGTCCTCCTCTATCGATGCGCCGAATTTTTGGAAAATGTCTTTAAACATGGCGAACGCCTCATCGTCGGGATTGATGTCGTCGACCACAGGGCCGTCGGCCTGAACCTCGTCGCTCGTCTCAACGTCTTTCTTCACCTCGAGACCGTCAGCAGGCTTCTCAGGCTCGACCCCGTCTGCCGTCTGGTCGTCATTGGTCTCGGCGGATTTTTCTGCGGGCTGGTCCTCGTTAGCCTCGATACGTGTGGCAGGATATATCGAAACAGGGCATACCTCCGCCTGAGCCTTCTTCTGCTCCTTCTTTTTCGCCCTACGCATTTGGTTCTTGGTCATCTTAGGGGCCGCCATTTTGAATCGAGTTGCGCCGCTGCGCTGAAGGACCTAGGTGCGGCTTGAGTGACAACGTAGGCAAAAAGTCCGAGTATAAGAAATCGTCTCGGGTCGGGGCGCGGTCGCATTCTTTTCCGTCAGAAGCTGGATGAAAACGTTCGCCGTTGCGCGACCGTGGGAAGCGACAAGATGGATGGAGTTGAAATCCACTGAAGGACTGCAGGCGACCGTGGTTAGGTCGTGTGCGTGACAGCCGCGCCAAACTTTTGGAGGCTGAACGTGTAATCAAGTGGGTCCCTTATCCGTCCTGAGGCTCGGTACGTATCCCTGGCTTTTTCAGCATGAACATGGAGCTTGAACTCTAGCTGGACTGCTCGAAGAGATCCATTCCTTATCCATATGGAAAGTTCCTCTACTAGGTGCCTTGGTATCTAAGGTAGGTGCCTAGGCAGGTAGGTAGGTACCCGCCTATCTACTGCGTACTGTGTATCCGTACCTAGGTGCCTAGGCATCCATTACTTAGGTTCCATCCAAACTGTATGACTGGGAACGGCGGAATGATTAATCCAGCTGCGACATTGACCACCTCACTACCTACCTATGGACCTTAGGTGCGCAGCTGCCATCCCGTCGCTTACTTAGTGGGATTCCATAGTGGGCCTTCCGTGGGGGCGTCACTGCCCCTGGCTATGCAGGGATGCAAGCCACTGGAAAACCAACCATTCCGCGTTGCTGACGCTGCAGCGTGGTGAAGTCGATTGATCTGCTGCGCAGATGAGGACACCTACCTAGGGTGTGCGGCATTCAGCTTCGCCCTGGTCTCTGGAAACTTTTCTTGCTGAACACGAGCTGACGACGGGACTTTGTTTCCTTCTCCATCAGAGCGCCCATCTGATTTTCCCCTTGACTCTATGCGTTAAATAAATCTAGAGATAATGCTTGAACTTGTCTGCCTCTAAACTTTCTTCGCGCATTATTGCCGCATCTGTCTTTCGTTTCCACGCAGCTTTAGAGCTTGACGGTCGAGGTCCATACACAGGTGCTAATCAAAGGGCGCTGTCACTTTCGCGTATATCATTGTCGGGGGTCTGGATCCATCGCCAACCAGATTCTGTCCCCGCCAAATTCCCACCCTGGTGTTCGCGTCATGCCTCACTCCACATCCTCCGGTTCTTCGACACAAACCTCTTCGGTCCTCCGACCGCAAAGTTCTCCAAGACTGAACGGCGACTTCAGCCCCTCTTCTGCCAACGGCACCGGCGGCATGGAGAAGTTCCCCGATCACATCGATTCCCACCTCACCGACGGCTCGAGGGGCACGAGTCCCGCGAGGTCCAACGGCTACTCACTCCCAGGAGCCCCCGCTGCTGGCGACCGCTGGCAGCCTCGTAAGGAGAGTGTTCAGGGTCGCGGCGCGAGATGGGCGACGCCAGCACAGCCGCCAGGCCGCTACGGTCACGGCAGGCAAAAGAGCCTCGGTGATGCCCTCCACAACATACGGACGAGAGGCGGAAGCGTCAGCCAGAACGCCCACGAGATCGCAGATGCGCTGCGTGCCCCAGTCTCTCCCAAGCTGATTGTGAGTGTCCCTGGCCATTGTGTATCAATATTGGTGCGAGCGCTGACTGTTGATTCGCAGGCCCTATGCGTCCTCTGGTACGCATCGTCGGCCCTCACCAACACGTCTTCGAAATCAATCCTCACTGCCTTCGACAAGCCCGCGACGCTCACCCTCGTCCAATTCGCCTTTGTGGCGTCGTATTGTCTCCTCTTCGCCTGGCTGGCCAATCTGTTCCCGAACCTCAAGACTGCGGTACCTGCGCTGAAGCACGGAATCCGCTACCCTTCTCGAGACGTCATCACGACAACGATGCCCCTCGCAGCCTTCCAGATATTTGGACACCTGCTGAGCTCGACGGCAACCTCCAAAATACCAGTGTCGCTGGTCCACACAATCAAGGGCTTGTCTCCCTTGTTTACCGTTTTGGCTTACCGCCTCGTCTTCAACATCAAGTACTCCGTCAACACATACTTGTCCTTGGTTCCGTTAACTCTTGGGGTCATGTTGGCATGCTCTGGAAAGCATAACAAGTACAGCGGAGAGCTTCTGGGCATCTTCTACGCCCTTCTTGCCACCATCATCTTCGTGACGCAAAATATCTTCTCCAAGCGTCTCTTCAACGAGGCTGCGAAGGCAGAGGCTGAAGGTCTTTCTGCCAGGTCCCAGAAGCTTGACAAGCTCAACCTTCTGTGCTACTCATCTGGCATGGCCTTCATTCTGACGGTTCCCATTTGGTTCTGGAGCGAAGGAACTGGCATCATCCAGGACGTCCTGTATGATGGCGCGGTTGACCTGACTGAAAAGGCTGGCTCTTTGGACCATGGCCGTTTGACCATTGAGTTCATCTTCAACGGCACCTTTCACTTTGGCCAGAACATCCTCGCCTTTGTTCTGTTATCACTTGTGTCTCCAGTAACTTACTCCGTGGCAAGTCTGATCAAGAGAGTCTTCGTCATTGTCATTGCCATCATCTGGTTCCGGAACCAGACCACCTTCCTTCAGGGTGGAGGCATTGCCCTGACCTTTGTCGGCCTCTACCTTTATGACCGCACCCACGACCGCGACAAGGCTGATCGCAAGGCCAACATGTTGGAAAACAAGCCAGAACCTCTGCTTCCCCTCAACACCAAGGAGGCTGCCCTGAACAAGAGCCAAAACACCACCGTTTTCGAGAGTCCCCTGATTTCTGCTGGTGCCTTCCAGTCGCTCGCCAACGGATCCGGAGACGACTTGAAGAAGTCCGACGGCCGGGCTCGCGGGAACAGCAGCGCCGCCTGGCTCGCGCCGGGCACCAAGCAGGAGGATACCTGGCGCTTGGGGGACCGACGGGCCGGTCTGTGAGGCCCTCTTTTTCGGACTGTATCATGCTGTGTTTTCTTTTTTGTAAAACGGATTGGCGGGGTTTTTCCGGGACTTTGCAATGTACGATCATGACAGATGGCACCAAGAAAAAGACTCATGGAATGGGATGAAATACACAAAATACACAGACAAATGATCTCTCGGTGGTTTTGGCTCCTGGGTGCACTTGCTTTGCAGTATGCGTGAGGAATTTCTCGCGAGCTTACGGACTGTACACGTCTGAACTTGAAGAAAATAAGGCTGCCGTTTGTTGCCGCTCAGGGGCGAACGAAGGTAGGGCGACGTGGTCGGCATGGGTGGTGTATAGACTATATTGTCGACATCATCGGCTCGACAGCAGATGGCGTCGCTTCCGGAGACATAAAACTGCGTATGGAAAGCCTGCCCAGCGAGTACTCAAGCTGCCAGAGAGTGGCTTGTACTGTGGACTTGTAAAAGGCGAAGGTTGAACTTTGGACATATTCTCTTAAAGCGCAATCCATCATCATCAAAACTTAATCAATAAGCCATTCCTCGACTTCGATGCCGAGACTCCGCCCCATGCCCCTGATTATGTCCCATCCGACGTTTATCCTCCACTTGCCGCCCCTATCCATGGGGTCGCCCGCCGTGCCGACCTTGAGCAAGAGTCGCAGGCTAGCGAGGGTGGAGATGGCCATGCCCACGTCGCCGTCCACCACGCCGCCCGCCGCGAGCTTGCCGTCCGCCCATTCGCTTCGCAGAGCCGCAAAGATGGCCAGCATGCGCTCGAGCACGAACGCGTGCGCGCCGAGGAGTTTCCGCGAGATTTTTCGGTGCTTGCTGGGCCGCCCGCGTCTCGGCGCCGTGTACCCGCCGCCGCGGCGCTTCTTCCGGCCGTGGTGGAAGGTGGAGAAGAGAGTGAGGTCGTGGCGGGCGGCGTTGTGGGATGCGAGATATGCTGCCAGGAGGAGCACTCGCGCGGTCGCGGGGAGCAGTGATGTCAGGTCTGTTGTGGCGGAAATGCCGACTTGCTGAGCTGATTTCGCGTGGCGTGAAGGGGTGCCGGGTGGTCCTTGGCCGTTGGCGGTTCCCCCCGCGGCGGTGGCGACGTCGGCGGCGATTCCAGGTCTGACAGACACGATGCTCGGGTTCAGCAGCGCCTCGTCCTGGAAGTGAGAACGCGAGGCGATGAGGAGCTTGGAGAACTCGCGCGGGCCGTGTGTTCTTGCGAGAATTGGCGCGGTAAAGCGCGGCCAGAGGGCCTCGCAGCTGTGTCTGCACGAGGGGAGCGTCCGCGCGGCGGAGTTTGTAAGGGCGTCGCAGACGGCACCGCAGAAGCGGGTCCAAAGGAAGTTTGTATCGTCTTGGGTCGTTGTCGGCGTCGGTGGTGGGGGTTCCAGGGCGAGAATCTTGACGAATTCGGGTTTGGTGTAGTTCGGGAACTGGATATGTGGTGTTGACGATGTTCGGAGCATGAGGGGGGAGGGTGCGGTGAGGATGAAGATTGTCGTTAGGCATGGGATCTAGACTTGCTGTCAGTTGAGACGGGTCGTGAGGGTGACGGTGGTACTCACAATCTCACATAACCTCGCCAGCGCGGGAAGAAGAGTGGACGGAGCGTCTCGTTGGCGGTCAATGGCATCAAAAACAAGGACTAGCCTCCAGCCGGGTGGCCTCTCGGTGTACTTGAGCATCTTGCAGAGCTCAACCGTCAATTGAGCCAGGGATTCGCACTTCTTGGGCGGGGAGTCCCATCGTATGGCGTCCACTACCGCGGCTACAGTCCGCTCGAAAAGATGCCTGCCGGTGATGCATTGTATGGAGTTGACGATTGCGTATTTCAGAGTGTGTTCGTCTTGCGCGTCGTTCTCTAGGCTTTCTCGTAGGCTTTGCAATAGAGATTCGACGACAGCTGACTTGCCCGTAGCCTCGGTACCGTATACGACAAGGTTCCTACATGGTGCTGCGGCTGGCTGAAGCTTATGGTCAGCTTGGGATGGAGGTGCGACTGCGGCGCATCAATGAGAACCTACGTGGAGAAGAGTCGCAAGGGACCGTATCTGGTTTTCACGACAGGGATAGCGGTCAAAAAGAGGAGTAAGGAGAAGTTCCTCTGGTAATTGGAAAAGCGAGCCCATTCCAAGGTGAAGTGACTGTTGTGTGATCAGCTTCTTCTGAGTTGGTAGACGTATCGAAACCAACCCATGCCGGGGGAATAGAACGGAGCGTCGGCCGAGACCAAGACCGGTCCGTCGTCGCGTGGGCTTACCGACTCTGGCCAGTGCAGCGACGCGAAGTCAGGCGAGAAGCCACGTGATGCTCGAGCCAGTGTGCTAAGCACGTACAGTAGAGATAGGCAGGCTCAGAGCACCTTATCTGAACGGACACACGTGCACAGAGTGTCCTTTGACGGTACGGAGTATCCGTACCGTGCCTGCAATCACGACCTAGGTGCCATGTACCTTAGGTGAGGTATACTGTCACGTGTGTGTGGTGGGTATATAGATAGTTCCTTGTCGGCCCATCTCCTCCCGCGGCCGGCGGAAAGCTTTGGCCAGGCCCGTGATGGGGCCCAAGCGTCTGGGCCGGTTTCTTTCTCCACTTCAGCTGCTTGCCAGTGACCGCGCCTCGCTCTGAGCGCCAGTGTCAAATGTGCCGAAATCCCCATCCAGCACCCGATTTGGCAGTACTCGCAAGGGATGGAGGGCACAGCGCAGCAGCGGGCGTGAGGCGCAAGCCAGGTCTTCGTGTCATTGGAATGGGGAGACGTCTTTCCTAGGCTGCCACCACAGCTGCTACGTCAGCCTCTTGGGCTTACGCGGTGTAAACTCATACTTTCCATGTAGACCACACACTTGACCGTCATATTCAGAGCTTGGGTGTGTGTGTGTGTGAAGTAGTCGTCTGTTGTCTTTGGCATTTTGCTGCTCATCATCTTATTGCTTGGTCTTGATTCTGCCTCTGTCTACATACCGTGTGCGAAGGATCCAGCCCCCAAGCACACTCAGAGGTCGCCTTGGTTCGTGTCAGAACCAATAACCGCTAAGTACTCACCTGAGGGACTGTCTGCCTCGTCCGGCCTCTGCGAAGTTTAATCGATTGCCCACGTTCTGCTGTGATTTTGTCTACATAGGCGGGGATCCTCGGTATCTGAGAGTCGAGGCTTTGCGTAACCTTCAGCAAGCTTCAACATACATCACGACCTGAGTTGCGCAAAAGAGGTCACCAATCGCACCCCGGACTGCGTATTCATCATCTCCATCTTCCCTCTGA
The DNA here is from genome assembly GCA_004366825.1 of Colletotrichum spinosum. Classification (NCBI taxonomy): domain Eukaryota; kingdom Fungi; phylum Ascomycota; class Sordariomycetes; order Glomerellales; family Glomerellaceae; genus Colletotrichum; species Colletotrichum spinosum. Next base: position 497,532 of record QAPG01000050.1, on the reverse strand, counting down.
GGGCAACAGACAGAGCAGACGGTACCGGTCGCTATAGTCAAGGCGAAGGAGAGCGACAAAAGGGACGTGTGGTCTGGCAACCTTTCATCCGATAACTCGGCGTCTCAATTCAGTTAATAACGTCACCCACTCACTCAACCTTGTTTCAACACCGACGACATTCTCTGCCTCACCTGCCCGGCCGTTGACAGCCTCCCAACGAGGCCCAAGCACCTGCTTCTTTGCCCTCTCGACCCTCCGAACTTGACGCTAATTCAAACGACACACGCATTGCCACCGTCGAGGCTGCCTTTCTGCTTCTCATCCTCCTTCAAAAACTCATCGTCTCACCCACCCCCCGGTTCACCCCTCACACTCATTTTCAGCCACCAACGTAATCCTCGTAGCGAACAAGAGAGAGTCGAGTACACTCTCAAACAAACACATATACACTCACGCTCTCACTCACACTTACACTTACACACATATACACGTACAAAGGCGCACCTCAGACGAATAATCCACCCATGATGGCGGTCTTCTCAGGTCCGGGGGGCGCGGATTCCACCACGTCTCCCCCGGAAGACAAACCCTACCACTCAAAACGCCCTCACAAAAAGTCCAGAACCGGATGTCGAAACTGCAAGAAGCGAAAGGTGAAATGCGACGAGGCCCGCCCGACATGCCGCAACTGCGTGCTCCGCAAGACCGAGTGCAACTACCCCAGTCCGGCGTCGTCCCACCCCCACAACGGCGACGACGCCAACCACCACCACCACCACCACACATCACCGGCATCACCGTCGTCGACCTCGGGATCGACAACGTCCCGCTCCCAGACGCCGGGCCACAGCGGCGACGAGGACTTTGGCAGCGCCCTCGTCCTCAAGGAACCGCTCTTCGTCCCCGCGAGCAACCGGGACTCCGTCGACATGAAACTGCTGTGGTTCTACACCACGAACACGTTCCAATCCTTCGCGACACAGGCCGGCACCGTGAAGCGCATCGACGACATTCTCAAAGTCCGGATCCCCGCCCTCGCCTTCGAGAGCCCGTTCCTCATGGACTGTCTGCTGGGCACGTCGGCCCTCCAGCTGCAGCACCTCGGGCAGGACATTGCGCCCTCGCGCGCCCTGCACTACCGTGCCCGCGCCTTCGAGGGCTACCGCAAGGCCATCGAGGAGGGCAGGCCGGAAACGTTCCCGGCCCTCATCGCCACCTCGCTCCTTCTCACGGCCCTCTCGTCGCAAATGTTCCGCGAAGACGGCACAAAGGACCTGTACATCATCGACTGGATGGTTGTCTGGCGCGGCATCGGTCTCATGATTGACGTGGCCACGCCGCAGACCGTCTGGGAGTCCGGCCTCGCCGAGCTCTTCTTCCGCCCGCCCATCGACCTCGACAAGGCCGCCAGGCACATCCCCAACAATCTCCTCTTCATGATCTCCTCCATCCACCCGGGCGACCCCGAGTACGACGACGTCGCGACCTACTACGACTCGCTAAAGTACCTCGGCTCGCTCTACTCGGAACTCGCCCACGGCTTCGGCCCCATCATGACCCTCCGCGTCGTGACCTGGTTCACCTTTGTGCCCAAGGCCTTTGTCGAACTCGGCCGGCAGAGGCGGCCCCGCGCGCTCATCATCCTCGCGCACTACCTCATGTTCGTCAAGGCCGTGCAGACGCTCTGGTGGATCGACGGCATCGCCGACCGCGAGATCTCGGGCATCGCGCGGCATCTCGGCGAGGACTGGGCAGAGGAGATTGCCGGCCCGCGGCTGGCGCTGCTGCTGACGGACCGCACCGACGTCGCGCGGCTGATCCTCGGCGACCCGGAGTGGGAGTCGCCCGTCAACTATGTCAGCGCGCCGACGCGGGATCCGCGTGCTGCCTCGTTGACCTGGGTTGACGACAGCGGCAAGCGCATCAAGAGCATGCCACGGCACGTGGGCGCGCTGTACCCGCCTGACCCGGCGCCGCGGGTCACGCCGTGGCAGGAGGGTGTTTTCCATCCGGATCCTCTGATATTGGCGGCGCCGAATCGCGAGTTTACGGAATCGGTGCTGGGCGCCATCGAGTCGGGGTTTCAAGACGTCGATATGACGAGGTAAAAGGAGGAGAACCTGGTTTATGACGAGGAGAAAGTATGGGCAGGAATAAAGGAAATACCCGGTCAAATGAGACTCATAAGATTAGGATACGTTGATTTGGCCCGAATAGAAGAGAACTGTGTGTTACCATTTAGTCGATAGCAGCGATCTGCCCAATATGATGAAGCCGCGTGTTACTTGTGTCGAGCTTGCTCAGTCAAGAAGAATTCATAGCGCAGCTTTCGACTCAGATGCATAATTAAGTAACATCACTGGTGGATGAGTTGTAGAAACGCTTTCATTCACCCGTTTACTAATAAAGTCCGCCTCCCGGGAACGAGATGCAACCAAAGGCATGTGACATGTATTTGAAGCAATACTTTGTCCAAGCGGACTTTCAGATATATCTGTATTGAACAATAAGTGCAGGAAAGGATAATGAATAACATGTAGGGCCACCAGTTTAGCCATCCTGCGAAGCGGGAGTATTAACCTGAGAAAAGAACATAAAGAACATTCCGTTGAGCAGATTCCAACCAAACTGCAGGCTCCTAAGCCTGTTTTCCTCTCTAGAGACGTTATTAAGTAACCTATGGTTGTTCTGCAACAACATCGATGCCACACTTCCTATGATCGGCAAATGTGCCAACGCGTGCTGTTGGGGCCGAGTTTGTTACCGCAACGGCGGCAGGTGATCCTGACGTCTCGAGCTTCGGGCACGTAAGCCGCAGCCTCGGGGTGCTCCTTCTTCCTGTGATTGATGAGGTCTTTCTCCCTTGCATAACCTCGCTTGCCAGTCTTGCTACACCCAGAAACCGTGCATGGGAATGGAGTGTAGTCATGGACTGTTTTCATATGCCGTGTGAACTCACTCTGTGTCGGAAACGGGCGGGTGTTCTCTTGCTCCTCAACGCTCAATTTCTTGAATGAATCGTCCCGGTAGGAAGGACATTCTCGGTAAGGGCAAACCGGCGGCGTCTGGTATATTCCAGGTCGAGAGGGAAGAACATCGACTCTACCTTCAGCTTCGAATTTGTGATATCCGCGAATGTGCTGGAGAAGATGATCCTTCCTTCTGAACCCGTCTTCGCCGCGGTGTTTCTTGCAGAATAGGCAAGGATGCTTCGGGGTACCATGTCCCAAAGACTCAAGATGACGGTGGAGTACGTCCAATCGAGCAAAGTGTTTCCCACAGATGCAATGGAATGGACTGTGTTGGGCTTCGTTGGCGTGCTGTTGAAGCCCCGCTTTCGAGGGAAAGGCGTCTCCGCAGTCGCCACAGGTCAAATGGCTGTCCAGGTCCATTCGGCCATGGCCCTGAGGATGAGGTCGTTTCTCATGAGCCTCGCGCTCGACGAAGGTTTCGAAAGGGCTTTCACAGCCTTGAAGTCGACAACGCACCACATGACCTTCGGCTTTCAGATGCCTGTTCAAAACATAATCCCTGACGAATCCTCTATCGCATGTGCTGCACTGCAATGGAATTGGCGACATCAACGTAGAAGGTGTGCCATTGCCGTCGTTACCGGCTGGCATCATGAACTTGCCGTTGTCTGTTCCAGCGGGGCTGAACAAAGTGGCTTTGGACATCTCAACGGATTGGACCGGGGGCCACTAGCCGTTATGCACGCGAAGTATCCTGACACCCTTTTTGTTAGCAAATGATAAAAAAAAAAGTCTCACTGATCCAAGGAGGCGGCAGAGCCAAGCTCAGGCATGCTGACGTGGCCGTCTTCGTAGCCAATGGCGGGGAGCAGATCCATGAAGCTCGTGTCCGTGGCGTTCTGCGGGTTGTCCAGGTCACCAAGGAAGTCAGTAGAGGGGTCGCTACCCTGGTTGTTGGTGAAACTTCCGAGCCCTCCATACTGATCGATCAGGGGCATGACGAAGCCAGGGAAGTTGGACCAGCCATGCATGTCGATGAAGGCAGTCCGGGGGTCCAGCGGGATGGCCTCGCCTCCGTGACTGACGGGTTCGTGGTAAGTCGATTCCAAGTCGACCGAGTCGACGTTGAACGGATCATGGCAGGCCGGGTCCTGGTGAACTGGCTCGTGAAAGGCAGGGGTAGTGGCGAAGGCGTAGTCCTGGTCCAGCTCGGCCATCAGCTGGTCTATGTCAACGGAGTCGAAGAAGTCAGACATGGTGACGTGGCGTGGTCGGTGAAGCTCGAGGTAAAAGTGGCAAGAGAAAAAGCTGGCTGTGAGAAGTCGTGTTCTTGGTGCTGAGGTGCAATGATGGTGCAAAAAGCCGTTGCGCTGGAAAATCCAGAGGAGAGGGGAGAGTGCTAAGCTTATCTCTTACCTGGGCGAGCCGCCTTCTCCTCTCTGCCAAAAGCGACGCCGCTTTAACTTGGCCTGCGGCAAGGTGCATGGGCGGGACAAGGTGGAATGCACATGAGTTTAGAAATGGTCGACGGTGAGAGTGGTGATAGGCTAAAGACGCAAGCCGCCTTCCACCCTTTTTGTGTGTGTGTTGGAAAGTGAGGCTGTCCGGTCATGCCTGCCGGGAGATATGCACTTTGGCCTCGACAACATGTCAGCAGTAGAAGAGCAGCAGAGCGAAACATCCAAGGGGAAATGCCAGCTAGTTTTTCGGAACATCAACAACAGAGCGACAGATGAGCTTCAGGGGTTTTCAAAAACGTAGACTGTGTATTCGAAAGCAAAACTCCAATAGAAACATGCAAAAGTCGTTACTGTCTTTTCCCGTCAAATAACTCATGATATCCATCGACTCATCGACGAAACGCCGCTCTGCGCAGCCATCCTCTTCAGACCTACTGCTCAAACAAGCGAGCAGCAGGGTTGCCCATCAGCACCTCAAAAGTCTTCTCAATCTTGTCGAGCAGCTCCGCAGCATGCCCCTTCCACGACTCGAAAGTGACAATCTCAATCGTCAACTTGTCACCCTGGGGGAACGCCTGGATCTTCCACTCGCGCAGCGGCTCCTGGTGCGGGTAGATCGTCTCCATGCGACTGCTCGCCGATGAGAAGCCAAGCGTCTCAACGTGCTCGACGTCCTGGTGCACCACCGTGTCGAACCAGTCGACAGACTCGTCCCAGTCGGTGCACAGCTTCCTCATCTCCTTCAGACCGACGCCCTCGTGCGCGGAAGTGGAGATGTGCTGCTCCTGCACGAGGTTGAGGAGGTCCAAGACGGTCCAGTCGTCCTCAAACTTGACGCGGACGGGCACGTACTGCCAGCACGGTCCGACGACCATGTCCGCGTTGGGGAAGTCGATGTTGCGGCCGCTGACCACCTCACCGAAAGTGACGTCTCTGGTGTTCAAGAGGCGGGCCAGTGTGAGTGCCCAAGCGGCGGTGGGGAGGGTGGCGATGGTGACGTCCTTGGAGCGGGAAGAGATGTCGAAAGTCCTCTCGATGGCGTAGTGCTGTCTCTCGGTGATAGGGGTGTCGGGCTTCAGGACAGAGACAGCGGAGCCTTTGAGGAGGTCCTTCCAGTACTCGATGCTCTGGGGAATGTTGGTCTTGACGACGTGGCTGACAAAGTTGGAGAATGGAAGAGACTTGGGGACGGGCTTGCCCTCGTGGAGCGCAGAGAGCTGGTGCAGCATGATTGGCAGACAGATCTCGTCGTACTGCGCGTGGGAGACGCGGAAGATGAGGGCCGACTGGCCGTTGCTGCTGTGGACGAAGAACCATTTGACAAAGATGGAGCCAAGCGGCATCTGGGTCTGAACGTCGAGGTTGCAAAGCTGGTGCGTGAATGCCTCGACGTCGCCATCGATCTCGAACACCTCGACGGGCGTCTTGACATCCTCGAGGACGACGCTTACGCAAGTGCCGTTGTGCTGAACAAAGACTGAGCGGAGAACCTCGTTGAGAGAGACGAGCTCTTGACAGCTCTGGAACAGACGGGGGCGGTCAACGTCGCTCTCAAAATACATGGCCTCGTATCTTGCGGAGAAACGGGGAATCTCGATCGTTCCCTTGACGGCAACCTCCTGCAGAGGTCTCGCTGGGAAGGCGTCGACGATCTTCCATGACGGGTCAGCGAGCAAGGGACGCAGGCTCTCGGCCACATCAGGGGTAGGCTTCTCCAGCAATTCAAATGGAACGACCTCCGTTTTTGTGTTCTCCGACTCCTGGCTTGGCTCGGTTTCTTGAAGAACGCTGGCCATATCGTAAAGCGTTCTCTTGGAGAAGACCTGGTTGACGGTAAGAGTGAGACCGGCCAGGCGAGCCTCGGAAACGAGCTTCATCGCGCCAATGGAATCGCCACCCAGTCTGAAGAAGCTGTCGTTGAGACCAATGTCGCTCTCGGCAAGCTTCAGTACACGGCTCCAAAGGGTCCGCAGGCGTCTCTGCTTGGAAGATGTGGCAGAAATGCGCTTCGCAGGAGCCTTGGGGGCAGCCGTGGGCTTCTTGGCCAACTCGCTCTTCTTGCCGGAGTACTGGATAGCACCATCGGCATTGAACTTGGCAAGGCGGTCGGTCTTGTAGAACGTGGCGTCAGCCTTCTTCTCCGACCAAGATGGCTGGTCGAGGGTAGGAAACTGCAGCTGAGCCTTGCTGACGATAACGAGCTCTCCCACAACACCGGGAGGCGAGAGGCGGCCAGGATCGCTCAAGTTGACGATCCATGCTGCCTCGGCCTCGGGGAACTCTTGCCGAGCGCTCTCAAGACCCTCGGTGCTCAAGCGAGAAACCTCGGCCTGGTCATCCTCGGTCAGATACCTGACCTCGAAAAGAGGCGTGTCGGTAAGCCGGCACATTTGCTGAGCAACCTGGGAGAATTGAGCCAGTGCCTTCTCCATGAGGGACTTCTCAACGGTCTTGGAGTCGAAGCTGGCCATGACCAAGAAGCCCTTGGGGTCTGTGGAGCAGACCAGCATGAGAGCGTAAGTGTTGAACTTGAGAGCCTCCTGGGCAGCCTCCGCGTCACCGGCAGGAACCAAGCGGTTAGCGGGGTACTTGTTGAATTCCTCGTGATCGAGGCCATCGGCGCTGGGGTGAAGAACGAGGCCAGTTCTCAGCTCACAAGCCTCGAGGGCGTCAGGGCTGAGACGGCGAATGTGCTGGAGACCGGTGTGCTCGTAGGGAATCTGCTGTACAGTCTGGTCCTGGATGTCTTGGAGGAAGTCGCCAACAGGAGTCTCGCCGTTCACCTGTACTCGAAAGGGCACGGTCGTGATCATGGGACCCTCAATCTCATCGGCACCCCTGATGGGAGCGTTACGTCCAGTGAGTGTCTCGCCAAAGACAATGTCCGACGAGGAGGTGTAGTGGGATGCAACGTATGCCCACGCGCCGCGAATGACCGTGGCGATGGTGGTGTTGGACGCCGGACGACCGGTCAAAGGAACGTAGACCTCCAACAGCGAGTCGGCCTGAGTCTGGTAGCCAGGGTAAGGCAGTCTGGGGAATTGATCGGGATTGGCTCCCCGGAGCTGCTCGCGCCAGTAGTCCTCGGCGGCAGAACGATCCACACCGTTGAGGTATTTGATGAAGTCCTTGAACTCGGCTGGGCGCTGGACCCTCTCGCCGTCAAAGGCCTTGTTGACCTTGTCAACGACCAAAGGCATGGACCAGCCGTCGTAGAGGGCGTGGTGCATTGTAAGAACGAACTTGATGCTGCCCGTCTCTTTCACAGTGATCAGGGCGTAGCGGACAAGGGGCTTGCCCAGCTCGGAGCCCTCCTCGCGGTCCCTGACGAGGTAGCCTTGCAGGTCATCGCCAATGTGCCAGTCAATATCCTCTTTGACCACAACCTGAGACAGACCGCGACCAGGGACCTGAACGATCCTGGTGCGGAGAATCGGGCAGTCTGCCGCGGCGACGTCAAAAGCCTTGCGGAGTCTGTCGGCAGTCTCCTGGTCGGGCAAGTCCACGACTCTCTGTGCAACGTACGCCTCCTTGACCTTGGCAGAAAGAGCCATGAGACCTTCCTGAAGGGGTGTGCAGGGGTAGATGTCATCGATTGTCGACTCCTCAATACCGCACAGCTTAGCTGACTCGGCGCGGGCTTCTTCGGGGGTCCATCCCTCCTCAAGAAGAGAAAAGGGTGCGATGGCGGCGTCGTCTTCCTTGGAGAGCTTGGCGGCGTTCTGGGCCATGTCTCTGAGCGAAGGGAAGTTGAAGATGCTCGCGACGGTCAGAGAAATACCTCGTTCTCTGGCGGCGGAGACGAGCTTCATCGCCTTGAGCGAGTCACCACCAAGGGCGAAGAAGCTGTCGTGGAGGCCAATGGCGGCGTCGTTGCCGAGAATATTGGTCCACACTTGCTGCAACGCCTTCTCCATCTCCGTCTCGGGGTCGCTCTTCTCGGTGGGAGCGACGCGAAGACGGGCGACCTGCTCTCGGGACATGGAAGCACCGAGCTCGCGCAGACGCTTGCGGTCGATCTTGCCAGAGACCAGCGACGGCATCTTGCGAAGAGGAATGTAGGCGGAGGGAACCATGTAACGAGGAATTTCGGCACCAAGAGCAACGTCGATCTCGGCGATGGCCTGGCTAAACTCTGGAGAGAAGACGGTAACGTCGCCTTCTGCGTCGTTCTCGACCGGCTGCTGCTCCACGACGAAGGCGACAAGCGTGGGCTCGGTGCCACCGGGCTTGATGACCTCAGCCACGATCTTAGTGCCAGAAGGCATCTTGCCTCTGAGGTGGTGCTCGACTTCAGCCAACTCGATTCTCTGACCACGAAGCTTGACCTGCTGGTCCTTACGGCCGACGAAGGCGATCGCACCAGTGCCGTCGGGGTCGTAGCGAACCAAATCACCAGTCTTGTAGAGGCGGCCTTGTCTCCCGCGGGCAGGACCTCCACCAGCGAGAAGCCAGGCGGGATCCTCGATGAAGACCTCGTCCGTCTTGGCCTTATCGTTGAGGTAGCCCAGTCCGACAACGGGACCTTCAATGAGAAGCTCACCGACGGCGCCAACGGGCATCAGGCGCTCATGATCGTCGGGGTCTGTGATCCAAGTAAGACCACCAACGCCGTAGCCAATGTTGGTAGAGACCTTGACATTGTTGTTGATGGTGCAGCCAACGGTGCACTCTGAAGGTCCGTAGGCGATAATGACACTGGTAGTCTTGCTCCACGTTGAAGCGTCGCCAGCAGAGACGGCCTCGCCCCCAAGACCAAGAACCTCAAGCGAGGGGATGATGTCTGCGTCCAGGACGCGGGCGACGGATGGTGTCATGTGCGCCATGTTGCACTTGCTGTTGCGGATAGCACCGCTGAGATCGTTCATGCGTTCCTCATCGGAAGGAATGCACAGGCAGCCGCCCGCGGCATAGGTGCATAGCATGCAGTCGATACTGACGTCGAAGGCGTAAGATGCAAAATCAAAGCAGCGCGAGTGCGCGCGGTAGCCAACAGCATCACCGCGGGGAATAGCACCGCTGGTGAAGTTCTCGTGGGATATCATTACGCCTTTGGGCTTGCCAGTGCTACCGGAGGTGAATTGGATGTAAAGAGGGGAAGAAGGAGGGACGTGAGGGAGTTCCGACGCAAGCTCGAGGGACTCTGAGTTGATCACCCCCTCCGAGGCGATGATTACAGTTTCCTCGGGTGTAATGCGACGGCCAAGCTCGCTCTGGAGTTGAGACGTCACGACGATGGTTGCGCCGGTCTGCTCAACAATGGTTCGCAGACGGGCCTCGGGCTGGCTGGGGTCTGTGAGCGCAAAGGCCGCACCGGCCTTCATGACAGCCAGAAGAGCGACGGTTGTCCACTTCGACTTCTCGAAGCACATGGGCACCGTCTGGCCGACCTTCACCCCGCGCTGCATGAGATGGCGCGCGAGACGTGTCGAGAGTTGCTCCACCTCGCCGTATGTGAAGTTGCCGTCCCACGACTCAACCGCCGGCCTGTCAGGGCCGTTGGCGGCGACCTCTGAGATGATGTCTTGCATGCATCGTTGAATGTTTGGTGGCAGCTCGGCGTTCCATGTCCAAATTTGTTCGAGGTCCTTGGTCGTGGGACCAACCGTATCTCCGACAAGTTGGTCGGGCTTCTGGAGGATTGTGGTAAGGATTTCGACGAAGGCATCGAGCTGGGCAACGGCGTGGCGGTATGAGAGGGCAGCGCGGTCCCATTCAGCCTTGATCACAATCTGCTTGTCGAGGGCTGTTGCTTCGATCTGATACGTCCACTGGAGGCACCAGTCAGCTTCTTGAACATCTGAGACATTTCAATTGAGTAGTTGCAGCGCGATGGGTCAGTGGGTGTCTACGTACGTCATGTGATCTCTTGGACGGTGTCTTCTCAGTTCCGCTTTGCGTGGCTGGCGATCCGTTGTTGAAGTATACTACGGGAATGGTCTGCACATCACTTTCCGACTGGCTTGCACCCAGCTCCTTGATAATCTGCAAGGCCTCGGATATCGAGTTGGCGTTGTTGAACGGCACCTCGCTCAAGCTGAGGCTGTTTTGTGTAGCAGTTGACGGTTGCTGACCGTCCCGCGTTCTAAAGCCCCAGTTTACACGACTGAGGCCATCGTCGTTGTTCCGGTAGAGCACGAGCAGCCATGTGAGCAGAAGCTCGAGTCTGTAAGCGTCCACGCCCTTTTGTGAGGTTTCTTGAGATGTCACGGTGATGGTTCTCGTCGAGGAAGGGTCGACACTGCCGTTGGTCAAACCCCCATCCGCGCGGTCGGGCTCTTGATAGGCGGTTCCGCCACCTTCTCCGTCGCGCAAATGCATGGTGTCGTTTGTCTGGTTTGATTTGGAGGTGGGGGAGGGGTAAAGAGCGTTACGAGGTAGGACGAGGTTTGACTTGCAGCATTTCCCACAAGCCGACTAGACAGGACGAAGAGAGAAGTTCCTCTGAGAGCGATTTTGTGACGGGATCAACCAGCAGGGTGGAGAGCTACCCTTTCCCGCCGAGATTCATACTTGTGAACCGCGAGAGGCTCTTATGTGCCACCGTACAGCTCGCCGGGCCGTATCCTTGCATGAACCCAGCCAGAGAGCTTCCCGACGCTTGTGGCAGATCGACGAACCCCATGACCGGTACCGCGGCCGAGCCATGCTCCTCGCAGACCGAGCTGGTCTGCGAAGGGTAGTGTGAATGAGCGGGAGGAGCTCATGAAAGAGACGCAGACGCAGAAGCAGGCGATACAAGCCTCCAGGGCCACCCATTGATTCCTGGACAACGCGCAAATGCGAGCCACAACGGCGCAACGTCCCTAATCCATGAAGCTGGCCGGGTGGGTAAGCGTATGCACCAAATCTGGAGCCAAATTCGTATCGTATGTACACGGTACAGTTACCACGAAGAGTGGTTGGCTCGAACAAATGGACCTTGGTATGCAGTTTTTACGTGAGGACGTACGACGCAGCAGGACGTCAGATGCGAATGGACAGAGTATACCCTCGCGATACCAATACGGCAAGAGTTGCACAATGGATCCTTTGAAAGAAGACGCCATCCCACTACACATGAGCCGGGGGAGGGTGTGTGTGATGACGATGTCGTGGACCAGATGCCACCCTGCAGAGAAAGACGAAGTGGGATGGTACCAAGCAGTACATGACCGGGGTCAATGAAGAAGAGAGCGGATCTGATTAGGGGCGTCAAGGGGAGAGTCCGCTTGTGGGTCGGAGGCGAGACCGGGGCCAGTTTCGCTGAGAGAATTTTTGCCATCGAGTCAGACAGAGAGACAGAGGAGACGGAGGCTGGCACACGAACAATGGAAACGCAGCTGGCCATCGCGGATCTGATAACTCTAACCGATCATCGCCGCCATGGATGTATGTACTGTGTAGGACGTCCAATTGCGTCTGCCATTACTTCACGAATCCGGCTTCATGTGGGGGGGCCGACAATTGGCGTTGTCGTTACTGCAACCCTATTTTTAATGAGAGGAGGTATTGTCCGCGGCGTTGAACTAGGCTGATAGAACGCTTGTGTCGGCCTGCCATGGCGAAGCAGAACATTTTGCACACGCTCATGCCCAAGTAGTGCAGTAGACCGTGGAGAAGAGCCGCGTCGTGACTGCGGCATTTCCTTGATCCCCTCAGGATTGGTAAGAAGTGCCGCGTCAACCCTGAAATATTGTGCGAAAATGGGGGCTAGGCGTTCGAGTCCACTTGTTTTTGGGGGGCCCGGTACGAAGGGCTCCAGACTATAGGGAAAAGTCTTCATGCGAAGGCCAGGCTAAATAGCCAGAGAAGATGTCGGAGAACGAGGTGAGAGGCCGACTCTTGTGCGCTGTTGAACTCGGACGTATCATCTCGACGGCTCGACTTTCTAGAACGACGCAAGCGCTGCTGTCGAACTCGAAGCGACCCTCTAACTCGGAACCAGAACTCAAAGTCGGGAATCAGATCAGGCCACAAGGTACCGTACCGTGCCGAACCGTACGGTCGACCGCAGGCAGACGCAGAAGCGCGGCAAAGCCAGTGATTGTCGCCCTCCTTCAGCTTGCCAGTGATTGTCGCCCTCCTTCAGCTTCTCGGCGCATACAGATTGCAGAGTACGGCAGACACAATGGGCCTAACCGTTCTACCCGCTTTAATCCCCGACATCCCCAAGGTGTACGATGCATACTTTGCGGCGTTCAAGGGGTCGGCAATCCTCAATCTCCTGTTCCCGTCGGGAATCGACGAGGCCTTCCGCGAGGGCCACACGAAACACACTCTCAGCTACTGGCACACGAGCCCAACCCAGTACACCGTCAAGTGCGTCGACTCGGAGACGGGCGATATCGTGGGCATGGCGCTGTGGGACGTCTACCTCGAAGAGAGAACCCCGGACGAGTACAAAAACCCCGGCGTTGGCTGGCTTGAGGGGGGGCAGAAAGAAAGAGCCGAAGAGCTGATCAACCCGCTCTGTGACATGAAGGAGAAGCTATGGGCAGGGCGGAAACACGTTTGTGAGTAGTGGACCCAGTGACAACCGTTTCTCGATGTTCCCCGACCCCTGGCCCGACACTCGCTACGCAGTAGAAGTTGCGTGTCCAGTTTGCTAATGACACACGTTTCGCTCTCGGTGCAGATTGTCATGTTATTGCGGTAAAGCCAGAGCATCAGAGACGAGGTGCCGGCGCACTTTTGACCAAATGGGGACTTGCCATGGCGGAATTGGCGGGCTTGCCTGTTTACCTCGAGTCCTCGGAGGAGGGTTTTCCGCTGTACCGGCGTTTGGGTTTTGAGGTGCTGGATGATAAGATCGTCCACCGAGCAGGACTAGTGGGCGCCGAGAAAGACGTCGAGGTGCCGTTGATGGTCAAGATGCCATCCATCGCCAAGGGCTTGACTTTCAAGCAGTGGCGTTCCCAAAATTATCCGCCTCTGAAGTGAACGTGTCTGCTGGCAGTCACCCTTTAGCACAGAATAGTAACGGAGGCATTGTGTCATGCACTGCGTATCTTGTTCCGATGGCCGGTTGAAACCTGCGAGAACCGCTGAAAAGAGGAGCGTCTCGATGCCTGGGCTCGTCGAAGAGCTTGTATGGCTTGGCTTGCTTTGCTCGCTTAGCTTTGTTGTATATTCGACAACGACGCAACGATGCCCTGCTCGCATGGATACCAGGGTGCCCGGACGACTGAATCGAAGGGATTGCAGAAGGGAAAGCGGAAGGAGGGGGTGACTCCCTGATCAGATGGCGTGACAAAAGCAATGGACGGAAAAAGCCAAGTATCGGTACAGCGACAGCGACTCGAGCGTCTGAAAGTGGGCGGCGAGTGGATAACGCAGGCTGACGTCTTTGGCAGCGCGAGTCGACGACGATCGCGGAATGGTGTCGATGTTAGGCAAGGTCGCGGAGTGAAGCGATGTCGGAGGTGGGCACAGAGGCTGGGAGAACGTGGGAGGCGTGTCGTCTTTGGATGTTGCACTGCGTCATGTAGGTACCTGAGACCCGTGGGCCTCTGAAGAAACAAGACCTCGGAAGAGAAAAATTTGCACAGCAGCTGGAGCAATGCTCCTTCCGTAATCTTATCTGATCCAAGATGTGATTGATTAGATCAAGTCCCGAACCTATCCGACTAGCCGGCGGGGTCTTGGTGGGCCCCTGTACCTTACCGGGCTACTGCGTACTTGTACACGATTGTACGCAGTACACTAAGGCACCTGCCACCCTGGGCACAGCGCGGACAATGGCCCGGGTCTTTTGGTTGCTGAGTGGCTGCTACAGTATCCAACAGGGGACGGCGACAGGGTCGTAGGACTCGAGACGTACAGGAGACGGGGCATGCTCAGGTACCTACCTATTCACCAAATTCATCCGCACACATGTCATGACGAGAGACTCTTTGCAGCTCTACGTTGCAACAACACACCTACATACGGATACAACGTAGTAGTACGGATACACAGTACTACTGCTATGAAGGGATACTCTCAAGGTACACACCCACGCGCGATCCATCTGCATTCCACCCCTTGCCCCAGCCATCGCTGCCCACGCGCACACTCAAGTACAGAGTGTCATTGAACTGATTCGATCAGTACGAGGACTTCCGTCAATGGGCCATCTGCTAACCGCTTCGAAGAGGCAGCTCGTTCGCACAATTTCAGCCAACCCGGCCGTCTTGCCATGACGCGGGTGGCACTGGAACCGTTCGCAAAGGCCCCTCACCTGCGATATGTATCTCTGTGTACGTACGGAGTAGTATACACAGTACTCAGTAATGGTGGTGTAGATGCGAATAGATGTCCAGTTCGGTTTAGGCCGAACTCACCGCATGCATGTCCCAAAGAATCAAACCCTGGACGCCAGATGTGCACACGTCCGCAACGCTCCGTGGCGTATGGTGCCGCTATTCCTGGAAACGAGACCAGCTCGACGACCAGGGCCGTTGACCATGCTGAGCCAGCCCGGTTCGACAAAGTGGAGGCGATTTCGCTCGCTTGCTGGATACAGACGATCTCCGAGAGCCGTTCCTCGGTGCAGTGACGCAGATGTACGCAGTAGGGCCTAGACATGGGTAGTGGAATAAGGCCAGTCATTTCTGCCACTTGACCCGACGGGACGCTCGTGGTGATTGAAGATCACGGAGTCCTCCCACTCGCCGTACCAAGTAGACAGCCTCAACACGACGGGCAGAGAGACGACGACGAGATTCGCATCGGTAAAGCCCAAGAGTAGCCGTCACAAAAAGCACACTTCGCCCGTCAACACAATGGCCGCGCAACCAGTGACTGCCCCAGCTTCCGAGCCTTTTGCTCCAACACAGAGGCTGTCAATCCTCCACGGCCCCCGCGATCCTCCTCTCGTCGACCTGAGTCTCGGAGAGCTCTTGGAGCTCCAGACATACCAGCACGGAACGAAGGAGTGTCTGGTGATTCCCTGGACCGGCGCACGATGGACGTACAACGAGCTCAACCAACAGAGCTTGCTGCTCGCCCAGGCTCTCTTGAAGATGGGTATCAAGGCGGGTGACAGAGTCGGCGTCATGGCCGGCAACTGTGAGCAGTACGCTGCCATCTTCTTCGCCGTGTCGAGAATAGGTGCCATCCTCGTCATTCTCAACAACACTTACACGCCGAGCGAGGCCATGTATGCTGTTCAGTTCTCAGGTAAGTCTCTGCGGTGGTCAAGACTCGGCACCGACTGACAGTCGCAGAATGCAAGATTCTCTTCACGACCAAGCAAATCGGCAGACTCGATAACCGACGATTCCTGGAACAACTGGCGAACGAAGTCAACGGCCCAAAGATTGTCATGATCCGGGGCGATACGAGCGGATACGAGACATATGACGACCTCATCAAGTCAAGCTCGCGACAGAGCCCGAGGGAGCTGCACCTCGCCATGAGCAAGGTCGTTCCTCACCAGGTCTGCAACCTTCAGTTCACCAGCGGCACTACGGGTCGTCCCAAGGCTGCCATGCTTACCCACCAGTAAGTTTAGTTGTCTGTTTGGTGTCCTGGCTCGGGGCGCAACTCTGACGTGGCCTCAGCAACGTCGTCAACAACGCCCGTTTCATCGGTGACCGCATGCGCCTGACGCCCGACGACTGCCTCTGCTGCCCGCCACCTCTCTTCCACTGCTTCGGTCTCGTCCTGGGTATGTTGTCCGTCATCACACACGGTGCCAAGATTGTGTACCCGGCCGAGGTTTTCGATGTGCAGGCGACTTTGAAGGCCGTCATCGAGGAGAACTGCACGGCCCTCCACGGCGTGCCGGCCATGTTCGACTCGCTGTTCCAGGCAGCGCCTGACGACTTCAAGTCCTCCAAGATCCGCACCGGGATCGTGGCCGGGGCTCCTGTTCCCCGCTACCTGATGGAGCTCATGGTCAACCGCCTGGGCATGAGGGAGTTCACCAGCAGTTACGGCCTGACGGAGGCTTCGCCCACCTGCTTCAACGCCTTCACGGACGACGCCCTCGGCAAGAGGCTGACGACTGTCGGTACCCTGATGCCCCACGCGTCGGCCAAGATCGTCGACAGAGACGGCAACGTCGTGCCCCTGGGCGAGCGCGGCGAGCTTTGCATGGCGGGCTACCAGCTGCAGGCGGGCTACTGGAACAACTCGGAAAAGACCAACGAGGTCATGGTCCGTGACTCTGCTGGTGTCTTGTGGCTGCACACGGGTGACGAGGCTGTCTTTAGCGAGGACGGCTACTGCACCATCACGGGGCGTTTCAAGGACATCATCATCAGAGGTTAGTAGAGTCTCCAACGCAAGTTCGCCGGCATTCATCTAACAATCGCAGGTGGCGAGAACATCTACCCTCTCGAGATCGAGGAGCGTCTCATGGCGCACCCGTCCATCTCGCAGGCCATCGTCGTCGGCCTCAAGGACGAGCACTACGGCGAGGTCGTGGGTGCCTTTGTGCAGCGCGCCGAGAACTCGGAGAAGCCGACATTCCTGGAGCTCAAGGACTGGGTGCGTCAGCGCCTCGGCGGGCACAAGAGTCCGGCGCACGTCTTCTGGCTCGGCGAAGACGGCGTACCGGGCAACGTGCCTCTCACTGGCAGCGGCAAGGTGCGCAAGTTCGAGATGGCCAAGCTGGGCGACGAGCTCCTCAAGAAGAGCCAGTCCGCCAAGTTGTAATTTTTGTGTATATTTGCAAGTTTGGATGCGCGCAGAGCGATACCACACGAAAAAAGTGTTTTGGCTGGTTTTTTATTCTCGGGTTGTTGGCGATGCTATCTAACGGTTCTAACGCGGTGAAGTCGAGATTAGCTTCGTAGAGTTTGAGTCACACAAGGATACTGTCTTTCCGCATTGATTACATGTGGAAAGGTCGTAATTGAATGGTACAGTACTCCGTAACCGCCAAAGAATTCTGCCTCTGCGTCTGCAAAGTTTATCGCCGTCGCACCGCGGGTCTCCCCATGCTGCAAAAAAAATGCTTGGCTGGATAGAGTTCTCGTGGGGCCGATGACGAGAGGATCCAGTGAGGCCAAATCCAACGCCAATCGACGACTGGCCTCAATTGCCCGTTTGGGAAGGTTGCTGACATCGGGGTCGCGGCAATGGATGGAATATGGTTGTAGAAACGGCTGATCAGAGTTATGCGCTGGATGGGCATTGGTCAATCGGCATGATGCGGGATAAAGTGCCTGGATTGATCGTGTTTGGGTAACGGCGATGCGTTTGATTGAGAACTGGAAGTGGCAGATGTCGTGCCAGTGGGTCACTTACTTGATTCTCTGTCCGGATATTGGGGCGTGGTTTTCGTCTGAATTGGAAGGCTGCTGTGGAAATATAAAGGTGCTTTGCTCTTCTTCAGCTGACAGGTGAGAAGCCCCCCAAATCTCCATCCCATCGCCATCGTCAAACACCCACCAACCACCAACAACACCACAACAGCCTCAACACCGCCTCAACACCAAAATGTCCACCTCCGACTCCCAGACGACCTCCGACTCCCAGACAGCCCTCGCCCTCGCCCTGGCCCCCTCCTACCTCCACGACCCGAAATACACCTCCATCATCGTCCCCCAACTAGCCCACCGCCTCCGCCTCTCCGCCCGCTGGTCCATTACCCCCTCCTCCCAAATCCTCGACATCGGCTGCGGACAAGGCGACTCCGCCCTCGTCCTCTCCCACATCGTCTCCTCCTCCTCCCCCGACACCTCTGCACCAGGCCACGTGACAGCCCTCGACCCGGCGCCAGGAACCTACGGCAGCCCGTACACCCTCGCCCAGTCGCAGTCCTTCATCTCCTCCACAGAGCACGGCAAACACATCACCTTTGTAAACGCAGACGCGCCCTCCTACCTGGCCGCGAACCCCTCCGCAGACTTCGACGTCGCGACACTGTGCCACTCCCTGTGGTACTTCCCCTCCCCCGCCGCCGTGTCGGCCCTCTTCCGGTCCCTGTCCGCCAACAACCAGATCCGGCGCCTCTGCTTCGCGGAATACGCACTCAAAGCCTCCTGCCCGTCCCAGGTACCGCACGAACTAGCCGTCCAGGCCCAGCGCAGGTTCCACCAGTTCCAGCAGGCGCGCGGCGTAAACGACAACACCGCCAACGTTCGCTGCGCCCTCGACCCCGACGACTTCGTCAAGTCGGCAGAGGAGGCCGGGTGGAAACTCGAGGACAGGGGGAGGATTGGCACGCCAGGGTTGCTGGATGGCAAGTGGGAGGTCGGCGCCGTGTTGGATGCTGGCTGGGTCGACGAGGTCAAGCATGCGGGGCTGGGGGACGCCGAGGAAGAGGAGCTGCTTGGCTATGTCACCAAGATCAGGACGCTTGTCGACGAGTTGAAGGAAGAGCGAGAAGAACTTCTGACACTGGATGCGGTGTGGGTCAACATGTCTCGCACCTGAGTCTTGCTGCAAAAAAGAATCGTATCAACTCTATTGACTAAAGAGACTCAATCAGCCTCTTTCGACTGTCGCTGTTACTAATCGCTGCCATCTATGACCATCACCGCTGATATTATACACTCTACACGACTCTTCCCTAGGTCTGCTGGATGGTCTTCAACTTTATGTTTTTCCAGGCTACAGTTGCCGGAATCCCGAGCGCCAGGACGGCGGTGGCAACGATCAGCAAATTCTTGTGCGCATCACCGTAGGCCCTGTTGATGGCGTTCCTGGCCTCTGACCCAACGGGGAACGACTTTTGGACCGTCAAACTACCGTAAATGGAATCAAAGTCCTGCTGGTTGGCTGCTGGGAGGTATTCCTTCAGCTTCACTGGGAAGACGCCCTGCCACACGACCGCGGCGACGGTTGAGCCAATGGCACCACCAACGCTGGAGAACATGCCGTCGACCGCAAGAACAGCAACAATGTGCTGCTGCTCCACAACAGCCATGGCGGCCATTTGCTCGCAGATGACCAGCGTACCGCCGGCGCACGCGATGCAAATCTGGCACATGATGATGTGGCCAATATAGGCGTCAGGCTGTCTGAACTGGATCATCAGACCGACGCCTAAGATCGCCACAGGGACACCAAAGTATACAGCAAGCCACTTGAAGCGGCCGATGTACCAGATGGCAACGCCGACGACGATGGACCCGACGCAAGACCCACAGCCCTAGATGTTCGTGATGCGGCTGGCCTCATTGATGTCCTGGTCCATGACAACCTGCAAGAAGGAGGAAAAGTACGAGTTCCAGATGTGGTAGCTGACAAACAAGACGATAGAGAGGGCGCTGGTGCCGGGGTCGATCAACAGCTCCCAGGGCATGAAGTGGAAGGACGCGACGAATCGCTCCCAGAGCGCGAAGACGACCAGCAGCAGCCCGCCAACAATAATCATTATGATGATCTTGGGAGGCTGCCAGCCTTCAGCCTGCATGGCGTACATAATGAGGGGCAGCAGAATCAGGACGAAACCAGCAAGGACGAGAATCAAGCCGAAAACGTCGAACATGGGGAGGTAGGACACGACAGACTGCCTGCCGCCGGCTGGCTCCAGAATGTGGCCTCCCTTGTTGGCCGAGTAGTAGTTTTGCATCAAAAGAAAGAACAAAGGCAGGGTGATGATAGGCGTGACGATGGCGAAAATGCCAAAACCCCAGTTGTAGCCAATGGTGGCCAGGACACTATTGGCGATGGGACCGGCCAGCCACATGGTGATGATGTATGGCGACGATGCATATGCTAACTTCAGGGCTCTGTCGCGGAGCGCCGACGAGTCGGCGATGAAGATACTCATGGTGTATGCGAGGCCATTGTAACTATGACCCCGTGTTAGTCGATGCCAAGAATGAGGCTCACACGCGAGCAGGGATGTCGTCGAACTCACCCAACCCAGTAGAATGCCTGAGCAGCAGCATACGTCTCCACGTTTCTACAGGCGGCCATCATGATTAGACCAACCGTGAGGAAAACGACGCAAACAGCGAATCCGCGGGGCTTGCCCACGACGTCAAGAAGCTTGGCGAGCGGCAGCTTGACCAGTCCTCCGAGCAGACTGCTCATATTGCTGCCGTCAACGAGTGTTCCTGGAAACTACTGGTGACGTAGGGCGTCAGGTTGCCAGTGACACCCTGCTGCATCGTATTGATGAAGTAAATGAGCCATATTATGACGTACGGCGTGACGAGAGACTTTTGGGACCAGGTTTTTGTGACGGCCTACATCTTCCAGACACCGTGCCGAGCCTTCTTTTTCTGGACACCGCCCTGGGCGTCGTTGGCGACAAGCTCCGCCAGCTCGATGCTATCGCCCTGGGAGCCCGACCCCTTTCTGTAGCCCACCAATCGATTCTTGTTCTTTCTCGCCGTTATGGGATGAAATGCAATGCAATGCAAAGAGGGCCAATGGGTGATGATGCAGTTTACAGCTGGACTAATGATTTTTGTAATTCGCCAGAGGTGATCTTAGTAGAAGATTTTGCCAGACCTGCTGTGGTACGGATGTCGTACGGTCCAAGGATGAAGACATCGAAGGAAGAGAACCACCTCTTGGACCTTCGGTTGGACCTGATCGGCCGGGTCTCATAGTTTGTCGGTGCCGTCTTTCCTTGGCTGCTCTTTGTTGGCGGCAGGTACCTTGCACTGGCACCTTTCCGTCCCCTCACAGTGTCTTCTCCAGAAGGCCATCATGGCTTTTGATAAGCCTCGAACGTAGAGCGTCAGGTGCGAAGGCTGGGTACGTTCAGCCAACGGCTTTGCCGATTAAGGTACTAGATTGGCAACACGTCTTTGGGAGCTTTTGGGGCGACCGCTTTCTTTCCCGCGCATGACTACATGTGCAAATAGTATCGCCAGCACCATCGCTGTCGTCGTCTTTTGACATCAACTTCGATTTGTAATTGTGTTGAGAATAAAACACAGAAAACAAAAACCGTCCCGGCTCTGATGCGGAGGCTAACGCCAGTTCACTTCGCCTTACTTTGGCCCAACAGAGCGACAGCAGTGGCGTATGGACAGGCAGTTTTCTTCAGAGGCAAAGAACGAGACCTATGTCCGGGTGTGCCAGCCGGGCCGTGTCCGGGCCGTGATCAAAAGTGGGACCAACCTCTCGGGCAGCCGTCAACCTGACGTGACGATAAACTGAGGCAAGGCCTAAACGAACGGAGTAGCGTCTTCACCAGCACCGAGGAAATGGCTCGTGCGTGACAGTACAAATCAGCAGCCATGAACATTTCGAGAGGCAAGGTAGAGACTCAGCACTACTCGCAATGCCGAAAAGCCTTCCGACATGAGCGATCTGCAGGCACCAAGGCTCGGTCGAGCCCCGTCGCGATGGCCGAGGAACGAAGTGACGGGCGGTGGAACGCCTGAGTCGCGATTCCAAGACACCTTTATCAATTTCGGCGGGGCACGCGTCGTCCTACTGAGTAATACACTGCGAGTACAAGTACGTAGTAGAGTGGATGAGCGTGGAGCTTCCATAGTGGCCATCACGGTGCCTTGAGGCGGTGTTTCGCCAGCATCACCAGCACTATAAGTAGCTGGAAGGTTCATAGTGCACACAACGTACGCATTGTACGGATACGACCTGTGGAAAACGGTCGGCGGCGCAGCATATTCTCATCCGCTCTGCCCTTTTACCGCTGTTGAACGGCGACGGAACCGCGGGCGGCAGATGAGACTTGGCAAGGCGGGGAGAGCCGTTGAATGGAATGAAGAGGGATGACGGATCGGACGGCGAATCCCTAAAGCTTGTGAGGGAGAGTCAGATGTGCTGCGCCGTCGCGGGTGCGCATGGAGAAGGGGACCGAAGGGCACACAGGTGGTTGAACCTGATGTGATGTGATCTCACTCACCTACATCGTACTTGATGAGACCTGAGGTAGATTCTTTTTTTTTTTGCCTTGGGACACGGCTCATCCGAAAATGGGGACTTCGTCCGAAGCTGACCCCTGCAGACAACAAGGTGCCATTTTCTTGATAGAATCACACCTGCTCTACTGCAAGCACAAGTAGCGATGAAGGAGTCGCAGGGGTCACGGACAGTCTCGGGTCTGCTTGCAGACTTGGAGGTAGGCAGTACGAATCGGCGTGGTCAAGTACCGGTACAAGACAAGGGCATCCGACAACTGAGGCCCTTTGTGAAAAATTCTCTCTCGATCTTATCTGATCCGGAGTTTGGCCGCTCGGCCGGTCGTCAGTGGTTCAAGTTACTCCGACGCCGGAGCTATGGCCAGTAAGGTCCATAGGTGCCCGCCTACCTGCCTACCGAGATATACTAGGTAGGCACCTAGGTCCCGTCGGGCCTGGGTTCCAATAAAGTTATCAGATCCGCCAAGGTCAAGCCAGTGCGGCCACCTTCCCTGGAGAAAGTACCGCCCGCCCTGGACTTTCCCTGGAGCAAGCCAAGCAGCTACTCGGCGCCTCTCGCGAACGACCAGAGAAAGAACAACTTCATCGTCTCTTGTCTATCCCGAACATTGCCCCATTCGACTTGACTCGACACGTTTCCGTCTTTCTCTTTCTTCTTCTACCGCAATGCCCCGAGGTCTTGCTTGGCCACGCCTACTACGTACCTTATGCTGCGTGGGACTAAGGACTGGGGTCTGATCCAGAACACTCTGCCGCACCCACGGAGGCCCACGATTCATCCCCCCTTCGTGGTAGTCCTTTGGGGTACTCCTTTGTACCTCGCTTCGCGTCTACGCATACCCCCTTTGCAGTCGTCAAAGGGCCAAGATATACAACGAGATGCCCGCAGCGTTGACCCCGCCGCCGACATGCTCTGACCACCACCTCGAATTCGGAGATTGACGGTGTGCTTCAACGATGTCATGGGCCGGTCCTTGGACCTGCAAGGCGCCCCAAATGCTTGCGCGCCAGCCATTGAAGAAAAAGGTTGGGCCATGTCATGCCGTGCCAGACTGGCGAGCGGCGGCTTTCCGTCGATTGACTGGGATTGTCGCAGTGGCATGTTGTACTGGCGGTATAGCTCGGCATCTTTTTTCTTTCTGTCCAAACGAGTAGGCGGTGGTGACATGGTGTAGATCTCGTGAAGCTCCGGAGCTCGTAGCTGGCTGCCATTCCTCTCAGCTGCTTCCAATCCTCCCGATTCTAGAGCTTCAAGCTGTGATACCCATTGATCCAAAGCACAGAGCATATTCCGTACCTCAATCGTCTTACGCAGCCTGTGTTTCTCTGCATTTGGCCTCCCAGTCTTCTCGAAAGCTTCATCCAACACAACCGCAGCCATGTCGGCACCAATCTCCCTCTCTGCCCTCTCCTCCGAGGAGGCCATCATCAAGCTGCCTCACCCGTACCACGCCGAGTACGCTGTCCAGCGCGCCTTCAACCACGACACCTTTGCCGGTAAGACGGCCGAAGGCGGTCTTCACTTCTACCGCCTGACTCCTCTCAACAACACTACCACAACCACAACCACCACCAAATCTCCCCTCCCCGAGCGTCTTCACAGCGAGAACCTCTACTTCACCGAGCCCGCGGACCTCAAGTCAAGCGAGCTCCCCGCCGACTCCAACAACAGCGCCTGGGCCCGCGCCCGCCGCTCTCCGAGCACCGTCTTCTCGTGGGACGGCAAGACGGCGCCCACCCTCGCCCAGGCATGGCTCCTCGTCTACGTCCTCTGGGTTCTCCGTCCGGCCGACGAGCTCCAGCGCCTCGAGCTCCGCGGCCAAGGCGCCGGCGTCCTCGCCCACCAGCTCCGCGACGTCCTCCTCGCCACCGAGCACCCCGTCCAGACCGCGGATCAGAAGCCCACCGCCACCGCCGAGGAAGCCACCGTCGTGCTCCTGCGCAGCGCCTTCTGGCAGGGCGCCGGTTCTCCCTTTGGCCCGCGGCCCGTATGGCTTCCCGCTGAGAGCCCGGCCAGCCTCGGAGAGCGTCCGCTGTCCTCGTATCCCATCACTCCGCTCCAGCACACAATGACCTCCGTCCCGGCCTCAGATCCGGCGAACCCCAACCTCTACCAGCAGGCCTGGCACCCTATCCGCCCCGCGAAACCCGCGCCCGGAGCTGTCGTGTATAGCCGCTGGATCCCCCATCTCAAGGAGACCTTCTCCATGGTCTCGCTCGACTACCGCAACGAGGAGCACCTCCGCCTCTTCCACGAGTGGCAGAACGACCCGCGCGTGTCCCAGGGCTGGAACGAGACAGGCACCCTCGACCAGCACCGCGAGTACCTCCGCAAGATCGACGAGGACCCCCACCAGTTTGCCATTCTCGCGGCGTGGGAGGATACCTTCTTTGCCTACTTTGAGGTCTACTGGGCCAAGGTGCGTTCCCCTTCCTTTTCCAATCTCCATCCCTCAACTGTTCACCACCGTGGACACGACTATCGAAGCAATGTCGCTAACGGCAAAATCACAGGAGGACAAGCTCGGCGGCTACTACGACGCCCAGGACTGGGACCGCGGCCGCCACTCCCTCGTCGGCGACGTGCGCTTCCGCGGCCCCCACCGCGTCAGCGCCTGGTGGTCCTCCCTCATGCACTTCCTCTTCATCGACGACCCGCGCACCTCGTGGGTCGTCGGCGAGCCCAAAAAGACAAACGACACGGTTCTCATGTACGACTTCATGCACGGCTTCGGGCTGGACAAGTTTGTCGACCTGCCGCACAAGCGCAGCGCTTTCGTGCGCTGCTCGCGCGAGCGCTTCTTCCAGCTGTGCCCGCTGGGTGAGAATGAAAAGGTCGTCGGTGGTATGCGTCTCGGCTTGGTGCCCAAGTTGTAGACCATCGTGGTCGTATGGTCGAGTGGACCGGAATGGAGTGAAGTGGATGGGCGGGTTTGTACGTAAAAAGTGACGTGGATCTGGAATACCTCTTTGCATTAGATTTTGTCAATAATTGATCGATACAATTGCACATCTCTTGTTCACTTCAACTGTCACAGGGCATTCGCAATTGGCAATGGAAGAAACACACGAGTTTAGCAAAATATCAGTTCATGTCGAGACAATTTGACTTGTAACTACCGGACGCACATTTCGTCGTCATCGTTACTCCCACTAACACCGTATACCCAAAACCCAACCCAAAATTAAAAGGAAGCAATCTCTACGTCTATTCAGCCTTTCCAAGCTTCATGTGGTTGTAGCAGTCTAGAAACATTCAATATTAGCACATTTCCACCCATGACTCGTAACGATCCATGGTGGGAGTGGGGGGGCACAACTCACTGGTGAAGCCGAGGTCGCTGCCAAAGTACAGGCGCATGACATCTTCGCCCCAGGTGGTGGGCATGCCGGGCCCGCTGGCCACGGCCTTCTTGCCGACGGCCAGGCCGATCATGGGTTCGATGGGGCCCATCTCGATGAACTTGGGCTTGTGCGCCGCGCTCGTCAACCTGGCCAGCATGAGCTGGTGCGCGTTGATGGCGACCATGTGGCCCATGTGCATGGCGGTGCCGCAGCGCTTGATGCCGGACCACTTGGCCGCGTCGCCGACGACGAGGTGGTCCGACGCGTTGGGCACGTCCGAGTCGAGCGTCATGTTGGCGTGGATCTTGACGTAACCCTCGTCGTCCTTGGCCGCCGCGGGGAGGTAGTCGGTCGACGGCACGCTGCGGGAGATGGCCGTGATGACCTCGCTGGCGACAATCTTGTCGCCGTTTGTGAACTCGACCTCGTAGCGCGGGCGGCCGGCGGCCGTGTCCTCGAGCTTGCGCGTCTCCTTGACGCGGTGGTTGAGGAGCACCTCGACGCCCGCGTCCTTGGTCAGGTCGAGCGCCTTGTCCTTGCACTCGTCGGACAGGCCCTCGGAGGAGAGGAGCTTGTCGCGGGAGTGGACGAGGGTGACCTTGACGCCGGGCTCGACCATCTTGAGCTCGGCCGCCATCTCGATACCGACAGCGCCGCCGCCAATGACGACAACGCCGTCGGGGGCATTGCGCGACCTGTGGATCTGCTCGCCGGCCTCGAGCAGGAACTGCTTCCGCGTCAGGGACTGCGGCACCGCGGGGAACTGCCTGCGGAGACCGGACGCGGCGATGAAGAAGTCGTAGCTGTGGTCTCGGGGTTCCTTTGTCACGTGGTCGAGGACGGTCGCGGTCTTGGTGGCGGTGTCGACCTTGCTCACGCTGCCCTGAACGAAGCGCACGTTTGGTCTCTGGAGGGCGGGGAGGTCTTGGAATTTGATCCACGCCTTGGCGGCGTAGTCAGAGTCGGCG
This sequence comes from Colletotrichum spinosum, assembly GCA_004366825.1. Lineage (NCBI taxonomy): Eukaryota > Fungi > Ascomycota > Sordariomycetes > Glomerellales > Glomerellaceae > Colletotrichum > Colletotrichum spinosum. Next base: position 471,040 of record QAPG01000050.1, on the reverse strand, counting down.
AAGGCGAGCGGCGAGCCGATCAAGTGGACTTGGACGGGTCAGCGACTGGGCTTTGCTTTTTTCGGGACAGACAGCAGGACAGAGTTTCACGTACAGAAGCCATCGCGCTCGTCAGCGATGGTGATCTCGAGAGGGACATTTGTGAAGTCGGGGTGGTGTTCGTAAGGCGCCGAGGCCAGACGAGGAGGCAGGCCTTGGCTCAGATCGAGCAGGTTGAGAGCGGTGGACAGGCCGCCATACGAGGTGCCGACGATGAACACCTTGAAGGGAGGGATGGCGCCAGGAAGAGAACCCATGTTGTCTTGCGTCGTGAGGCACGAGGAGTCTTTGTCTAACGAAGGAGTGGAATAGAAGCGGTGCGAGCTGTCTGCAGACGCAAACAAAGAGCCAAGACGACGGGGGCAGGTAGAGGCGAACGAAGAGAACGAAGACGACGCAGTTGCAGTTGTAGACGGAAACTGGTGAAAACTACCTAGGATCAAACAACATAAAGACAGTGTCCGCCGGAAGCCGAGCGGGCCTGTGTCGGAACGAAGCTGCTGCGAGCGAGCGCGACTTAGACTGGCTAAACCTGCCCAACAAATGCCACGGAATCTTCCCAGCAAGGATCCCGACTCACCCCTCCACGGCCGTGCTGGGGTCGACCGGTTCGGGATGGGCAGGTTGAGCCGAGGACGGGCTCGGAGCAAGAAGCACGCTGCAGCCGAGACGGTTGAACGAAGGGTAGGCTGAATGATCCGCTTGGCCATGGCGATCGAGGGGGGTAGATGACGGCATGATTGGGTGGATTGGGCAACGGGATTGAGGGTCTGGGAAAGGCATCCTAAGTATCTGCACTCGTAGGTAGTATACGAGCATTAGTGCAACGCTGGCAGTTGTCAGCGATATGAATAGCGCCGGTGCCAAGATTATGGTCCAAATTACTGCTACGTCTGTCTGTATGTCTTTCTGTGTAGTTGAGGGGTTGGTTGGACCGGGTTCTTTTGGTAGACCAGGTTCTTTGGCTTTTTTTTATCAGATGGTGGAGGAGTTAAAGTTATCAGATCCGTTCGTGGCCTGCAAGCCACTCCCAGCCCAGCCCGACCCGACCAAGCACCGGAACAGACCGGTCTCACTCGGTGGCCCGAAGCGGACTGGCTGGGAGGATCTCCCCGTTGCACAACACGAGACCAAAAGTCAAAGGTACGCAACGCGGTTCCAGAGCTGCGCGTCGTTTCGACTGGGTGTTGGCGCTGGCACGCTGGGTACGCGTACACAGATAACTTGACAATAAGGATTCGTGTCTTTCATCTCGGGTTCCTTTTTTGCCGTCTGAACTGATGGGCCACAGGGGCTACACTAATGCGTCAGAAAGGAACTTGGTAGCCAGACAGTCTCCTCAACGCTGCAACGTCCCTGTCCAATGAAAGACCTTGTCTCCTGCAAACATGAGTACAGTTTTGGGCTCGAGTGGGTGTGTGGGCGCAACGGTGTGTGGGCGTTGTCAAATGCGCCATTTTCAAGGAGCTGTGCCTCTGAAAACATCGGTTGCGACGACGATGAACACCAGGCGAGGTGGAGGTGGAGATGGTGGGAAGGGTTGAAGATCCGCAAATGAGCAAGGGCTTCGTCGCTTGTCGTTGTAAAGGTACGTATCGCGGTACCGGGAAATCAGAGTACGTACATGATGTCAGCTAACCAGATCGGGAGCTGATGGCCCGAGTCCGCCAAGACAAATTATCTGATCCGAACCCACACTCCGGTGTCGGCCCCACTTTCTTTGTCCTCATTCTCGTCTTGCCGGGCGCTAACTTCACTCCACTGCCTCGTCCACCGCCAATGTACCTCCTGCCAGGATGTCTTTGCTATCCTTCACGTGCTCAACTCCAAACACCGGTCGCTGCATCCACAGCTCTGGAGACACGCATGGGTATAGCGCAGGATGCCTTCTCCATCTTCCATCTGATACGAATACTTAGCACGGTACTCAGTACCTTACTACTGTATGCTCCCGAGAGACCGAAGCTATGCGCGGATATGGAGTCGTCACGATGGGCCGGCCGTGTTGTCATCGAGCTGATATTTCATGAAAGACCCCTACCCGGCTGGCGTCGATGACAAACCCTCGTTCACAGCGCACAGCCGTAGACTCCGTTCGCCGAGGTTGCCCTTGCCACGCCCGCAGACCAATACTCATGATGCGGCTGCTTCCAGTCTGCTGCTATCTGGAGCGGCTCTTCTGTCTCGGCAGTCTGACGGATTGTGGGATTCTTCATCACGATGGCTATTGAACAAGACTCAAGATCGGCACCAGCCGAACAGCCAGCCAACGATGCCTCCTTGACTGCAGGAAATCAGCAGCCGGAACAGATGCCGGAAGTAGCGGGTCCCAGTGTAAGTCGTACTTCAGTTACGCCGGAAACTTGCTGGTGATTCGACAACTAACAATTGACAGCGCCTCGAGACCTTTTTCAGCTTTTTCCGTCTGCTGTTCTACGCCAACCCAACATGGATCGATGTTACGCACTTCGTCGTGGGCAGCATCACGGCCGCCGCCGCCGGTGTGCCCTTCCCTCTGATGGGAATCTTGTTCGGCCAGCTTATTGACGACATGAACGGTGCTACCTGTAGCAACTCTACAGGAGATTCCGCCGCTTATATGGCCGCCGTCAACGACAAGGTCTTGCAGCTCGTCTACATCAGTCTCGGCAGCTTCGTGCTGATCTATTGCTATACCACATCATGGAGCATGTTGAGTCAGAGGCTCGCCCAGCGTCTCCGAGAGAAATATTTTCAGAGCCTGTTGAGGCAGGAGGCTGGCTTCTTCGATAACAGGCAGGCCGGCGAGGTGTCGTCGCGGTTGAACTCTGATATCCAAACCATCCAGACCGGAACGTCTGAAAAGGTGGGAATATTCATCGCGACCATCTCCTTCTTCATCACCGCGTACGTCATTGGATTCATCAAATACGCAAAACTCGCCGGCATGCTGGTCTCCCTGGTACCGGCCTTCCTCATCATGTCCATCGTATGTGGTAGATTCATTCAGAAATGGACCGCTACCATGTCAGACGGGATCGCCAAGGCCTCTTCTATCGCATCAGAGGCGCTGTCCCACGTGGCTGTGGTTCAGGCCTTTGGTGCTGGGCCTCGTCTGGAAGCCAAGTTCTCGTCTCACATGATGCAAGCCCAGAAAGAAGGCATCAAGAAGGCAACTGCAGCAGCGACTCAGGCAGGCCTTCTGTATTTCTTGGCTTACTCGGCCAATGCTCTTGCGTACTGGCAAGGAAGCAAGGCCATCTCCGAATCGGTTGCCGGTAATGGCGACGGCACATCCGTAGGAGACATCTATACTGTTGTGTTTCTTATCGTCGACGGTACGTTTGTCGAATCTCTTGCTATTCCATGTGCTAACGAGCCTAGCTTGCATAATGCTCGGCTCAATCGCCCCCCTGCTGCCTCTTTTTGGATCAGCTTCGTCTGCGTTCGTGGAGCTAAAGAAGGATATCGAGTACCACTCCAACATTGATTCCGTGACTGAGGAAGGCGAGAAGCTACCGCCAACCGTTGAAGGCTCCATCGAGCTGCGCGGCGTGACGTTTGCGTACCCCTCGCGACCTGACCAAGACGTACTGAACAATGTGTCCCTCACATGCCCTGGTGGAAAATACACTGCCATAGTCGGGCTTTCCGGTAGCGGCAAGTCAACAATTGCAGGCCTGGCAACAAGGTTGTACGATCCAAGAAAAGGCACCGTTCATCTAGACGGTCACGATATCCGGACACTTAACGTGCGGAACGTGCGCAGCTACATCAGTCTGGTCCAACAAGAACCGTCTCTGCTCGATCGATCTGTGCTTGAAAATATCGCTCTCGTTCTCGTCAACTCGCCAAAAGAGGAACACAAAATTCTCAAAGATGTGCTCTACGGCCCGAAACTTGAGCAGCTGGCGGCTGACGTGCAGGGAGGCGCCGATCTCAACACCGCCGCTCAGTCTCACGGTCCCGAGGTGGCCGAGATAGCCAGACTCGTCCAACAAGCTGCCGACCTCGCTGATGCGACCTCGTTCATCGACAGACTCAGACACGGATTTGGGACATCCGTCGGTACCGGCGGCAAGCTCGTCAGTGGCGGCCAGAGGCAACGTGTTGCTCTTGCCCGCGCGCTCATCCGCGACCCCAAAATTCTCATCCTCGATGAAGCTACTGCGGCACTGGATTCAGCCAGCGAGCAGCGGATCCAAAGGGCTGTCGAGAACGTTTCCAAGGGCAGAACGCTCATCTCCATCGCCCATCGTCTTTCCACCATCAAGAACGCCGACAACATCATCGTCATGAATGCCGGGAACATCGTCGAGCAAGGAACACATGGTGATCTTATTGCACAAAACGGAGCCTACGCCAACCTGGTCAGCCTGCAAAACATCCACACGGTCGAAGAGGATGAGGCTCCGTCTCGTACAAGCACTGCCGTCGAGTCAGTCGACACAATCTCCATCGAAAAGGGCGGCGTCGATCCGACGGATCTCGCGAAGGCCATCACCGAGGCCGAAGAGAAGGAACCCAATAAGAAGCCCAAGGAGAAAGCGGCCGAGGATCTCCAAGCCAGCGGCCTCGACAGCAGCCAGTCAGCATGGATGGTGACCAAGAAGCTCGGGGGGATGATCCGCCCTCACATCCTATGGCTCGTCCTCGCCATGTCGGCCGCCTTCATCGTCGGCTGTACTTACAGTGCGTCGGGGACAATATTTGGCTTCGCCATTGGCGCTGCCAGTCCCTGCAATACCCCCAGCTATATCTCAAGCAAGGGCATGTTCTATGCTGGTCTCTTCTTCATGCTGGCCTGTGTCGAGCTCGTTGCGAACCTGGCCAGCTGGTCGGCCTTTGGATACCTCGCCGAAAAGCTGCTATATAGAATCCGTGTGCTGTCGTTCCGTTCGCTGTTCCAACAAGAGCTCGAATGGCACCAGTCAGAGAACCGCAACCCTACAACACTGCTGTCGGTCATCACCAAGGATGCGGCAGCTATTGGCGGCTTCAGCGGATCCATCATGGGGACCATTTTCGCGGTTGTCGTCAACCTCCTGGTGGCAATCATATACTCGCATATTCTGGCCTGGAGAATCGCTATTGTATGTCTTGTGATACTCCCGATTTTGCTTGGCTCTGGAATCATGCAGATCCGGGTGCTATCACGCTTCGAAGAGAAACACGCCGGTGCGTACGCCCAAGCCGTCGGCATCACCGTCGAGTCGGTCAACTCCATCAAAACGGTGGCCACGCTCTCCCTCGAGCACGAGGTCCTCGGCCAGTACAAACGAGCACTCAATGGTCCCCAAAAGGAAATAATCTCTGCCAGCGCCATTGCAAACATTTGGCTGGCCGTGGCCAACAGTACGGGCAACATCATCTACGCTTTCGCTTACTGGTGGGGATCCAAGCAAATTGTCGAGGGCCGCTACACCCAGACGCAGTTCCTCATCATCCTCGTCGCGATGCTCGTGGGCGCCCAGCTCTGGGGGCAGATGTTCAGTCTCGCCCCCGAAGTGACGCGTGCCCGCATGGCTGCCTCCCGCATCTTCAGTCTGCTGGACCTCGCCAAGTCCTCCGGCGAAACCCCCGAACCTGACGCGGAGTCCTCCAAAGGCAAGGAAAAGGACGTCGAGGCCCTCGCCGACGCCCGCCCTCGCCCTACAACAGGCCGCGGCGGCGTGAGCATTGCCTTCAAAAACGTCTGCTTCGCCTACCCAGCCCGCCCCGAGGTCCAGATCCTCGATAACCTCTCCCTCACCATCCAACCAGGACAGTTCTGCGGCCTCGTGGGTCCCTCGGGCGCTGGTAAATCCACCGTCATGGCCCTCGTCCAGCGCATGTACACCGCCAGCGCCGGCACCATTGAAATCGACGGCCGCGATATTTCGTCCTTCTCGTCCCCGTCCTTCCGCGACGACATCGCCGTCGTCCCGCAGGACAGCGCCCTCTTTGATGGCAGTGTCAGATTCAACGTCTCCCTCGGTGCCCGCCCCGACCAAAACCCCTCCGACGAAGACATCATCGAAGCCTGCCGTCTTGCCAACATCCACACCACCATCACCGCCCTCCCGCAAGGCTACGATACCGAGTGCGGCCCCAACGGGTCCCAGCTCTCCGGCGGCCAGCGCCAACGCATCGCCATCGCGAGGGCCCTCGTCCGCAGACCCCGCCTTCTTCTCCTCGACGAGAGCACGAGCGCCCTCGATGCCGAGAGCGAAAAAGCGCTGCAGGAAGGCTTGGAGCGCGCGGCGCGCGGCATCACCGTCATCGCCATCGCTCACAGGTTGCACACGGTTCGCAAAGCGGACGTCATTTTCGTCGTCGAGGCGGGTGCCGTCGCGGCCAAGGGCCGACACGAGGACCTCATGGAAAAGAGCGAGAGTTACCGCCTCAACGCCATGCAGCAGATGCTCGGCCACTGAGATCACCCCGTCATTCCGTGGTGGGTTTATTTCCCTCGGGTGAATACGTCTTTCCGTTGCAGTCATTCTTCCCTCGCGGGAGGCGGGGAAAGATCAGTCTCGTTTGATGTTCGAATTTTGATTAATACTATTCTTGGTTTAGTTGAAGGTTCGGATCAGATGGTTACCTTGATACGGCGTTTTAGTGCTTCGCTCTCAGACAATTGGACAGGGATAAATACAAAAGAGCTTATTAACCAGACCAACGCGCGATCTCGCACGCTTTTTCGTGCATAAAGAGGTTACTTCAGATTCGGGGTGCTCGCTATAACCCGCTCCCGATGTATCTGCAAAGTCATCGTGCATGACGCCGACGGGCCTTCGCGGCACTGGACGGGTCAGACGAGGTCTTTGACCCTCGTTATAGTGTTCAGGGGTTGAAAATTGAGCACACGACCCGGATGGATTTCCAGTCCTGCGCATCGTCAGACATAGCACGGGAGGTAGCACAGTTTCAGATGACACCATGGAGCTAACTCCGAAAATATGGCACAGAGGAGTATGCATGACGATAATTCAGACTTGCTATACCTACACCGGAAGAGTCACTACACCGGAAGAGTCATTGCAGACGGCGAAGAGAGAAGAGACACGCACGTTCCAAGGAAACTAGTAGTGGTTCATCATTCCAATTTCCATGGTAAGAGTACCGCAAGCTGCGTCCCAATCAACGCAGTTAGGTTGTCAGTCATCGGCAAAGGGTCGCGCCTGACCCTGTCCTGTGACCCCGCGCGATAACATGACTGCGTCTCTTCGTAAATCACTCGGTGAAGCCGATAATCGTCCTAGTGATACCCCATCCTAAAGTGCTGAAAACCGTAGCAGACCGAAACGCCGTGAAATCTGAAGCCGTGCCTCGACTAGATCGTCAGAAGATTGCAGGCTTACGCCGTCTCAAACCCGCCGAAAGTGTTCTCGCCAGAGTAGGTGATGTAAAGGAAACTGCAGGTGCAAAAGTCAGCATGTTGCCTTCCGACTTGATAGGGCGCGAAAACAGCGTACCCATCCTCGTCCTTGTGCTCCTCGTAGATGCTACTCATCAAGGCAGCAGTGGGCGGCAGAACCTCATCGACAAAGATGAAGATGGCCTTCTCAGGCGAAAGCTTGATGCGCTTGCGAATAACGTAGACAAACTGTCCTACGGTAAGGTCTGCGGGCACGAGGTACTTCTTCTTGTCGATAGTAGCGATGTCAGACTTCTCGACCTTCTCGCAGATAACCTAGACGATAGAGACGGTGATTAGCTAGAGCCTCCTCGGCCAAGGTGCTGATACGAAGATCGGCGGTGACAATCGGGAAACGTGAGGCGACGGCGATAACACGACGCTTACGAATGCAACGAACATCGACGGCGGTGTAGATGATAGAGCATCTCGACAAAGAGAGGTGGACTTACGGGAATACGGTCGGAGTACTTCTGGCGGATGCGCTCAGCCTCGGCCTTGCGCTTCTCGAAGGGGTGCTCGTCCTTGAACTTGGATCGCATGGTGAAGGTTGTTGGGAAGCTAATGTGTGGTAGTTGAAGTGTCAATGTCCGCAACGTCTGGTGCGGGCGACGATCAAGATATAGATGACTGGTCGTTGGCAAGAAAGTTGGTGATGACAGACCGAGAGGTGTATGGAGAAGAGAGGGTTCAGGAGGAAGGCTTTAGGTGACGAGGGGCCGTTCGCACGGCATAAGAGGTAGGTAGGTATCGATGGCTGTCGCCTTGGGGTGCCTTGTCCGTCAGACACGGAGATGGGAATGGGCGGTCACTGAGTGACTGGCGCTGGCATTGGGGTGGCTCAGGCGGGAGGGATGGATGCGTAACTCTAGCTACCTACTATGTAGATGGCCAGGTACCGTACGGGGCAGAGATAGCAGCAGGGTACTTTGTAAAACGACTAAGCTCTTTGGACAGAAGGTCACTCGATCATATTCCCCGCCCCCTTCCCCTCCCGCGTCCTGTGTTTGGTCATTCACACTCGCCTCAGCAGCACCTCATCCATCCTTATCCTTATCGGATTATCGGAGTGGGGTAGGATACCGATTGATTCCACTTTCCAGCCAACAGCCAGTCGCTTTAGAGCAGGTGCGCATGGTGCTGGGGCAAGATTGACAGAAAGACACGGCAGCTGACCACTGACCGATCCTTGAGTCACAGGAGGTCCTGGCACACAGTCTCTGCTGGCAAGTGCAGCAGTTGAGGACGGACTGTCTCACGGGGTTCGTTATAATAGCAACTCCTGATACAAAACGATACCCAGCTGCTTTGTCTGTGCAAGCCTGTCGTCTCGTCACTCAAAGCCTTTACGGTGCTTGGTCGTCAATCCGACAAAGTACAATGCCGTATGACATCCTCGTCTTGACGTCATTTCCCCCCAGTAAGAGGTGACAGACCAACCTGAACTGCCATCCAGCCAGCCCCGTATCAATATGCCATGCGCACTGTCAAGCTTATCTATTCGCGCCGCTTACCTCAGCATTTGCTATGTTGAGTTGACCCAACCGGGCCCGGGCCCCAAGATATGGTCCGGGATGGAAAGCCCCACGGAAGGCTTGGGGCATCCATACCTTAGGCACTCAAGTTGTTGACAAAAAAAGTGATACACACAAAACCCGAAAGTCACTATGTACCCAAATACTTCCTATAGAAATGCTTACCAAGTTTATATCAATAGACCTCATTTATCTTCAGACTAATTACTATAACTTCTATTATAATAGAATGAGGGTTTATTTATAATACTATTAATCTAAATAGGTAAGTAAAAGTAATAAGAGACTATAGAGATAATTAGTGGTAAAGTAGAGCAATACTGGTGATGTGTATCACGTTTTTTGTCAACAACTTGGCACTGTGGCGGTGCTACATCATCTACACAGCGAGGCAGCAGGTCTCCGGCGTTCGGCGGCCAACACAGCACCTCACCCCACCATCTGGAGCAGTCCAACGGCGCGTTCTGGGTTCTCCGACGCCGTCGCTTCAGTGACAGGGGTCCCGCTCAGTGAGTGGTGGAACGATTCCCGAATTTCCTTTACAGCTGGCCTAACGGGCTCGCACGACTCCAGTCAGTTCATGATTGCTACGTGTGGTCTCATGCCTCTCATTTACACAGAATCATCCGATTTTCTGCACCGGAGAGCCATTCATTTCTTATTTTCTTTGAGTACTGTTTGATTGTATTTATATCACTTCCGCCATGGCGTCTGCGAGGCATTCACAGAGGCTGCTCGCACAGCTTAACAGCTCTCGCACTCGAATCGCAGTCGCCAGCAAGCAGCAGCAACAGCTTCAGCTTCTCCAATTGGGTCGCCGCAGACTCGTCTCATCTTCCTCAAAGTCGCACTCCAAGGGCCAGCAGTCCGACCCGGCCTTCAGCCGATTTTTGATCGGAGCAATTGGTCTTGCCGCTGCAGTACCCCTGGCCTACAAGATGGTACGGCAGCTACCTCAACCTACACCACCTGCCCGTGCCGGTGCTTCCGTCTCTCTCACCAATCGCTAACACTGAGGCTCTTCCCATGATGCAGGCCATTCAAGAACCCGCCCAGCTTGACACGCCGACCCTGGCCGAACGCGATGCTCTGACAAAGAAGGAATCCGAGGTCACCGCCGATTCGCCGATGCGCTTGCGCATGGAAAAGTTCATCAAGGAGCAGCAGGAGATCATCGTCAAAGAGCTGGAGAAGGTGGACGGAGGAAAGTTCCGCAAGGACGAGTGGAGTCGTAAGGAGGGCGGCGGCGGCATCACCTGTGTTCTCCAAGATGGAAACGTCTTCGAGAAGGGCGGCGTCGGTGTGTCGGTCGTATACGGAAACCTCCCCAAGCCTGCCATTGCGAAGATGCGCGTGAACCACAAGAGCGTCGACGACACTGTCGAATCTCTACCCTTCTTCGCTGCCGGCCTGAGCATGGTCCTGCACCCCAAGAACCCCATGGCGCCGACCGTCCACCTCAACTACCGCTACTTCGAGACCTCGAACCCCGACGGAACCTCCAACGCCTGGTGGTTCGGTGGCGGCAGCGATCTGACGCCCTCGTACCTGTTCGACGAGGACGCCGTCCACTTCCACAAGACACTGAAGGAGGCTTGCGACAACCACGACAAGAGCTACTACCCCCGCTTCAAGAAGTGGTGCGACGAGTACTTCTTCAACAAGCACCGCGGCGAGTGCCGTGGAGTTGGCGGTATCTTCTTTGACGACCTCGACGAGTCTGAGAAGGACCGCGAGAATACCTTCGCCTTCATCCAGGACTGTCTCAAGTCCTTCCTGCCCGGCTACATCCCCATTCTTGAGAAGAGAAAGGACATGCCTTTCAACGAGGCGGAGAAGGACTGGCAGCAGATCCGCCGCGGCAAGTACGTCGAGTTCAACTTGGTCCACGACCGCGGCACCGCCTTTGGCCTGAACACCCCCGGCTCTAGAGTCGAGAGTATCCTGATGAGCTTGCCCCTGACGGCGAGCTGGAAGTACATGCACGAGCCGGAGCCCAAGAGCCGCGAGCAGCGTCTCGTGGATGTGCTCAAGGCCCCCAAGGAGTGGGTGTAGACAAGAGACGCACAGGGGTGAAATACCTGGATATGGAAAGGATGCGAGCGATATTTGATGTACTATTATAATGATGTTAGACAAAAGCCTTCAGGCGCCAAACTCGAAAAGAGGTTTCTTCTGTTCAAGACATTTTCTCGCACGTGTCGTTACTTTTGCACGAATGGGCCGCGTGTGGCCCAACCTTGAAATACTGCTCCAGAAGTATACACCAACCGCCTACACCTGTGCCCAACTTAAATTACATAAACGACGAACCTCAAGCACCATGATCGAATGCCTGGCCGTGCGAGAACGACATCTGGGAATCTGCAAACCTTTCAATACTTCGTTACCCGCGCGTCATGAACAACACCCCGCCATCCTCGTCACAACCAAAGCCAGCACCCCGCGCCGTGCTCACAAGCCTCATCACATCTCTCACCTCCCACGCCCCCTCGGCGCCAACACCGCCGTCATCCAACGCCTTCAGAACCCTCCCGCAGTCCCACCGCCAACTCCTCATCACCCTCCACGTCCTCTTCCCGTCCCTCCTCCTCCCGGCACTAGACCTCCTGGACCGGCACCTCGTCACCCGCATCCTCCGCGACGAGACCGCCGCCGCCCTCCGTAATCCCAGTCCACCCCCAGGTCCCGAAAAGGAGACGGCCGGCGCAGCGACAGACGCCACAGAGGTCTCCGCGTCGTCCGACGACGAGAACGGCGCCTCGTCCTCGCCCTCGCCGGTCGTCGACTTTGGCGGCCGCGCGCCCGTCGCGGAACCAGCTGACCCCACTCGTCGCGAGCCGGTCACATTCCACCTCGTGCGCTCAGCAGCGGCTGCAAGATCGTCCCGCCGGAAACAGGACTCTGGGGCGACGACGTACATTGTTCACCTTGATGCGTGGAACTGCACATGCGCAAGCTTCGCCTTCGAAGCGTTTCCTCCGGGAGCACATGGGCAAGACATAGAAATCTTGGATGCGGATATGGCCGACGTCGTGCATGAGGGCCCGGATGAGTGGGAATTCGGGGGCCTCAGTTTAGACGGCAAGAAACACGGGGGTGTGCCGTGTTGCAAGCACCTGCTTGCCTGTTTGCTATCGGAGCAGTGGGGGAGTGTGCTTGGGAAATATGCCATGGAAATGCGATTGTGTCGCGAAGAGATTGCAGACCTGGTGGTAGATGTATAAGAGAGCATCACGAGGCCACAGCGAAGACGAATTCAAGATCATCAGTTGAAAGCATGCTATCATAATACAAGGCATATTCTTTTCTTGCGAACAGGCCTGTTTCCCGCCCCAACCCCCCCTTGGACGCCGAGATATTATGAGATGCCCACGGTCTCAAGTCTATGGCGGGTATTGTCTCCCGTGTTCGTAGTTTCCCATGCCGCCCCATTCGACCCCGTCGTATCGACGTTTACTTCTTCTTCTCCTTGGATTCCTTATCCTTGTCGGATGACTCCTTGCCGTCGCCGTTGACGCCGTTCGACTTGTCGTCCTTCTTCTCGTCCTTTCCATTCGCCTCTTCCTTCTTGGCTTCCTTCTCCTCTTGCTGCTGTCTGTTCTGAATCTTGTTCTCGATCAGGTCGTGGAAGGCTGTGATGGCGCGAATCAGACTGCTGAGGTAGATGGCCATGAGCTGGTCGTTGGTCTTGATGCTCATGGCGTGAGGCAGTTCGCCGCCGGTGGACTTGCCATCGCCCTTGGGTGTCGACAGATTCGGGAGGAGGTTGAAGACGTCTTGGAGGTTGCCGAGGATGGCATGGTTGACGGGCAATTGGCCGTCGAGGACCTTCTGGAGGTAGGCTCCAATGTCACGGAGACGAAGGTGTAGCCCTTGGAGGGACTGGAGTTGGTTTGTTATCCGTGTCGACAAAGTGCCGACAGCGACATCGCGAATGTCGCGGAGAAGGTGCTCGACACCAATCTCTTCTGCTTCCTCGGCCTCGATGATCGACGGGGTGTGGACAAAGGTTCTGGAAGTGGTTGTGCCGTCCTACTTCGTATCAGCATTGCAGCCTCGTCGCCGGCGATCATAATACTCACATCCTTGATCTCCTCCACAGCGAAGTATGCGTCTGTTGGGACACCCGCCTCCTTCGGTTGCACATCGATAATGACCAGCAGAGGGTTGGGGGTGTAGCGCTTGAGCAGCTCGTTGATCTCGAGATCTGACGCTCGCAGCTTGGGGCCGGAGTGGTACCAGCCAATCAGCTTTTCTCTCGCATTGACCTTCTTGAACATGTCGTTCATGCCCTCAACGTAGTTGTGGTCCAGGAACCACACCGAGGGGTCCTTCTCATCTTCCTCGAAGGGTACTGGACAGGGAATCAGTTTACGGCCAGTTTAACACCTTGTTTGATGGGCATTGGGGGTGCCGTACCCGCAAAACTGTTCGATACACGGACGTTCTTGCCGTCATTGGTACCTAGAAGAACACCAACCACTCTGCGCTTCGATCCCTTGTCTACCGAGCGGTTGTAATGATCGACGACGGAAAGAAGGACAAGAGGGGCAACGGAGACGTTCCGCGTGACGAGAGACAGAGTCTCTGCGGTGGTGGCAGGCATGGTAAAGCTGGTTTCGTATCTTCGTTAGGTCGATTGGGGCGTGTTCGTGGAGGGATGAAGGGTTGGCGGGACGGCGACGACGCTGGTGATGGTGTACTGAGGATTGTGAGGTAAGGTAAGGTAGGTGGTGTCGTACTGCTGAGGCTGCCTTCCCGCCTAGCTAAGCTACGAATCGGGCTTAGGCGCAAAACAGCCGGCAAGCTCCAGCCTCACCAGATCACGTGCAGCGAGTCAGCAGCGAGATGCTCTGCCTTAGTTAAGCGGACCTGTCAGCGATGACGGTGTCTCGACTTGCACTAGTGTAGGTAGTCAGCCACTCCAGGTCCGTGGCGGAGTGTGGCGGCAGTCTCCGCCCACCTTACATAAGGTAACTAGCACAAATTAATTACCTACAGCGTGCCGGCCTGACGAAGTCCGGCGTCGGCGCTGTCGTCCTGGCTTTGTCCGGTCTGTGCATTTCATTCCGTCCAAGAAGAGCTCGACCTCGGATTTAATTCCATCAAGCGACAGCGGCACTGACAGCTAGACAATGTCTCTCGCAAGTGGTAATACGCATGGCTTTCGGGGAACTACGGGAGACTGGGATGGCCCTTAGGGACTCACATGTCGCACTGAGAAACGTCTCGAGGACAGCGCTGTCCTATTGACCTCATACCAAGGCGTCCCACCCGGTGCGCCGGGCGTGTTCTCACAGAAGGCTCCTCACGCCGTCTCTTATCCGGAAGTTCTGTATATAGCGTTGCGATCCATTTAGTATGTCTGGTACTCGGTACTTGTACAACTTGACGGCCTTGCGCTGAGAACCGGAAAATGAACCACGTCGTTGCTGGACCTCGGCGGAGAGGGACCGGCGAACGCCAACCAATAACGGGCTGAGCGCTGTAACGGAAGCGCGACAAGTGGCTCCCAGCGGAGATATGGAGAGGCGCGTTGCGCTGCAAGCCTGGCGAAACAGCCGAACGAACGCCTGCTACCTTGTTCCCCAGTGGGACCACCAGCTTGAAGCGTGTGGCCAATCACTCACCTCCATCTGCGCGCCGTGGCCGCTCCATGGCCTGTCACCTGTATCCGACGGTGCCACTTTCCAGCACCGCGCCAGGCCTGGTCTTAGCGGTAACTGAGGTGCCAAAAGCGAGGTACCCCTAGGTGTACTTAGGCCTCTGCACTATAGACCTAATTAGCAGCTGGACAGCAGAAACATGGGCGACTTACTGTGTAGCTCGTGTACCTGCCCTGTATCGTACCCATGCTCGTTACCACCAGGGCCTCGTAGCAATCCTCAACCTCTTCGCAATTATTTTTCCCGCAAAAGCTTTGTTCGGTTGATTTCCCCAGTCCAACCCAACCACGACTCCATTCGCCTACAACTCTCTGCTTTGCCCTCCTCTCTTCTTCCCTTCTTCCTCTTGTTAGCCTCTTTCCGCAACTCTTGCCCAAGCCTCGGTCCGGCTCAGCGAACCTACACAAACCGTCAAAATGAGCAGTCTCGTCGAGGAAGCTGTCAAGAAGCTGACCAACACGGTCGAGTCTCTCGAGTCTAGAATCAAGGCTCTTGAGGACCGCACCGCTGGTGGCTCCGGCAAGGTCAGCACCGAGGAGATTCGCATGATTCTCATCGGCCCCCCCGGTGCCGGTACGCAACCCCAATGGTCTTCTCCGGCTTGAACAGCATGGTTGCGACAAGCGTGCTGATCAATTGACCTTTTGTAGGCAAGGGCACTCAGGCTCCCAAGATCAAGGAGAAGTTCAGTTGCTGCCATCTGGTAAGTCAATTGACCCTAGAGCATCAGACATGCTGCTTTGGATCAGGTCTAACGGCGTCTTCGCTCACAGGCTACCGGTGACATGCTCCGCTCGCAAGTCGCCAAGAAGACTCCTCTCGGTAGGGAAGCCAAGAAGATCATGGATCAAGGTGGCCTTGTCAGCGACGACATTGTCATTGGCATGATCAAGGAGGAGCTGGCGAACAACAAGGAGTGCAAGGGAGGGTATGTCGCGCATCCAGTCCTACGACGACGCGCATGCGACTTGAACACGGACGACTGACATTCGTCTGCAGATTCATTCTCGACGGCTTCCCCCGTACCGTTCCCCAGGCCGAGGGCCTCGACGCCATGCTGAGGGAGCGCAACCAGAAGCTTCAGCACGCAGTCGAGCTCCAGATCGACGACTCGCTGCTTGTCGCCCGTATCACCGGCCGTCTCGTCCACCCCGCCAGCGGTCGCAGCTACCACACCACCTTCAATCCCCCCAAGGAGTACATGAAGGACGACATCACGGGCGAGCCCCTTATCCAGCGCAGCGACGACAACGCCGAGGCCCTGAAGAAGCGTCTCGCTACCTACCACAGCCAGACCGCCCCCGTTGTCGGTTACTACAAGCAGACCGGCATCTGGAAGGGTATCGATGCCTCCCAGGAGCCTGGACAGGTCTGGAAGCACATGCTCGAGATCTTTGACTCCCAGCGCAAGGGCAGCCACTCTTCCGGTATCCTCAGCCGCCTCACCACCAAGAACTAAGCTCGATCAAGGCATAGCCCCGCCTTGTCAGTGTCTGCGCATTGTCTGCGCACACGAAGAACCGCAAAAATGTATCCTCGGCCACATTTCGGCTATCGACTTGTTCGACATTTGCGGCCGGCAGAGGATAGAGACCGTGGTTCGGGATAGGAAACTTTTTATGGAACTATTTTATGGATCATGAAAGGACCGGAAAAGGGGGGCCGTTTCCAAGCCACCGTCCATGTCTGCCAACGAAGCAGACTATGATTTTTTTGCGACAATGTCTCTTGGGCAATTTGGGACTGCCGCATCATCACCTCCCCGTGTAGAAAACCTTCCCTCGCCAAACCCCTTCCCGCACACATTTGTATGTAACACAAAGTTCAACTACTGTCTCCCTAATAGGCAAAACCGGCGGTCCGCAGTTGGATGGACTCGAACACAGAATCTTGTTCAAATTTTATCTCGCGATACATATCATGGTGGTTACATAGTATGTACACGTAAAGCCACGAGGCGTTTGTGAGTCTCTGCTGCTCCTCGGGTCGCGCGGTCCCGAGTTCGGCCACGCTCGGCGTTTCTGTGTATGAGTCGTCCACTGTCAACGATATATGGGGCCGCGTCCCGTCTCTACGAGGTCGTCGCCGCCTCCGACCCGAAACCTGGAACGATCAATTTTCGAGGTGGATAGGGCTCACTCAAGTGCCGCATGGACCGGATGACGCAGACTCCACAAACCGCTACCTTCGGAAGCAAGTTTGGTGGTCGGTTTCGCGAGGCCACCAGCCATCCTGTCACGGTCGGCGGTCAAGCAGAGCGAATCTCCGGGTGATTGGACGGTGAAGACTCTTGCAGCAAGTTGCGAAATTGGCTGGAAATCACAAGAAACAACTCTCAAACTCTTCTACATCACTCTCAGCCAAGTTTAAAGAAAGAAAAGGCCACCCGCTCCTGATACTCGTCTATTCTCTCAAATAATCTATCCCCAATGGCCAAAGAAAAAGGCTTGCACCTCCCATACGCGCTAAATAAGTATATAAACAAAGAAGATGACGGGCTCCAGACGGCGACAAAGGAGGTTGACCCGCCGCAGGAAAGGGTGGAAGAGAGACAATAGGAAACCGAGGAGAAAAAGCCGCCCAGGACCAGCCAACCATCGCGCGATGCAATGCTAATTCGATGATCCCCTCCGAAGGAAGATGCAGGCCAGCTCAAGCCACCCCTACTTTGTCGTAGTAAGAAGAAAGAAAAGGTAACAAAGTCGTTCCAACGCCCGTGATGCTTTTGTGGTTTGCTGCCGCTTCGGTCTCGATTTGATGTGGCCGGAATGATGAACCGGCTCAAGATGTGTCGAAGTAAAAGGGGTGTCTAGGAAGAATAGAGACTAGATTTCCACGGATGAGAGATGTGCTGGGCTCCTTTGGCCGCTCTACCGCCTAGGGGTCGCTGCATGATAGAATTAGGATGACAGTCTTTGGGAGATCAAATGAGTGAGTACTACGTACCGTTGACCATTTGTCTCTGCTTGCCCAGCCAGCTTTTTGGAACTTCATTTCTTCTCTGCAACACGACGTGGTTGCTCTGAATACGGCTAGTAAGATCATACCATGCGGTCGCAATGAGGGCGTTCTCGCGTTGAAGATTCTTAATGATGTTGTCACTCGCGGCCTTTTCCATTCCAGCCGTTAGCATCAGATTCAGGCGGCGAGGGGTTGTAGTATCAAAACTGGTATGGCAACGAACCTTTTGCGCTGCGGCTGCTTCGCCGCCCTCAGCTGCCTTGAGCTTCCTCTGTAAGTCGTACTTGTCCTGCTCGGATTTTTCCAATTGCTGAACAAATCGTCGTTAGCACGTGAGTACAGTGCATAACCTAGGAGCGAATAGACCGCTTCATCGCCGAAGCTGTCGCACAATAGAAGGATTGGGAGACTGGGAGTGGCCCCAAATCTTAGACGTAATAGTCTTGATCCAACTCTTCTTCTCTGGAGACCGCGCTTGCAAATCATGCCCCAAAGAGGTGTGAGGTTTGTATGGGGTGACGGAGGATCGAGCTTCGGGGTGGCTGTCATACAGAACAGCGGCCTCCGGGAAGGCGAGAGCCGGCGGCGCATCGAAATCGCTCTTGGTTGGGACACGGGGAGAAGATTTACTTACCGACTGGCGCGCCTTAAGTCTCGAACGCAGCTTCTCAATTTTCTCCTGCATCTTCTGAACGACTTCAATCGGTTCGGCACCGTCTTGCCGCCCCTCCTTAGCCTCGTCAAGCTCCTTCCGCAGCTTATCTTTCTCAAGGAGAGCATTGATGAGCGAAGTTTGTCGGTTCTCGAGGTCGGAGCTAAGGTTCTTGACCTGCTGTCGTGCGGCCTCGAGCTCTTCGCGAACCGAAGCTGAGATGAGCTGGTCTGTAGACCTTAGTTCCTCAAGGGCGTTGACACTATCCTTCTCAACCGCAGAGAGGTCGGTCCTCGCGCTCAGAAGCTCGCGGTCTTTGTCGGCGAGTTGAGCTTGGACTTCAATGAGCTTCCTCTTCTCGGTCTGAAGCTCATGAGTCATCTGAGCAATTTGAATCTTCAGATTGCCTAGGACTTCGCTGTAGTAGTAATCTTGTGTTAGCACCCGTTCGAGGCCAAATTGTAGAGCTCTTTCGACGAGTTCAACTGACTTTTCGCCGCCACTGCCAATGAGTGCGCTAACTTGGGCTTCGGCAAGCTGGTGCTTCTCAAACGTCTCGTTGTAAGTGGCCTGGATTCGCTCCCGTTGCCTTCGCTCCTCCTCAAGCTCTTGTCTTAACCTGGCGTTCTCGGATGCGGAGCCCATGCCGCTGCGCAGCAAGTTGTTCTCAGCCTTGAGGCGCGAAACCTCCAGGCTAAGGTTAGGCGGTGCACTGCTGCCGGCGCTGTCAAGCTCCTGCTCGAGGCTGAAGCCGGCAGAAACGGCATCGGGAGACATGGCCGACGGGCCGGTGCCAGAGTTGATCTGGTCCTGCAGCTCAGCAATAAGCCTCTCATCAGAAAGACGCTGGGCATCTAGGGAGGCCAAGCGGGCTCGCAACTGCGTAGTGTCATCGTGGAGCGCCCGGCGCTGAGCGTCCAACTCGACGTACTGCAGCTCGTAATCTCTGAGCTTGGAAGCGTACTGCTCGTTGGTCTGCTCGAGAGCCTGGTTCCGCTTCAGGACTTTTTCGTACTCGATGAGATCACGCTGCATCTGCTCCTTCTCATAGAGGAGGTTATCCATCTCTTTCGAAAGCGTCGACTGGGCCTCGAGCTTCTGCTTGTACCGCTCAACCATGTTGGCCTTGCGCGACAACTCCTCGTTCTTGAAGCGCAGCTCCTTTACTTCGTCGTCGAGTGCCTCGAGCTTCTGCGTCTTGATCTTGAGCGCTGTCAGCTCGCTCGCCAGCCGCTCCTTGGCGATGCGATCATCCTCTGCCTGCGCCTCCTGGTTGGCGATGAGCTCGTCCTGTTCACGCAGCTTCAGTTCCAGCGACCTGATGACCTCCTTTCCGGCGCCGTCCTGAGCACTGTGGAAGGCCTCGAGCTCCCTGCCCTTCGCGACTACTTCATCCTTTAGATCGTCGTAACTCTCCTGCAGATGGCCCAAGCGCGTTTCCATGTCGGCAAGCAACTTGCCCTTCTTATCGAGGTCGGAGCGCAAGCGGATGTTGTCGGCTTCCATAGCGAGATCGGCGTCGTGACTGGCATCGTGACTAACGTCGGCATTTCCCTCTTCCAGGTCCGTCACTTCGCCTTCGTCCATGGCGCTCTTCATGTCCTGGGTTATCCGCTGTAGCTGGAAGAGGACCGTCTTGTCCGAGATGTCGGTGGTGATGCGCATGACGTAGCGCTCGTTGTTGCTGCCGAGCATAGCAATAGCGAAGAGGACTGAGAGAAGCTGCAAGTGGGTATTGGCATGTAGTTCGAACACGGGAGGCTTCCTGGCAACCGGTCTTCTTACCTGGCTGATAGCTTCTGGCTTGGCTTCCTTTGCCCTGGGACGGATGTCGGCAGACTTGACCTTACCACTGAGTCCGGGGCACTCATGGTAGACCAGCCTGTTAATGCCTTTCCACACGTCGTAGAGTGTCCCTTCGCTGTTATTGGGGTCGAAGGAGGAGTCCAGGTCCTGTAGGATTTGGGAGAGGAGATGGCCATCGAGAAAGTCTGCTATTGACTCGGCCTTTTTGTCGAGGGGAAATGTGTTCGCCTACGAGAGAGTAGAAGTCAGTACGGCGTTGCCCAAATAGGAGCAGAGTCAACGTAGTGCACGAGAGCTGCATGCAGCTATCCAGGGGGGGTTTTGGAGCTCTTCCACCAGAACCTAGGGCGCGTCGACTTACCCATTGTACCAGCGCGGCCTGCGCGCCTTCACTAAGCGGCACCATGTTGACTCTATGACGTGTCGAATCGTCGTCGTCGTGATAGTCGTAGGTCGTCGTCTTCGTGGATCGTCGGTGTTGCTGATTCTCCCTGTCACTGGAGTTTTAGAGCGCACGTGGAAGGAGACGGGATCAGGTTCCACTATATCGGTTGTGTTGGTGCTCTATGGATGCAAGTCAAAGCGGCAAGTGATGTGGACGCGGTTGTGGTTCCATAAGCCCGGTAACTTAGCACCGCCCAGGCAATCGCGGTGGAAGAGCGAGGAGAAGTGAGTTTGATAAAGTATCAACTACGCAAAGGCAAGATGCTTTGTTCAACGTCCTCATCGGTCGAGAATTGGCGGTGAAAGGAAAGAAATTAAGGCCTTATTCGTAGACAAGTGCCGAAAGGAACCAGACCAGCTTGCCTGTATGGATACAGAGTCAGGCACAATCTCTTTGCTAGGTAGGTGCCTAGGTGGCCTGCACACGGTAGCCAGGCAGGGCAGACAATCAAGGGACCGAGCAGAGAGTAAGGTATCCAATGCTGAGGTGCGTTTTTGCCCGAATCAAATCTCCAGGTGCAGGCCCGCGGGCGCATTGTGCTCAGTGTCGGAATCCACCTCAATCTCGCGACTTGCATGACCTGCATCGAAAGCTCCCCTTATCGATTGCATGCCAGCAAGCGAGCTAGGGAAGTTTAGCGGCTCTGCCGCGACATGCGCACCTGCTGTGTCGGTGGGTTAGCACTTAGCACTGGTTAGGTCGCCTTGGTTAGTTCTGCAGATACCTCCCCTCGACCGCAATTTGTACGTAGACAAAAGTACACTCCGTCCAACTGACATTAAGGAACCTCCCGCCCCCAAGCCCGAAACTTCAAGTGACACGAAGCGGGACGGCAGCCCAGGGGTGCTCGATGCTACAGTGGGGCGACCGCTCCTCCCTCGTGCCTCAACGCGACCAACGACAGCGACCAACAACAGCGCCATGTTCCCTCTTTGACCCTTCTGACAGGGTTGACCTTCCTCCCCAGCCAAGCCAGCCGCGGCGAAGCGGCAGTCTTTGACCTGCATATTCGTCAGGCATCCGTCGACCAAAAAAAAAACTTGGCCTGCGAGCTGCGAGAGGTCTCGGGAGAAAGGCTTGTTTGTGCTCGTACGCTATTGTGCCTGTTTGCGAAAAACTGCTGCAATAGACATACCTGAATGCTCAATCCGAGACCGTGACACAAAGACCATGGTCATTTGCCATCGCTTCCCCTCCACGTCAGCTTGTTGCTACACGTACGGATATACCCTGACTGATGCTTGGATGAACGCCGAGTGTTTCCTCTGAACAATGCAACACATCGCTAAAACAGCCCTATTTCCGTCTCGAAGGGGAGCACAGCCTTTCCGTGGGTGTTCCTTGACTGTTCGCCCGGGCCCATTCCTTGAATATCATCACTCTTAGTGTAGCAGTTGTGCCCCTCACTGCTCGCCCTCGCGCTTCCCAGATCCTTCGCTGCCTGCGCTCCGCTTGGCTGCTGAGCGAGATCTTGGAGGAGAAGTCGCTCGTTCAGCGGAACGATTCCGACGTCGGGAGTTGCTTTGAGCGCCTGAGGGTTCTCTGTCTGGTTGTCTTCATCCCTTGAATCTTTTGAAGGCGGCAGATCGATTCTGCAGCTCTAACCACATAAAGTTCTTCGTCGCGATCAAGAGACGACAGCACGACCGCACCTTGCCCGATAGCGCAGGCATACTCAGTACCATGACTGTGGCTTTCCAATGTCCCCCACAATGTGCTTTGACTCGTCTGTGACAACGGCCTGTGTGTTCTGAAATCCCCCCGGAGTTCCCAGCAATTTTCACTGCTACTTTCGTGAGGTGCTGCGATTTACTTATGGATACACGTCTGCCTCTCAGAAACACCAACCCCTAATTACCACCAAGCATGTCGTTATGCTGTGCCTCTCTTATGCAGCGCTTTTGCTGCAGGGCCTGGGTCTGGAAGATGCCTCAGCCTATGAGAAGAAGAAAAAAGACGAGATTGCACCCAGTGACTTATCCATTTCTCATCAAAGTCCCGTCGGATGGGCCCGTAAGTGGAGAAGCTAGAAGACGCAGAACACTGAGAAGTCCGCTTTTGATCTGCACATCTGCGTGCCGCTCGCGATGGACTCTCCACACGTCAGTTGAAAGTTTAACAGAAGACATGTTCGAAGGCCTGTCATTGACATGTGCCATGTGGTTGATAGCCGCATTTATCCACCTAGCTTGTCGCTGCTACTGCTAGAGGATGGAATGACGTCGTTGCCTCCGGCGACGTACTTGTTGGGTTCGCAGCTATCACATCGGTCAAAATCCGCTGACGTCAGGCTCAATCATGTCAAATGGGTCTAGACTGCGTCTTCAGCTGTGCTAGTAATTTCTTGCTGTCTCACCACTAGCTGTGATGCAAAACTCTCGCGAGGCCCTTTCCGAAGGACAAGCGTCTACGCGACACTGAATAAAGATTCAACAAGAAACTCCGTGCTCCATCCGTAGCGATAAGGTAACGTCTATGACAAATTAAGGGAAAAAGTTGCCTCCTTGCTTGTCCCTGTCGCGGCTGCCAGGAAAGGGGCGGATATCATTCGTCGTCGTGACCTAGTCCAGCCAAAGTCTTGTGTTTTCAATATTACGCCGCATCGCCATCCTTTCCGGGTCCGGATTATCTTCGCACAGCTGACGTGTCAAAGGTAGCACCGACGGTTGGTAGGTTCCAAATGCGTCAATGAAAGCGATGCATTCAGGTTAACCGCTGGTAACTTGCTGGTCGTCGTCGATCTTGAGGCCGTCGCTGAAGGTCTGTACGGACTCTAGCACCTTGGCTCCGGTGATAGCAGCAAAGCCCCTGAAGCCGCACAATCAGCTGCTGAAACCCGGTCGGACTTTGAGAGGGAGACTCACCTGATGAGAGAATAGTCATGGGTGATTTTCCCGTTGGCGGCAACGATGGCTTCTCTGGCCTTTGCGATGACGCTATCCGGAGTGGAATCGTCAGGGGCCCAAATGATGACGGACTTCATTTGGTCGACGGCGAAAACGCTGGGGACGACAGTGAAGGCAGCGAGCAGAAGGGCGAAGGGTCTCATTGCGGCGGGTTGACGTCGAAGGGTCGTCAAGGGGAACTTGTTTTGTAATGGTGAACGCTTCGAGAATAAGAGTTGGCAGCAATTCGGCAGTGCTGTCAGAGCGACAGGAAATATCAGCCAATGTCGGAGAGAAAGGTATGTGATTTGGCGGAAATGAGAAATTGGTCTGCAGAGAAAACCACTTCCAATCTTGATCGAGTGGGGAGTCGGCGGGTATTAAATCGTTCGGGAGTGATGGACGGTGGAACTGAGATGCAAGGAGCAAGTTCAGCAGTGACAGAACGAAGGGCACCTTGAAGTCGGTCGCTTGATCATAGGTACGGAAAGGTAGGTACGGATAGGCAGGCGGAGAAGGGAAAGGGGTGCAAGTTTGGGCCTATACGGATACAGGACACCACTATTAACTTCCATCTTACCTAAGTGCCGCCATACTACGTAGGTAGTTACCACCTGCCTCAAAGGTACCCGATTTCCGATGCCCTGTGACTGCAACCGGGCGAGACCGGCTGTCGTATACGGACAAATCCGACAGCTCTTCTCTGGTGTATTTCCTTCGCATCCCATTCCTTCTTAAACCCTTCTTGTTGGTTCCGTCCGGCCAACATTAGTAGACTTGCCCACCTTCGGTACATGCGTAAAAGTAGAGTGGGCAAGTGTCTTGGCAGAGCTTTATTGTTACAGCAGTAGTTCCACAATCACCCGTCTAACCCCCACCCCAGTTTATTCCTGCCTTCTTGCCCTGAGTGGAAGGTCGCGGACAGCAGTCCGTACGACCACCAACAATCTGTAGCACCACCTCGATGTTCGGCAGTGATACCAATCGCAATTGCACGCCACGAACCGTCGTTTATGTGGTTTGTTTCTAGTCGTCACTTCTTCCGCCAACAGCACCATTGCCCGGCTGGTGTCTCCGTCTATCCCGCTGCGGAAACGGTTGGTGCGGTCACGTTGGTCCGGCCACGAGATGAGCGCATGCCATCGTCCGGCTCAGTTGTACGACGAATTCCAGCTGTACCCATGGCGAGACTGCAAAGGTGCGACTCCAGCGTCCGCCTCGGTGATCCTCGTCAGCTTTCGACGACAACGGAGTGCACGACCGTCAAGGCATCTTCTCGTGCTTGAAGCGTTGCCTCGGTCACTGTAGTGCAGATCCAAGTGCAACTCTTTACACGTCTTCTGCTCAGCTCGTCCCCCTCCAGCATAGATACATGTGATCCTCTAACGCCGATCCTTGTCCCTTGATGATTAACTCCAGTTGTTCAACCCGCAACAGACAACAGTTCGGTGTAATGCAGGAGCTTGATGTCGTGTCGTGCAGAAACACAAGAGCTCTCGCATGACTCTCAGAGGCCTACCCCTTTGCGCTGCCAGCCATGCTTTCGTTCTCGCCCCAGATGTCTTTGGTTTCCTGCTCGACAGCTTGCATTGCGACAGCCACGTCCTCGAGCTTGGCAACAACATCCAATACGCCCTGGTTGACTCGCTGAAAATACCTGTCATTGGCCTCCCGTCTTTTCCGCGCAAGGATAATGTCAACTTCGGTTTCTTGTTCAAGCTTCGCTCCGAGACGCTCCGTGCCTCCGCTGCTGCCAGGTCTCGCGCTGCCCGTCCCCGTGCTCCTTGGGCCCTCTCCGCCATCCGATGCCATTCCCGTCTCTCCCAGAACCGCTCCTTTCAGATTGCGAACTTCCTCGCCGGCAGCCGACACGTTCGATCGTTGGCCCGTCTCAATAGCTTCGTCAGCCTCGCTGCGTGCCCAAGCCTGCGCTAGGGCAATCTGGGCGGCGCGAAGCTCCTCCAGCTTGCGGTCGTGATCAGGTCCAAATACGTGAGTTCCTCCGGACGCAGATAGCTCGACCTCCTCGAGCGTCGCCTGCATCTCGGCCCACATGGCGTCGGTCCTGTCGGTGCTTCTGGCGCTGTCAGCCGTTCTGAGATTGCGAGCCGGCCGGGCAACAGAGGGCGTGACCACCGAGCCCGTATGGAGAGATCCATTGCGTTGCAGGTTCATAGCTTGCTGAGGCAGATTTGACACCCCCGTGGATGAGGTTGTTGGGGGCGCTCCGGGCGCCAACATGCCTGGAAGGGACGCATGAGATGCAGCAGGCGAGGGATGGAGGAAGAGAGATGGCGGGGGATCCCGCTGCTTTCCTTTGCTCTTGGCCGATTGAGACATGCCTACATTTTGCGTGTCGTCGTGAACATTTCCACCCCTTGGCTTGGCACCTGAGACAGCATCTATCGAACTAATAAGCGGCATCTCATCGGATTGGCTCGGAGCGTGGAGAGGTTGCAGTTCTAGGGGTTATCCTGGCCAATCCTTAGAGACGTGGAGTGGAGAAGCCACAGCCACGCCAGCGCGAGACATTGTTGACTAAGCTGATGTGTAGCCACATCAATCGCCAAGGTGCTTTTGCTGAGCTCGTACCACTTTCACGTGACCGAAAATTTGGGCGCACTTTTCCTGAGGGCGAGTAAACCCTAGATTTTCGTCGGGAGGCCCGCTTCCCAGCCTGTGAAGCGAAAGCTCCAGATCTGACTTGGTGCAATTTTCAGTCATTCCACCGCCAAACCGTCAAGACTCGCGATACCCCCAAACAAATCGGTACGTTGCCGCCCCTACATTCCCGTCCTTCGGATTGCATCGCCTCACGAATTTCACCCGACGACGACGACGACGAAGACGATTTTTTTCCGACGCCCGAATCCATCTTGATAAGAACATTGAGGAACTAACGAGATACCCATAAAGCAACCATGCCTCGTGGACTTAACGCCGCGCGCAAGCTGCGCCTCAACCGCAAGGAGCAGAAGTGGTCTGACCTCTCCTACAAGAAGAGAGCCCTCGGCACCGCCTTCAAGTCCTCTCCCTTTGGTGGCTCTTCCCACGCCAAGGGCATCGTCCTCGAGAAGGTCGGTGTTGAGGCCAAGCAGCCCAACTCCGCTATCCGAAAGTGTGTTCGTGTTCAGTTGATCAAGAACGGCAAGAAGGTCACTGCTTTCGGTACGAACAATCCTACCCGATATTTCCTTGGTCCACAGTTGAGGGAAGAATGAACGGTTGAGCAAATTGGGGAGCTAGGCGAAGGTATCTGGAACACAACCAAGTGCTGACGACTTGCTTTCTAGTCCCCAACGACGGTTGCTTGAACTACGTCGACGAGAACGACGAAGTCCTCCTGGCTGGTTTCGGTCGCAAGGGCAAGGCCAAGGGTGATATTCCCGGTGTCCGTTTCAAGGTCGTCAAGGTTTCTGGTGTCGGTCTGCTCGCTCTGTGGAAGGAGAAGAAGGAGAAGCCCAGATCTTAAACGGATTGCTTCTCGACAAGGGCAAATGGGAAGGCAGCGGAAGAAAAATTCGGCAACTACGGAGTTACACGCTTGCATTGGCATCAACGGTTTACGGTCCTGACTACTGCGGGTAGACTTTGGTCGATGAAATAAAACATGAAAGTCACCAAACGGACTTGAGGCATTGCAGCACGCGGCACACACCACACGCATACCACCATAAGAGGGAACATTGGGCGTGATGAACCAGGGTATTCCGAATTTCTATGTGCTATGAATACAGATGATGTTGGTACACACAAAACTGCCTCTACAACTCTTCAAGTGTCTTGGCCTTCCGTCTCCTTGCCCTGAACGTATCGTGCAGCATAGTCTGCGGCGAGACCCAAGCCGATGACGCCACCCGTAAGCCAGCAGCCGTTGCAGAACCACCACCAACAGTCTTTGACGCTCTTGAGGTTGACACGCTTGATCATGACACCGAGTGCTACGGCGGCGCCCCCACAACTTCCAACGTAGAAAAGAGGGCCGGCCCCGGATGCGAAGCCCGCGAGACCGAGGAGGCTGATCTGAACAACGGCCAAACCGGTAAGAACCTGCTTCGTCTCAGCATCGTGCTTCAGCGCAATACTCTTGATTCCGGCCTTGACGTCGTCCTTGATGTCCATGTGGGCGTAGATCATGTCGTACAAAATGGTCCACGCAATGTTGGAGGTGTACAGACAGGCGGCAGCCGTCAACGCCGCGCTGTTGGAAAGCAGATCGATGCCCAGAGCCGGAAATCCCATCATGGCACCCCAGGAGAATGTCAGACCCAGGACAGCCTGAGGGTAGTAGGTGACGCGCTTGGCGAGGGGGTACGCGGCGACGAACAGCAAGCTGGGGATGCCGTAAAACAGACACTCCATAGGAAACTGGACAAGAACACCAAGACCGGCCAGCAGCTGTACACCGGTAAAGGTAAGAGCTTTGAAAGGCGTGACGGCACCTCGAGCAATGGGTCGGAACTTGGTCCTGGTCACGTGAGGGTCGAGGTTGCGATCCCAAAGGTCGTTGATGGTGCAGCCTGCGCCGCGCATGATGAGAGCGCCGGAGCCGAAGAGAAGAGTAGTGCCGATGACTGTCCCCGGAGTGGCCATGGCCATTGGCGCAGCCATGAGGGTCGAGAACAGGCATGGAAAGAAGAGATAGTACGTTCCCACAGGCTTGTCGATGCGGATAAGCTCGGCGTACGGAACCCATGATGCAGGAAGGTGAGAGAGAAGGCCTGTCGTCGGTGGCGTGTAGACAGGCTCAGTAGAAGGAGGCACCACTGTTGTGTGCTGTGCAAGAGGTGCCGAGAGGTACTTGGATGATGTGTGGAGGGCGGTTTGCTGTTGTCGAGCTGAACTACGTGATACCAGATGCATAGAGTTGCTGTGCTTTTGTAGTCGTAGCCATGACGAACATTTCATTGCCATAGGGGATGCCCGTGACGGCGAGTGACACGTCGCCTTCGAAGAGCCTCTCAGCAAGTTGATTTGCCTCATCTCAACTCACTATAAGCGTGTCAGTTCGTAGTTCGGCACAACCCATAGAAATTGCTGCATTTTATGTGAACTGTGTGGCGAAGCTAACTTTAGTTAAAGCAATTTGGGAAAAGATCTCTGATCGTGAGAAATCCGGTTGATAATGACAGGTACCTTGAGCTCCTTTGGTGTAAAAGATGAAATTACACTCGTAAATTACACCCAGAAAGGTAGACAGAACTACCAGACGCAACAGCCTATATACAGAACACCAAGTGAAGGTAAGCAAGATTCAAAGCTCACTTGTAAACTCACCTGATTCAGAGAACCCGTGAATACTGTACTTATTCACCGTCTGTAGACATGAAGCAGACATAGCTTTTCACAGAGCAAACTGAAATTTGGAAGCTCTCGACGAGGGACCCTGCCTTGTATGTGGCGCGTGCGCTGTATCGCCTTTGATTGGTTGCGCAGTCTTGCTTCCGACAGGCACGATCAAATTGGTCAGCCTCATACCTGAGCCTACTACGTATGTACCTTGCAGGCACGAATAAAGTAGATAGGTACCCACCCAGTCGCCATCAATCCCAGCCACTTATTTGCACTGCGCAACACCTTCCCGCGCGACGCGTCTTCTTTTGGGCTGCTTCCTTGCGTGGCGATTCACGGCCGTTTGCGACTGGAATTTTCCATCACTACTCCATCACGCTTATCCACCACCAAGCTAAACTTGCACAGAAAACCTTGTCAAGTGTTTTTCGCCGTTCCAAGCGGCTTGTGCCGACCATACCGCGAATGCAAAAGATAACCACCGTGCCTTTGGCGACAACCTGATCCCGCGCCATAGTCCTCGAGTGTCAAGATGGCGCCGTCTATGCACCCGCAAGCCAAATTCGATCCCATATCGCCGGATCTCGACCTTCACTCTTTGGTCGACAACTCTCCCAACTTCGAATGGGTTCTTCGGATCTCTACAGCGCAGATCCAGGGTCTGGGCCCTCAAGAGTTTGAGAAGCTCGTCCAGCTGCAGGTGATCCAAGGAGGAAAGCCGTTGGTCATTGAAAAATGGAATGATGTGCTTCCGAAATGGCTGTTTAGTGACGAATGGCTCCAAAGGACGTATGACAAGAAACGTGAGTGCTGCTTACCTTATGCATCTTCCCTTCTAACGTGCGGGCAGAGGAGAACGTACGCGACATTGGCAGCCAGAGCGAGATACCCATGACCATGGGCCACTACCTTAGAGCGATGAAACAACTGACGAATCAATGGACCCCGAACAACTTCCGTGACGAGAGACGACAACGCCTGTATCTCAAGGACATTGACTGCCCTGCCGAGTGGCATGAACACCTGCAGAAAGTCATTCCTCCCAACCTTTTCTACATGAACGAGAACATCACGGAGAAGGGTGGATCTGAGACGCAGTCCCGCGATGTGTTCCGAGGTTTGGGCGAGAAGTCAATTGCTCCGGCAGGAGATCTCATGTCGAGTCTTCCCGAGGAAATGCGGGCTCAGAACCTCATGTGCTACATCGGACACGAGGGAACTTACACTCCAGCGCATCGTGAGATGTGTGCCAGTCTGGGCCAGAACATCATGGTGGAAGCCTCGGGAAGCGAGAACGGGGAGAAGCCCGGTAGTTCCATCTGGTTCATGACGGAAACCAAAGATCGAGAAGTTGTCCGTGAATACTTCCTTTCGATGCTGGGTCACGACATCGAGATCGAGAAGCACTTTGCGCAAGTCAACGCCTGGAAAAAGGCCACTTTCCCGGTCTACATCGTCGAACAAAAGCCTGGCGATTTCATCCTCATCCCGCCTCTGGCTCCCCATCAAGTGTGGAACAGAGGCACACGCACGATGAAAGTCGCTTGGAACAGGACGACAGTGGAAACTCTAGACATGGCTCTTCATGAGGCTCTGCCGAAGGCACGGCTTGTCTGTCGTGACGAGCAGTACAAGAACAAAGCCATCATCTACTATACACTCAAGAAGTACTACGCTCAGATGTTGCAAGCAGAAGAGAATAGCGAGATGGGTCTTCTCGGACTGGGCTCGGAGCTTTTCCGCTCCTCTTTTCGGTACAAGCAGCTCGCAAAAGACTTTCGGCATCTTTTCACCTTGTTTACCGAGCTTATCGTTGACGAAATGTTCGCGACCAAGGAGAGTAATGTCGAATACGTTCCCTACGACTCCTGCGTTACCTGCTCGTACTGCAGGTCGAACATCTTCAACAGGTTCCTCACTTGCAAGCACTGTGTCAGGACCTTGGTCAACGGCGATGAGGACGCCTACGATGTTTGTATGGAATGTTACGCCATGGGAAGATCGTGTCTCTGCGTCTCAAAGCTGCAGTGGTGCGAACAATGGCAATGGTCTGAGCTCGTGGAGAATTATGAGATTTGGCGATCCATGGTCATCGAGAACGACGGCTTTGTCGATATGGAGCTGTCTCCGCAGCCTCTCGAGATTGCTCGCAGTCGTAGGGGCAAAAAGGCCCTTGCTCAGATTTGTCAGGAAGGTCTGCGCAATCGCCCCTTCAAGGACATTAACAAGCTCGACGAAGAGAACCGCGCCAGCGAATCTGACGAGGCGCCCGACCTTGACGACAATGGCAAGCCGAAGAAGAAGAAGTACAAGCGAAAGAAGAAGAAGGGAGAACTGCGCCGGTGCCATGTTTGCTGTCACAAGGATTACGCCTACAAAGTCCAGTTGTGCTCGAACCCAGAGTGCAGCGAAGGCTTTTGCTACGGTGTTCTGTATCGAGCGTTCGATCTAATGCCACAAGCCGTGCAGGAAAACGAAAATTGGCTCTGCCCGAAATGCCTAGGAATTTGCAACTGCGGTGCTTGCCGTCGCTCTGGAATCACCAAACCTTACCAACCGAAAAACACCCTTCTCGGTCACGATACTCGCCCCATTGCGGACGACCGAAGTGTCGAGGCCCTTGTGGATTTCCGCGTCCACAACTTGAGCTGGTTGAAGGCAGCAGGTGATGAAGGACGCAGCACCAATAGCAAGCGAATGAAGGCTTTGAGAGAGAAGGCCGACACCGCCAAGGCACAGGAGCCGTTAGCTGCAGCCGCCGAAGACATTGCCAACGGCGCAGCGGCACAGAACGGTATAGTCGGATACGGGGACCAGCGTCACGTGCTTGGGGAGCAAGACGCACAGCATGACGACCAGAATGGCGACGAAGGCGACGCGGACATGACGCAACCGTTGGACGAACACTCCGCACCATTGGTAGACATGAGCATGGAGGGAGAATACGCTAACTCTGCATACCCCGATCCTCGTGGCATTGAAGGTCAGCGTATGCTCGGGATGGGCTATTACGATCAGGATGGCCCCGATCAAATTCTCTTCGATCCCTTTCAGATGCCTTCTGCCGATGCTCTCAAGTTCGACGACGAAGCCGAGTACATCAAGAAGACCCTGCGTGTCGCCAAGAGGAAGGCAAAGCAGGAAAACGATATTGACCCGGACTTCAACGGACCTAGGAGCCATCACAGAAAGAAGCCAAAGAAGGACAACGTGCCCGACGAGTCATCAATGGATCCGGCGCTGTTCGGTACTGCACCATCTGCAAGCGGTGATGCAGATGCTGAAGCTGAGCCTGGAGATGCAGAGATTCTCACTGGCGGCACTGAAGACGAAATGGCGGCACAGCTGGAGAGCGATGCTCAGAACCGTGGAGCCAGAGCCGGATTGCCTGCCCCTATGTTCCCGGCAAACGTTCCAGAACTCCGACACACGAGACCTAAGGTGTCTTACGCTGAGGTCGATGAGCCTGTGATTGACGACCCGGAAGACATGGTTCCTGCATACAGGCCTAAGCCGCCAACGCCGCCGCCCGGTGATAGCAGCTCCGATCCTCTCGATCTTGCTTCGGACGCCGTTCGTGCACTGATTCAGAAGGGCACCGATGCCGCTGCTGCAACGGCTGCTGGAGCGCCAACCCCTAAGAGACGGGGAAGGCCGCCTAAGAGTGCGAATACCACCCCAGTTATTACTAGATCTGCTGCAATGCCGAAGCCGACCCCATCAGACCTCGCAGCCAAGGAGCGCGAGGAGCGTGCAGAAAGGCGAAGGTCTGGCTTGAGTCGTGTTGTTAGGGTCGACGGCACCAGCTCGCCCGAAGCCCGAAACGGCAACTCGTCGGATGAAGATGGCGCCCACGATTTTACTGAAGCAGACCTCGAAGCTGAGCTTGATCGGGAGCTGGCAGATGACCACACTCCTCGCCATACTACCAAACAGTCTATCGAGGCAGGCCAGCCGGTCAAGAGACGTCGTGGCCGTCCACCTAAGAACAAGCCTGCAGTTCCTCCTACCGTCGCCGTGGAGGATGCCGGTGACAAGTCTCCGCCCCCACCTGCAGCCGGCACAAGTCAGTTGACGTCGATGGCGGCTCGCGCTTCGGCCCGAGGCAGGAAGTTCAAGATTACTTCTCGCAAGTCCCGAGGTTCGAGTGCCAAGGACGCCACTCCTTCTGCGACGCCGGCACCTTCCGAGATGCCTACCAAGGAGTCCAGCAAAGAGCCCAATAATGAGCAGGCGGTTCTCCCAACGACAGAGATGCAGGATTCTTCGGAAGAGGCGACAGCATCGGCTCCGGCGGTGTCTCCAGTCAAGTCCCCGAGCCCTCCCCGGCCTACAGAGGCAGCTAAGGAGGCTACTCCGGACCTGTCACCTCCGGCCCCGCGCGCTTCAAGAAGCTTGCACAGAGACGACGCGAACGAGGAGGAAGTTATCGCACCTGCCGCTTCGCCGTCATCTGTATCATCATCGGACTCTGGCATTCCGGGCGCAAGCCCTCCGCCGCCGCCGCCGCCGTCGTCGTCGAGACGAGGCAGACCTCCCGCTGGGCCTACCGTCGTTCGACTTGGCGAGTCGGACTTGGAATCTGAAAGTGAAATCTCCTCGTCCGAGTCCGAGAGCGGAATCGGCGGCTCACCCGCCATGAGGGGACCGTCAATGAGGGGAAGAGGAGGCGGGCGTGGACGTGGGGGCGGGCGCGGGCGCGGGCGCGGTAGAGGCCGTGGTCGTGGCCGTGGTCGTGGCAACTGATCTGTCGCAGAGGGCGAATCACTCATGTCACGCGCAGATTGTGAGAGCTGTGTTGTAGCTGACGTTTTGGGCGGGTTTTTTTCTTTCCACTTGGCTTGTATCGTGTCTTACCTCGTATCTTACCATACCGTTCCATGAGGAGGTGATGTAGGTGAATATATCTAATGCAGTTGTTGCTGCCTAAAACACGCGATACCTGAGATCATCCTTTTCCGTGGGCTGTATGAAGGAGTGCTAGGTTTTCTAGTCTCGAACAGGTTTGTAACGTGGCCATATAAGATCAGTCATGCTCTTCAAAGGTATCTTTTCAGCATCTAGTAACCGCTCACCAGCATTCCTCGGTTGCTGTATTACTCAAACAAAATACGCCCCTAAACATTCACAGTCGACTTCCATTTTGTCCTCCGTGCTTTCCTTCTCTGGCAACGCTGCTAGTTGCCTTCATGTGCCCGCGTCTCGTCGTCCGCCCAAAATTGTACAAAAAGCACATCGCCATGCAGGCAGGTGTGCTTGAGGCTCACCACCAAATACTGCCGCCAACTTTGACTGTGTAAACCGCCTTACTCCGCCGAAGCCCTGGCCAGAGCCTCGTGGAGGTGGGGAGGGAAACGGTAACGAAGTTGGCTGGTGTAGGTCGTGAGGTCGAGCGTCATCTGCTTCATCTGCTCGACCATCATGCGACGGGTACCCTCGTTGCCGCTGAATTGGCCGTTGGTGAGCTGGTCGCGCTGGCGCGTGCAGCTGATGATGGTCCACATGAGGAGGTTGGGGACGTTGATGGAGACGGGCTGAGACAGGGCGGAGAACTTCGAGGCGTAGGCGCGGATGATGCTGGGGTCGGCGCTGGCGTCGAGGGGGAGAATCTCCAGGGAGCGAATTTTCTGCAACGCACTGTTAGAGCTGGTGTTTGACAAGCACTGAATGGCGGTGAAACTTACGTCGAGACATTGAGCCCACTGGCCGGCTTCGACGAGGGACTTGATGGCGCTCATCTCTAGCAGCACGCGGCATGCGACTCTGTTCTGATCCTGAATCTTGCGGTGGAACATGGCGTCGCGCTCGTACATGGACATCATGGTGTTGGCGAGCTCGACCGGGTCGTCAATGGACGCCAAGCTCAGACTACTGCCGGATTCGGCCTCTTGGCCGCCAGCACGGGGCTTGACTGGCATAAGACGCATTGGGTCCTCGCCAATCTCGAGCGAGATGGCCTCACTGAGAGCACGGCTGACGATGGATACGACAGTATCGTACTCCCCGGCCAGGTGGTACAGGAGGACCGAGTCGGTGGTGCGGCCGTTCTCGTCGGCGAAGCTGGCAGCCTGGACCGTGACGGTATTGATAAAGTCATTCTCCTCCGTCAGGCCAATCAGAGGGCCGCGCTCCTCGATGATGCCGCGAATACGTTGACCGTCGGGGCGGATATCACCGATGAGCTTGCTGAACTCTCTCGTCTCAAGAACAAGCTCACGCAGAGCCTCCCAGCAGAGGTTGGCGTGACGGCGGCCGGCCTCGCCCGTCAGGTCCATGTTGAGGCAAATGAGCGTCAGGTAGTCGACTGCAGAAACAACGTCGGCAGCTCTGAAGTCCCTGGTGTAGTAGCCAATCATCCTGCCAAAGTTGATCTGCACCATGTCCTTGACGTTCAAGCTGCGCAGGTCGTTGGAAGCGCTGAAGGGGTCGGAAGGACGGAGAAGGCCATAGTACTCGAGGGCGATGGCAAAGTGGACTGCGTCAACGTAGGAGAAGGGGTAGAGATAAGCAATAGCCTCCTCGAACATGCCGGAGAGGATTTGGAGGTAGAAGAAAATGCCGAAGCTGCCGCTGTTGTCGTCCGTCGAGGACTTGGGGAAGTGTTTGGCCCCAATTTCCTTGATGCTCGACTGCAGCTCGGACAGGCCGTAAGCCTCGCTGGCGACCTCGACAGACCGGTCACCTTCTCTTGCGAGATTGAATTGAAGCCAGATCCAGTCGTTAATGTCGGTGTTCAGCCCCTCGAGACTGCGGTTGTTCAGGTCACATCGGCCGATGATCTTGTAGCAGGCCATGCGGAAGGGATCGATGGAGTTGTCAGGCGCATTGCGAACTCTCTGAGTGTACTCGGCATTGCATCTGTCCTGCAACGTCCGCTTCAGTCTACGATCCTCATTTGAGGCGTAACCGTTGAGGTAACTCTGGAAGGTGCGGTCAATGCTGCGGAAGTGGTTGGCATTGTCGTTAACGTATGTCGCGGCCTCGGCAATGTGACCAGACCGCAGCAGGTAGAAAACTATGGCCCACACGTACTCGCCGCCAACCTGCTGGAGCTCCGTGTTGTCTGGAACGAGGTCCTTCCTCACAGAGCGAAGCCTGATGTACGCTCTGATCTTGCTGACGACGTCAGGACGACCACCCAGGTTGGCTTCGTGAGGGTGTTTTGAGATGATGCCCTCCACCTCTTGCAAGAATTGCTTCTCCAAGAATTTGTTGGCACCCTCTAGCAGTCTCTTTCGCATGGCTATCGAGCTTGAAGAGTTGGGCGATTCGTCCAAATACATCTTGGCAAATTGCCTCTCCTTGGCCGTCGCGCCGTTGATGGTAGTCTCGGCCTCGGGGTCTTCGCCAACAATTTCTCTCACTGCGTGGTATGCCTCGACAATGTGGGGAGCATATGGGTCGAAAGAGCGGTGTTCGACGTCTGCGAGCTCTGACAGAATGGGGTATGGGTGGCTGATGAGACGGGCCGAGTTGAGGTTGCGGATCTTCTCGGAGAGCTTGCTTTGCTTCTCGCGAAGAGACCTATCGTCGGAGTTTATGTGACCGGTCAAAGATCCTCCGTTGTCGGCGGAGCGGTCGACATCAGAAAACTCGGGCTGATGGGAGCCGATCTTGGTAGCATTGCCAATGACGGAGCGGTGCATGCTCGACTTGCCCAGAACACTGGCCCTGGCAGAGCGGGCACCAGTCGTCTGAGCCTTGCTCCGCCTCGAGCGACCGAAGCCCCCGGTAGATTCTCTCGTCGTGGAAGCGCCTCCGTATGAAGTCTCCTCCCTGGGCTTGATGCCGAAGTGCTCGTAGATACGCTTTCTCTGAGATTCCCATTCCATTGTCACATTATCTTCCAAAAAGTTGTCGAAATCGCGAGCGGATCTCTCGAGGCCGTCGGCAATCATGCTCATTGTAGTCTTCGTCTGGAGGTTCGCAAGGTAGGTCTCGACGTCGAGCTCAGCAGGAGAGTAGCCGGTCGGTCTCTCCACGCGGCCGGTCTGGAGATCGAGAGAGCCGAGATCTCTGGCAGCGGTCGAAGGATCGACACCAGATGCGGCCAGAAGGTAGTGTGCCCTGCCGTCGGACGGGCGGTCTTGAGCATTGGTTCCCAGCTTCTTCAAGCGCTGACGCAAATCGCCCAGACCGAGCTGCAGGCTGGGGAGGTCCTCCATCCCGCTCTCGCCATCGCCCTGTTTCTTGCTCTTGGCGAATAGGCTGTCAAAGTATGCGCCCGATGGCTGGCCCTGTTGAACTTGGGATTGGTTGTTGGTGTTCTGCTGCTGTTGCTGGGGGGGAAACAGGGAGCTGCCGAGGGGGTTGATGGTCGTGCCGGTCGTCTGGGTCTGGTTCTGGTTCAGGGTGCTGCCGAGACCACCACCGAAGAGGGATGGCTTCTGCGCCGTCGATGCTCCCAATGCACCTCCTAGTCCACCGAACCCAAGACCGCCTGATGGCTGTTGTTGCTGTTGCTGCTGCTGCTGCCCTTGCTGCCCTTGTTGCGCCGCGGGCTGACCGAACAGCGATGAGGTCTGCTGAGCCGGTTGCTGTGTTGTCGGGTTGCCGAAAAGTCCGCCAGTCGCAGGTTTATTCTGGTTCTGGTT
Organism: Colletotrichum spinosum; assembly: GCA_004366825.1. NCBI lineage: Eukaryota > Fungi > Ascomycota > Sordariomycetes > Glomerellales > Glomerellaceae > Colletotrichum > Colletotrichum spinosum. The sequence goes on along the minus strand of QAPG01000050.1, from coordinate 433,784 downwards.
GAGGTTTCCAAACAGACCTCCGGAAGGTGTCGAAGAGGTGGCCTGCTGGTTGTTTGCTGGAGTCTGCTGTCCAAACAAGCCGCCTCCAGTCGTGGTGCCCTGCTGGGGAGTGCTGGTCGAGCCGCCGAAAAGGCTGCCACCGGCTGGCTTGCCACCAAATAGCGACATGGCTTTGCTTCTGGCGCGTCAAATCTGATGGGATTGAACACTGCGACGAGCAAAGAGGTTGTGGGTATGCGGACGGGAGGCGTGATCTGGGTGACCGGGCGCGTTTGAAAATGGAAATTTTGAGGTTCGAGAGAGCTCTCAGCAACAGCTCCACTGATTGGCGGGGAGCGGCCAGGCAACTCAACCACCTACCTCATGAGGAAGTACCCGGCACTTCCAAAGCCCGCTCTTTTACCGTGCGACCTGGGTACGGGCTACTTCTACCAACCACAAGCCTGTGTTCACCGAAACTGCATTCGGTGAGCCACTTGACAAACGACTTCCAGACAAGCCCCTCGTGACTATCAATGGAAGCATCTCGTGGCTTTCGTATACACATATAATCACAAAGCACAACAGTTCGCCTGCTCAGATGTTTAATCATGGCTTACAACTTGTATTGACTGGGGCTAGACTCTGCTCATCGTCTCAATCGAGGCCAACCATGTATGATTGAGTGGCAGGGTGAGGACCGAATAAGAATGTTCAACCTTGTCAGCCGGAGGCGAGGTACTATATATCAGACACGCGTGTGCATGCGTGCGAAGGACTTGGACAGCCCAGAGTACTTCATCTCCCACCCGAGTGGCTAGTCATGGTACCATCCTCATCGTCTGTGGACCTTCGACTTCGTTCTTAGCTATCTACAATGAGCCTGTTCATTCTTCGCGTACTTCAACGTTCGTTATGGGCGATGGTGAGCAAGGGAGGTATTTGAAGAGAGCTGTAGGCGCTCATCCAGGTGAACGACGGCTGAGATCAACAGAGCCGGACCCATGCTGACTCCCACAGCAAGGGGGGGTCGTGGTCTAGATTCTTACGAAAAAGAGTGACTTGACTTTAGCTGGCTGTAGAAAAATTCTACAACCCGCCTGATCTGTCAAGCTGAATCATGTATTTCGTCACTTTGCACAATAGGACGACGACATGCTGAACGATGAAGACCCGACCTGTGGACTTCAGATCACCCAATTGAAAGACGCCGGAACGCGAAAAATAGCCTAGAATCTGTTGGAGCGCTTTCCGGCTACTATAGCTAAAAGCATGTTTTGCAGCTATTTCGAGCAGTTTTGACACCTGGATGGGACGACCACAGCATTCCGAATACCTGGAGGAAGCCATCGCGTCTCTTTTGTCTCTGGGCCAAATTTCATGCCTGCCGATTGATCAAATAATATGTGCCGTGATGCTGCAAATATCGGGAGCTCGACATTCGAAAGGTTCCCATCATGCGTTTATACAGCAGTGGCCATTCATCCCTTCGTACGCTACCAGGTTTTCATGCATGCCTTCAAGCAGAGAACCCTGACCATCACAATGGTATTACAGGGAGACGACCGGCAATCTTTTGTATCTATGCAAGATATCCATGGTGCAAAGTGATGTAGCCTGTACGACATGACAATTGTATCCGTTAACGATGATGACATAACATATTCCGCGCAATACCTAGGTGGCAGAGATGAAGAATGGTAGAAGAGCTGCTAACTTGCTATATATTTCTCATATATTGTGAAGTATGAATAACATATTAGGGGAGCTTACTGGTCTGAGAATTGCGTACTACACTATTGTCAAAGAATACAACCAGAAGCATAAGCATTGAACCTTCTCCCTATTCAAGATGCAAGACACCTTGAAGATGATACTAAGAAGATTTGCCTACTAGAAGGTGAATAATTGTGGTATGGTGGTATTGGCTATGGGTGTTATCATTTGCCAAGAGGGAACCACGCCATTCTATAGAATTCTCTAGCAAAGTACTCAGATTTCGCTGTATATCTAGCTTTAAAGATTTGAGATACATATTGAAGAGGTGCAGAAATCAAGTAGGAGACTCCATTAAGAAGATTGCATGTCATTTATCTTTTTGATCCTCATTCTTTGTCATGTTTTTTACTTGAGATGTTATAGGAATACCAATAAAACCCCGGCGCCCTAGCCTGATGATGCAAACAAGATAAGCTATAAAACACCATAACACAATTGAGAATGCCAACATCATCTCCAAGGTTGTCTAGAACCCTCCCATTGTAGATTTCAATATCCCTAGCCAGGGTAAACATCCCCATCTCATGACCCTTCAGCCTGACTTGAGCCTCTTCTCTTGGCTCTGAGATGCGCAACAACCTTATAGATCCACCATCTTCCCTCAGGCCTGCAGCATACAACCAAACAAGCCTTTTTCAGTCTTTAGCCCGTGGAATCTGTTTCCAGTCCAGAAACGGTTGGGCAATTATACTGCTATAGCACCAGGTCCATACCCTACCTATCCTAGGAACCTTGTCAACAGCCCTGCCAATCACACTACCTGCCAGGGCCTGAACCAGGTGCTATTACTTGTAGAAGTGCACTTAAGTGGAATAGAACTTCTTCTTATCCCAACCTGCCTATCTGTACACTGCAGCAAGATGCATTAGGATGTGATGTTTTTTAGTCAAACATGCAGGACCCTGCACCTCACAGCTGCGAACATCACCACTGGCATCAGATACCACAACATGTTTTTCAAAAGGTGATAACTTTCTTCTCATCTAGCTAATCAGCCGGCGAGGCCTCTGTTTGATAAAGCCTTGCAATAGTAGCAATAAGAAGTTGTGCGGCTCTCTTGTATCTTGTGTTTTCGTCATGGGTATCTTGTTTGACCTCTTCTTCTTGTAAGAGGGCCGTCTTCGATTCCCAAACGCCTTGCAAATGCTTCAACCAATCCTCCAACAAGGTCAAGCGTGCCAAAGAAAGAAATAGAGTTGTGTTGTGGGTCCCTTTCCCACACTCGTAAGCAAAATCCAAGTGGTAGTTGAGTGTTCTCGACTCCAAGACGCCCCCTCCGAACATTTCGTGGTGTACAAGTCGTAATATTGATACAGGTCAGAGCATGGTAGCCTCTTAAGCAGCTCGATCGACAGTGCGTTGGGGACGGTAGTTGGGAACCTCAGCAAAGGTCGATTTTCCAGCATTAAAGCGGTAGGCATGGAAATCGTACCCATATGGCTTAGGCTCGATCGAGTAGAGCATGCCCAATGGGACATCCAGGTCTGCTATCTCGTTGCGTGTGAGGTCCATAAAGTATGCCATGAGAACCCGGCAGACTGAGCGATGGCCGATGATGAGGACGTGGTCTTCGATGCGCTCGATCTCGCGCACCATGTCGCGAAGGCGAGCGATGACCTGGAGGTATCCCTCACCGCCAACACCTGGGTAGGTGTAGTGTAGCTTGTCTTCAGCTCGCTTCCTATACTCGCTGGGGAATCTACGGGCGATCTCTTCGTAAGTCATACCCTCGAAGAGACCGGCGTTGAGCTCATTTAACATGGCCCAGTTTTTGACATCGTAATCATCGTCTGCCTCGAAGTGCTCGGCAGTCTGAACACTGCGCTTCAACATGGATGTCCAGACGCAGAAGTTCTTCTCGTCCAACTCGCGGTTCATCTCGGGATAGGGAGGTGTGTGGTCACCTGCTTTGGGAGGCCAGGACGATTGTGCGATCTTGTCCTTCTGCTCAATGAGCCACTCCTTGCGCTTCTGGGTGATGAAGTCGTGGAGTGCATTTCCGTAGCGCTCCCCGTCAGGAGTCAAATCGGAATCTCCTCCTAGCTTGCCACAGCGATTGTCCATACTCTGCCCATGCCGGGTGATCCAGATTTGACGGGGCGCGAGGTTGAAAGTGGTCAGGTAGGAGCTGATGCCGCCGCTCAGGAATCCACGAAGTCTGTGCTGGACGAGCTTGCGACCAACGTCGATCATCTGTGTACTGTCTTAGCAGCTAGATGTGAGGACTACTTGTGCGATGCATACCTGGATGTACTGCATGTCATGAGCTTCCTCGTAGTCGCCAATGGGCACATAGGCACTCTCGTAAGCGGAAACACGCTTCTTGAAGTCGGCAAGAGACTGGTGAGGATCCTTGTCCTTGTAGTCGGGGCCTGATAGCTTCAGACGCATGTTCGCCTCAAGAAGCTGACCAGCTGTTAGCCTTTCCGCATGTCAGATATCATGGCCAGGGCGACCTACATTCTGATCGCGGCAGATACTCTCAATGAAGAGAATCCCGAGCTTTGGTTCCCTCTCCTTGATTCGGTCAACGAGGAGCTGTCGGCGGTGGATGGTGCTGTTGGTCGCATCGAGAATGCCCACGGAACCTCCCTGGTTGAGCAGGTAGTCCAGAAGCTCGTCCAAGGTGTCCAGTGCAACCTGCTCTCGAATCTTTGACGCAGTTTCGTTGGTCGGATCGAAGAACTTGGCGGACTGATCCATACCCTCGGACGACTCGGCGACGTTGAGGTTCAGCTCGGTGGGCTCCTTGGCGCCTTGGGCTGGGCGGCCGTTGAGCAGAATCGAGGCAGCCTGCGTGGGCGAGTCAAACTTCCGGGGCGAGGGAGACCACGGCGACTTCATGGGACTCTTCATTGGAGAGGCCATGCCAGCGGCTACACGTCTCCTGTTTCCGACGTTGAAGATGCGCGAGTTGTACTGTTGCCAGGACAAGTATCTCTGGACCTTCTTGGTAATGTATGACTTTCCTCGCGCGGGAAGGCCGACCATGATGATGACCAGCTTCGCAGCGACGTCTCGGTCACTGATCTTGCCATCGGGGGAGGCTTTGGATACCGTCATGCCGGGCACGTTGAGCGTTGCAGGATGCGGGCGAAGGCGCGGAGTGGTGCCGCCAGAATTCTGTCTGACCGGTGGCCTGTCGGTTTATCATCATCAGCCAAGCTCTTCATCAAGAGGCGGTACGGATCCAAGCAGCTCTACAGGCAGCTTGCGCAATGCGAAAACACGTACATTCTGGGGGAGTTGGGGGCGGTGGATACGACGCTTCGCATGGCAGGAGGTGTGTCGGATTTCGCAATAAGAGACCGGTCGCGGAGAGCAATAGGGCCGTTGAGGTCATTCATGGACCGCAGCGCATGAGACATGGCGGCAGGCGGAAGGAGGCCATCGTGAGGATGGGATACAGCGGGTGGCGGCGGCTCGCCATTTGAAGTCGCGATAATGGGTAGTTTGTTCGAGTATGTTGGGGGCGATGACGAGGGCGCGCGTGAATCCTTGCTGTTGGAGCTCATGGCCAGCTTCGCCAGAGCAGATTGTTTGGCCTGTGTAAGGCCGAGGTCTTTTGTCCGATAGTGAGGTTAGTAGTATGAACTTCTCTGGATGCAAGTTTCGCGTGCAATGGTAGCTTAAGAAGGAAAAAGATTATGACTGTCGTAGATGGCAGGCGCGCAAAGAAAGTTCAAAAGGTTGACGAACCTGGGTGGCATGGAAAGACGGCGGAAGGCATGGGGGGTTATTTTAGATCGAGGGACAGTCAATTTAGGGTGGAGTGGAGGTCGAGGTCGGTGGCAGTCGGCCGTCAGTGGCTTCAGAGCGAGGAGTCACAGCTGTAGCGCAGCGCAGAACAGCTCACCACAGCGGTGCACAGGGTAGTGAGACTGGGTCTGCCGTTTAGAGCAGTGGGCGTACTCGGTCCAGCGAAATATCCTTCGTTTCGAGGGCTTCCACCCAATGGGGGTGTTAGGATGGGGAAGCTGGGCTACCTGGGTAGCTGTCGGACTGAGTGGGTGATGAAATGTGGCGTCGGGTGCGGTCTAGCTCGTCCCTTAGCGTGCAAGGGTCTGCCGGGTCCGCAACTTTGCTCTGCTGGTCTGGGCAGGCGAAAAAGCTATTACCAGGCGTGGGCGAAAAAAAATGTGTTGAGGGGAACCGCGACAGGGAATCGTAAGCGCGTGTAAGTCGAAAGGCAGCTGTATCCGGCTGGTAGATATTCTCGTGTATCGCTTGTGTGAAGCAAATCTAATATGTCCAACTGGACTTGGGAGACGAATATGTCGTAAGGAGCCGCAACAACAAGTCGTCAAGGCTGACAAGCAAAGGATCCGAGAAAGACAACAAGACGAACGGTCAAGAGGTCCGGAATAGACGGGATGGGGATTCAGCTGCTTAAAGTACAAGCGGTGGAAGGGAAAGGAAGAGGGGAGGGCCAGAGCGATGGAGCTCCGAGGTGGTGGAAAGGACCGATAAATATCTCGGTCGGTAGCTCCAGCAAGGTCAGGTCAGGATGGTAGTGTATGGATAGTGTGCAACGCCAGTCAGCAAGGCAAAGAAAGGTAAGGCCAGGTAGGGTCTGGAAGACGGGATGAGATGAGGTGGGTTGGGAGATGGGACTGCTACCGTGTGCCTACCTACCCTCCTTGCCTACCTACCTCGATCGTTTTCCGTACCTGAGGTTGATGGGGGGTGTGAAGGTGCGGTTATCCTTCCCTTCCAACATGTTCTTGACATGCCTGCAATTTTCCTGACTGTTTTCCTCGTCTCCTACCTCTCCAAACGTTCCCCTCAGGGTGCGTCGAAACAAAAAATAGGAAGGCCTTCTGAGAACCAATGTCCACAGAGCACCTTGCCAGCTCACACAGTAGGTACCAAGGTACCACTTTACATCACAGTCACAGACGCACCAGCCTTGGCGAGTCGCAGTTCTGCGGAAGGGCAGACACAGTCTTGGCAAGGGCCAAACCATAGAAAGTACTTTTTCCGCGCAAAGGCAAAGCAACCGCTGAAAGTCGACAGAGAAACAGCGAACACCAATGAAGGAAAGACCGCGCAGTGGTCACTTCCAACGCCGACAACGGCCGGCGCATACCAAGGGTGGCTCCTCCCGCTATTACCTTAAGGCACCTGCCCTACCATGGCAGGAACCTACAAATTACAGTGGCTAATTTCACCGCAACCATGTCCACCATGCGGTAGGCGCGTTCCAGAGACGTTCCCTCACTGGGGATTTGGGGGTTATGGGGCGCCGCGACTGAGGTCCAGCCCTGCTGCATGTTCGGTGGCCGGTCGCCGATGGGCCCCCTGTGTCTCTTCCCTTGTAGTCTTTGCAGGGTGCGCTGCCAGGCATGACCCCTGTCTGCCAGCATCCTGCCTCTCGGCCCTGCCCTGGGCACCGAAGCCCTGGAATGGCTGGACCCCGTTGCAGTGCGAGGAACGGTATTGCAACCAGGATGGTGTCGCAGAGGGTCCGAGTCGTTTGATTTCTGTGTCGATTAATTCTGTTTGATTTTAATTTTTAGACGCCTCCCAGGTGATGTATCACACAACGTTACCTTACACAGTACCCGAGATGCTTCACGCTAACTTAGGACCTACCTACCTACCTTACCTAAGGCACCCTGGGACCTAAGGTAGGTACGCGACGTCTGCCGTCGACATGTCAAACGCATAGTCTGGGCGTCTAACAAGCAAGCCACTTTTGGTATCCTAATTTGGTGCAAGAAAACCTGACCATCTTTCGTACTTGCCCCTTCATGTTGTTTACCTAGAAAGTAGGCACCGCGTAGCTTATGCCCATGGCAGCGTTGTTGAGGTAGTCCAGTGATACACGAAACCTGACTCTAGATACCCTGCCCTCCTACGGATACACGGTTGTGAATGGCAAAGTGGACTCATTCTCGCCCTGATGTGAGGCCGCGGCTCTTGCTTGGGTGAATCGATCGCATTTACGACCGACCGTGAGCCCTCGGTTTGATTGCCAGCATTCCACTTTTCACCTTTGCTGAGGTCATTTTATGTTTACAGTCGCGTGGCCGTCGTTGTGCTTTTCGGGCCTTTGCCATGGTTAACTTCCTGTTCGAACGCAAGCTTGCTCTTTGAATGGCCATCGAGACTACAAGTAATACCGGCGTCCTCACGCGACTACGTCTACGCCAACCCATGTCAGGTTTAAGCTCGTCACCAAAAGGTAAAGATGGCCTCTCATAGTACGGCCGAGCTGTAACAGCACTGATCTGGGCTGGGGACATCACCACTTCGCGCCGGTTGCGACCTTGTGCCTCCCCAGTGGATTTGTCAGATCCCCAGCCTGGATCCAAGCCAACGTTCAAGCTGAAGCGAGAAATGCTCGCTGTAAATGAAGGGGAAACGTGAACTCTCCCGTCCTAAACTTATCTTGAGAAGGTCTTGTTGGTGTTTTGTGCGATTTCGGCCAATACCAGCCCTTCGTTCGTCCACGCCCTCCTCACCCTCGTTTCTCGCCATGTCCATGTCCAGCTCCCCGCGAAGGCTCCCTAACGTCAATCGTCTGGCCATGGGGTAACCCGCGGCATGTCAGCCGGTGAGCTACCGTCCGTCCTGTCTTGCATCATGACCCAAAGCCCCCGAAGGAAACCTCAACAATCAGCTACCCATTCCGTCGTCCAAAATAAGCCCAAACACGACAAAACCCACACCCCGACTTCCCGGCTCCGAACCCTGCGTCTCCCCGTCTGCCTGGGTCGGCTCCTGGCTCCGTGCTATCCGTGGCTCGACGCGTCTGTCTGTCGTCCGAGGGCTCGCGGTCTGTGTCAATACCGTGTGCTGCATAGCTTACTGCTGATCCAACGGGCCAGCTTTGCAGCTCAACTTGCCTGTGTACCGGCAGTATTGACGTACCTTACAGATACACATCTTTGTCCGAGTCTTGGCTCGGCGAGGCGTTGTCACTGCTGCAGTGCTCACCTCTGGCTGGCTTTTATTCATTTATTGACTGAGCTGGCCTGCCTGCTGCTCATCGGGCGTGTCGGAGATACCCCGTAGATCCATCTAGGGTTAAGCGCATCCCCCTTTGCCACCTCAATAATGAGTGAAAATGGAGGTTGTCTCACGACTCGGTGACCGCCAAGTCTTTCCCGAGTCAAAACTGCTACAGCCATGTAGAGGCCTGAGTTCTTCTGAACCATCTCAACTTTCTCAAGCATTCCAGCCGCCAAGCCAAGCCAGGCGAAGGACGACCACTCACAATGAGCCTCGTTAACACGCCTTCTCGGCCACTCAAAAGCTTATCTTTCTCGCTTTGCCTTTGCGTGCCTCGCCTCATCATTTTTCTTTTGCTAGTCCTGGCTATCCAGTCCTGCCGCACCTCAGCATATTGCTCTGCCATATGGTTTCGCCCTTTGAGGCGCGGCCAAGTGTATCCGTGTCTGCCCTCAACAAGTTGTATGTAGACGCCGATGGGATGCACGACAGCATTGCACACAACATGTTCCTGGGATGTGTGTCGGAGACGGCCATTCCAACCCGTTGACGTTACGACAACATGACTGAGAAGCGCTTTGGGTTGCCCTCGGAACTACCCCGAAGCCCGGAGGCTGATAGAAGGAACACACAGTAACATAGTACCATACAGTAGGAGACAGACCTCCATGCCCCGGAGATCCGCTCCTGAAGAGGATCCGCTGCGTCTCGGTGAACCATGAGCGCGAACCCCTCATCAGATCCCTACCGCCACCTGTTCTCGAATCGATTGTGGAGTGGGGCCCCTGGAGTCTCCAGAGTCGAAGCGGGCAGGCTGTCTGTCATTGTCGAGTGTCAACACCAGACTCTGTTGTCACTCGCAAACCAAGATACCGGTGATTGCAGCCCAGGCGGTGATGTCACTCATGCGACCGACTTGCGCCTGGTGTTCTCACCCTTAACGAAAGCCCCGTGCCGAGACCGAGTGCACAACAGAAGACACGGCAGGATTATTATCGAGCGGTCTGTTATGCGGAAAGCGACGCCATGTCATCGGCCTCGAGACGAGCAAGGCTGTCTGTCGCACACACACCACACCGCAGGGGCCGGCCAGCTCAGCGTCCTTTGCTCGATGCCAATGGTAACTAGTAACCAAAAATCAGTGGACCAATCGCCGCTCAAGAACCAAGCTGCTAGGTTGTCTTGATGCTTCACTCATACAAGGCCTTGGCGTGGATGACGCTGAGGAGTTTTTGGGCTTACTTTATTAAGAGAACCCCCACTCTCGATACAAGTAGAGAAAAAGTACTTTCCCTAGTACAGAGTGAAATAGGGCGAGACAGAGCCCACGACAGCAGCAGCGGTAATGTTACACTGCAGCATGCAGAATGCAGTAAAGAGTATCCGTACGGAGCCAGAAGACTTCCCAAGCTCCCCCAATATCAGACTGTGGGGAGCATGGTTTGCTGGATTGAGTCAACCGAGAGTCGTTCAGGCGCCGGCGGCGCGGCCCTCAGCAGCGCTCGTCATGCTGGAAAAGGTGCCGCGGCGCCGCGGCGCCCAACGCCACTGGACCCCCTTCAGTCGTCGAAATTGACCTGGCTCGGTGCAGGCGGTCCTAGGAGAATGCGGGTTAATCCCTCTGCCGCCGTGTCCATCGTGAGGGGTCCACGGCAGACCGTTCCGTACAAGTAGTTTCGTTGGAACACACCTGCGCGATCTGCCTCGACCTACTGCTCAGCGACCAACCAGCTCGACGTGCTCCGCCAACATCTCCAAGGGACACCTGCTGAATCTGCGAAAGCAAGACTGTTATTACCTCTCTGAGGTTTGTAGGAATGGTGAGGGCGGGGGGAACCACTGCCGATGGTCGGTGCGACAGGGACAGCGGAGGCGGCGACGGAGATGGAAACGGAGGTTATTAGCAACAGCGTTTAGCAATGACTTGCAGTCATAGGCGGCCGGGGCTAGCGGTATTATGGCGTGCCGTCATCGGAGATTGAAGACCAGGCGATGGAGCTGCGAGCTACGTCGCGTGGGGTAAAGCTGGCGGTGGACAAGAGAGGATTTCCAATCCATGTGGTGGTGTCTGCCCTGCTCCCCGGAGAAAACAAGAGCATGTCTGGCTTGTGAGACTGCTTTGCTATTGACGTTGGCACCGTTGGTTGCCAATGAGACACTCGAGCTTCAATGTTGTAAGACAACAACCTTGGAACGGCCAGTTGTGGTACACCAGGAGTCAGTGACAATCGGCAAGTTTTGTGCCTTTATCTGCACGTATGCACTAAGGTAGGTATGATTCATGCATCGGTTGAGAGTCGAAATGCATGTCTCGCAGCTCAACGGCGAACAGCTGAGAATGTGTGAGACGAACCTTTGGGCCAGCTTCTGTCATTGGGGCGACGAAACACGCGGGGTTGTCACAACTTGGCTCGATGAGTCGGCGCGGTTTCGGTTGGCAGGCGACGGCGAACACAGATGGAGATAAACCCAAAGTCTGGTGCTTTCCATATGTGTTGCTCGTTTACGGCAAGACCCGAACACTTCAGAATAATCTGTTCACGTCGCGCGCACTGACCTTATCGATAAGAAGGGACGTACCTTCCCTTTTGGATTCCTGGCTCCACCAGAGGCTCTGCTTTGCGATTCGATTTGATGCAGGGACCTGAAGGCCTGGCTTCCAGGTCATGGCCTCGGCGCCACCCTGATCTTCATTATTTGGAGCCGAATTTTTTAATACACCATTTCCGTCCCGCTGCTGGTCCACTGTTCAAACCGCCTAGAGAACTGCTTGACCCTTTTCAAACGCATTGTTTTTCGTGAACGCGGCCAGCTTGACGCGACACAAACTCGTTCTCTTGGCTGTTTTGTTTGGTCCCGAGCCGGCACCCGGTTGTTTCGCCGCCTGGTTAAAGACGACGTTGATCTCCCCGCCTGGTTACATCCGGCCCCTAAGCCATCTATAGATGGAAGCTTGCGGCTCCGGCTGAGACCAAGGCTGAGACCATTCAACTTCGACTCAGACCCGCTACTTCTCGACACTAAGAATAACTTCTTCCGAAGATATCTTGGATCCTGGAGACTGAGATCAATCGATTTGTTGACTTCTGCAAAACCGCCACCTCTTGGCGACTGCTACAAGTCTGGGGCAACAGACGCAGGAAGAGTGGTGCGAGACTTCTAGAAGAACGCGGGGTTCCAAGTAGCAGACAAGGTTGAGAAAGTTGAAAGAGAAATAGGTAGAGAGAAGCAAGGTGTCAGTTGAAGGCCGAGGCACTTACCTGTCTGCCTCCATTTGCAGTTGCACCTTCCTTTGCCAAAGTAGGCACCTGTTCAAATCGGGCTCAAAAGAGTATGCGAACCTTCCTCGGGCTAGATTTGCTCCTTCCCACCTAGACTTCTTCTCCAGCGTGTTGATGGAACCTAGGAACTTACGGTGCTCAGCAACCAAAGCCTCATCCACTATCCTCTGGATTGACTGAGAACCTTCAAGCCTTCGGGGAGGAGGTGAAAGCTGCTGCAGCCAAGGTCCAGGCGGTTGACCTGTTTTCTTGCAGTTAAGACTATCAGGCAGGCTCCAGTTGCCACTCCTACCTACCACAAGCAGTCGGTTGGTTGAGCAATTGCCTGCCATCTGAGGCCTTCCAAACTCGTCTTCCGTCCCTCGTCTTCTTCTTCTACTTATTTCCTTTCGTTCGAGTTACACAACACCTCCACTCTCGGATCTTCCATCACCAAAACCATCCCAAGCCGAGTTGCTGGCTCTTTCTTCGATCCGATACGAGTCGGACGAGGTGTCAATCTTGGTCGCCGCGATTTGCTTTTTCAAAATAAGCATCCTCTGCCGGGCACTTGCGGTACGGTCAAGCATCAACTGCAGATTTCAGTAGTGCAGCAGATCTCCTGACTCTAGCTCTATCAGTCGACGTGCTCTCACGTGGTACTACGTTCGGTCGGCATCGCCAACGTCTCAATGTGAGTCACTGAGCCAACGCTCATCAGCCTGCATTTCCTGACTTACCGACAGAAGCAGCTCCTCCGGCAAGCACCCACCATACTCCATCTCTATACTTGTTTCGACCTCTGTAACGACTGAATAACGATGCTCGCCGCCGAACGTCTTACAGGTCCCGAGACCGTCTCTGACGGCTCGGACAGCCGCGCTGATGAAGTGCCAGAGCATACTGGCCCGGATATCATCCAGCCCCATCCCCTCATTGATGCGCTCCTCCCCAAGCAGCTCGGTCGTGGTGTTCTCATTCCCTTAAAGACGACTCTCGAGATTCGTCAAGACCACACCATTGTCCAGGCGTTACTTACCCGAGCCCCGTCCAAGTCGACCAACGATGTTGTCAAGTAAGTTCGATGGGCAACAACGTTGGATGTCAACGCTAACCAGATCAGCCTACTCCGCTCCATGCTTCCTGAGGGCGTAGCTAACAGCTTGCCTCACTTGCGGCGATGCGCGAAGCCTGGTGATATCCCGGCTCACTTGAAGACTCAGTTTATGAATGACTCACCTGAAGGTCGCCAAGTGCACACGGGCAAGTCTACCTGGATTTATATCATGCTGGGCGAGGAGAAGGACTTTGACAAGCAGAAGCTGGTCGCCTCACTGGCCGCTATCGAGGGAATGGGCGAGAACATCTTTCTCACCAGCATCCCCATCCCCCTGATCCCGCCAACCTCTCAGGTCCAAGCAGCCATGTGGACGTCGCAGTTCTGGCCTACTGTGTACAGAAAGAACAACCCCTTGGGACCTCACCCTAGCATGGTAGGCCGCTCGACTGATACCATCCGGGACGAGACATCTCTGTGGATGTCCCTGGCTCATCAAGCCGCCCACAAAGCCAAGCAGAAGGGCATCGGCGAGCCGATGGGTGCTGTGATTGTCCAGCGCGAGGGAGGCAAGTCCCAGCTTGTGGCCATTGCCGGAGATGCTCGTTGGCACCAGGAGCCCAGCAGGTGCGGTACCGGCAACCCCATGGGTCACTCTGTTCTCCGAGCCATCAGCATGGTCGCCCAGAAGCTTGTCCGTCATGAGAGACGAGCCGCCGGTCGCCCCAACGAGCGTCCTATCCTCGAGTACGACACCTTCCAGGACCGCCCACTTTTGGAAGAGGAAGCCGCGGTCTTTAAGGACGAGCACCCCAATGCGGACGGCTACCTCTGTCACGGCATGGAGCTCTACCTGACCCATGAGCCTTGTGTCCAGTGCTCCATGGCCATTTTGCACTCGCGTATGGGCAAAGTCGTCTTCGCTCAGCGTATGCCGCTTACTGGGGGCATGTGCTCCGAGGACCGAGGCCATGGCCATCCCGAGCTGGCCAGCTGCGGTGGTGGAGAGGGTCTTGGTCTCTTTTGGAGACGCGAGCTCAACTGGAGCTTGCTGGCGTGGGAGTGGGAATCGAGCGACTGTGTGGGACCTTTGCCCCCGGTTGATCACAGAGTCCATGCTTAGTCCCCATGGGACTTTACGACGATACCTTGGTGCTTATGGCCGGATGACCACCGGCCTAGGCTTAAGCAGTCTTTGTGTGGTTGGATGCTAGCAGTGAGGAGGGAAGCTGTTGACGCTCTAGGCACACCAGTATCGATACCCCCTGTACGGCAGACACTGTGTCTGCCCCCCGAACGTCTTTGTGCATTAGATTCGCCCTGTTTTACTTGGTTGATACACTGGTTTGGAGGGCCGGAGGAGGGTTTAGATAGCTCTCTTAGCCCTGTTCGGATACGAGGCGTTAGGAAGCAGTCTCGCGAAGCAGTCCTGTCGTGGAAGGTCAAGAAAATTATACCCAGGCTGTCTCATGTAGCATTCGATAGCCTCAAAGAGAAAAGTCGGTTCAAGGACATTGCCAAGCTTCGCGTGCAAACGGTGTCGGGCGAGCAAAGCAGGCGTGTGCTGAAAGAGGAGAAGAGCGCTCAGTGTCTTGCGTTATCTCAACTACTTGACCGAAAGGTGACTCTCAAGTACATGGCTTTCGACATCAAGTTGAAGTGAATTTGAACACGAATGCAACGTGCTGAGCCAGTGACAGCACCAGAACGCGTACAGAATCCTAGCTTCACCATGTGGTACGTACGCCGGCGAGAGACGTGCATTGCGGGGAAGGAAGCTGAAGGGGTTGCGCCTTCTTATCTTATCAGCCGACCAAAATCCAACGGTAGCAACTCAGCTCCCGCCTCCCTTCGTCTGTCGCAATCCCCATTGTCAAGGGTATTCTTCCCCCTTCATTCGTATATGTTTCGGCATGTGAGCGAACAAAGACGGCTTTCCGAAACTGAAGCCTTTGACGATCCCTTGCCAACGGTCTGAGATATTATCCGCTCCTCCACCACCTCTTCTTCTTCTTGACTCTCCTCACGCGGCTCGCACATGAGTGGCTTTTTCAACGACTAACGCATGCGTTTACAAGCGCCCTGGACATCAACCGTTGTACACGCCTTCTATTCTGAACTGCAGCCTTACAGAAGACTCTTTGCGACCTCTTCGAACTTTCGCACAACAGCAGCAACACCCTCCACTCTAAAATTCTCCAGAAGACAATTCGCGACATCTTCCATCTTCCATACAACAGCAGCAACCCCCGGGCCCAAACACAGGCTGCGAAACGAAGACCGCACTCGAATATCAGCAGACTTGATAGCTGTTTGGCGCAGCCAACTTGAAGACATGCCGGCGCAGAAGAGGGCAGCTCCCGCCTCGAGCGAGACGAACGGGAAGCGATCCAAGACCGACAAACCTCAGAAATACTACGGCGTGCACAAAGGTCACCAGCGAGGCGTGTATCGGACGTGGGCCGAATGCCAGAAGCAGACCTCTGGCTTCCCTGGAGCGACGTGTACGTGGGAAAAAGACGCTGTTCGCGCGCTTTGTTGTCCAGCACGCTTTCTGTCAGTGCAAGATATGCTGACGTATTCTCGTGGTTCAGACAAGTCTTTCACCACTTATAAAGATGCCGAGATATTTGCTGCCGGGGGCAATCCTTCTGGTGGCGGGAAAAGCAGCAAACCGAAAGCGACAAGGTACTATGCTGTCGCTTCCGCCAAACGAACAGGCATCTTCACGAACTGGGACGATATCTCGGATGCCATCATAGGAACGAAGAGACCAAAGTACAAGAAGTTCGAGACCCTACACGAGGCCTTTGCCTACATGAAGCAATGGGGAGAACCAAATGTGGTAGCAAAAGCCCGAGCCCAATGGGGGAAATACCTCGGAGGCGAGACCTCATCCTCCGACGCCGACCCGCCTGTGGACTTTCTTGAGATATACACGGATGGCAGCAGTCTTGGCAACGGCAAAGTGAACTCAAGGGCCGGTGTCGGAGTCTGGTTCGGACCCGGTGACGAGAGGTACGTGGTGCATCCAGGCGGTACATGATCGCCCGGGTCTCTGTTGAGCGCGGGCGGAGACGCTGCTGTTGCCACCGCGCAGCCAGAGCATTGGGATGACTAACACGGCATCAGGAACGTGTCGGAACGTCTCGAGGGCGATGTCCAGACGAACCAGCGCGCAGAGCTCACCGCCATCCTGCGCGCCCTCGAGAAAACGCCAGAAACACGTTCGGTGCGTATCTACACCGACAGCACGTACTCGCGCGACTGTGTCACGACGTGGTACAAGACCTGGGAATCCAAAAACTGGAAAACGTCAATTGGTGGCGAGGTCAAAAACAAGGACTTGGTACAGGCGATCCGCAAGAAAATCGTCAGTCGCGCCGAAGCCGGGTCAGAGGTCGAATTCGTATGGGTGAAGGGACACTCAAACAACGCGGGCAATGCCGCTGCAGACAGACTAGCAGTTGCAGGCGCCCACATGAGTTTGCCGGCGCCGAAACACTCTGCAGAAAGCCTCGCGGCTGTGGGGGCTAGAAAGGGCTGGCCACCAGTGAAAGAGACGAGGGAGACTGGTCGCGTGAACCAATCGCTCTTCCCAACCCATAATGAGCCGTACTTGGATATTAAGAGCGAGTCGGAGCCTGAATTCAAGGTCGAATCCGAGTCGGAAGATGAGTCGGGTGACGAGATACCTTGGGGACACAACGAGTGAGGAGCGACGGAAATGCACATGGTGCTGGCGAGCGGGAAGCGAGGCACAGAGAGTGAGACGGCGGTTGTGACTGTCACATTCAGCGGACCAGAGGGCGACTGCTGACGGAGTGAAGATACGGCAAGTGAAGACGGAACAAATGTAATACCCAGGGGCAGTCAGTTGTGTTCCCAGGTTATCCTGGTGTTTGTTCCTTTGGCGAGTCTGCTTGTTTCCTAGCTAGGGAGCTGGAGAAGGCCGAATGTGCCAAGAGGATGCCATTCGATTTCAGCATCTCCTTGAGCCTCGGCGATATGTCTCCTATAGCCTTTTCGTTGCCTATTTTGGTGCGGCGAGGTTGTCAAGGAATTTTGGACGGCAAGGGAACAAGACAAATAGGAAGATCTCGCGTAGCCACTTTTTCCATTAATGAAGTGCGGCTTTTACTCAATGGTTGAGGTACGATCTATGCCACATCCAGACGTTGAAGGGGTTATACTTGAGGTCTACTTCAAATACCGCCCAGCAATTACTCGATTTCAACTCAACTGGCTGAAGTGATGATGCTACTCCAGACAACTGGACTTGGATATCCAACTACCAGCGTGATATGCGTGTGCGGCACGACGTCCCAACTCCCCGGCCCCCCTTTTGCTAGCAGTCTACCCAACTAGTTCACCTTGCTACTGTACCGTGTGTACGTACGGCTAACATGTACGGAGTAGACGATAACGTTGCGGTCTGTGTCTGTCAACAACTGTCTCACTCCTTGCCTCGCTTCGCCCCCAATAGCCCAAGCCCGACTGGAATACTCGGTGGCGGCTGCATGGCCCGGACGAGACTATAGGCTCTTGTCGTGAGGAAAATTCTCGCGTTAATACGGCTTTTGCATACCTCGTATGTTGCCCGTCTGGTCTTTGGTTGTGTGTGTGTCAAAATCCATTACTGGGTCGTCGTGATTTACCTTACGTCCTTGAGTTCATCATCAAACTCGAGGAAAGGTTTCGATGAGAGGCATCGTCATGTTTGATATTGGGGGGGATTGCGACAAGAACACAAGGGGACGTTTGTCAAGGCAGACTGCAGGGTTGACCGGCAGCAACTGGCAAAGTGGCATACTTTACATGGTACGGCGACGCCTAGCAGTTTAGTCTGCGCGACAAGATCAAAATACTCTGTAGAATGTACCCAAAATCTCATATTCGCGATGAGGTCAATTACGGATATGCCTACCTATCTCGCGCGCTTGAGTCTCGACTCCTGTACCCGGACCATTACCCCACGTGTCCCAGTCCCAGTCGGGCAAGAGGACCCCTAAAACCACTCAAGTGCTTTTCACGCGTCAAAGGCGGTGATGACGTTGGATGGACCATATGCGGCGTAGGTACGGATAGGGTACTGTAAAATGGTATAGCCGGAGCGAAAATTAAGGACAAAAATTTTAGTCGGCGTTCATCCCGACAGCCTAACCCAAGGTACCTTACTCAGGCTTTGCCACCGCCGGTTTTCAGTAATTACACCTTGCCTCCTCCCGTCACCACACCCGTTTCCGCCCAAGACCATCGCTCATCCTTCTCGCAATTTTGCAAGAGATACCCACGCCATCATTCCGATTGCTGACCTCTGCGTCGTGTCCACGTGCCCGTGT
This sequence comes from Colletotrichum spinosum, assembly GCA_004366825.1. NCBI lineage: Eukaryota > Fungi > Ascomycota > Sordariomycetes > Glomerellales > Glomerellaceae > Colletotrichum > Colletotrichum spinosum. The sequence goes on along the minus strand of QAPG01000050.1, from coordinate 415,410 downwards.
CTGGCGACGCACTCCAGAGAATTCGCCAATCAGGTTCAACCGGAATTGCAGACCGCTCCCTGGTGTCTCAGCCATTCCGTCAGTCAGGGAAGTAAGGGGGTACTCGGCGAGAGCACCCATACGCTTGGCCACCGCAAGAGAGGCGGGATCGAGAGAAAGAAAGGACAAAGCAAGCAACTCGCCGCCTGAGAACCCAATGATAGACAGCCACGCAAGCGCCGTCAACTTCGTCGCCATATCGAACCCCGCGATACAACAACACGCTTAAACCACCAATATTCACTTTTTACGTCTTTGCCTGGGCACTGGGATACCAAGGGCTAGACGAACCGCTGTCGATCGTGACGATAAGCGGTCTTTGCTTGGTGAACACCTGGCTGGAATTCACGACGCCTCATTGGAGCATCTCGCAGTTGGGCTGCGAAGCGCTACGTATTTCGCGGACGACAGATTTACCCTTGGCAAAAGCTTGACGGCCGAGATCAGCAAAAAGATGCCTACTCTGGCCGTCACCAACTTCAACATCATTGTCGGTGTATTGGGCGGTTGGGTCTCGCTGTTCGGCCTCGTGTCGTACCTCTGCAAGGAGAACTTTTATCTCTCTGAAGCCTGTAAGTTTTGCTCGCTCTGTGGGTCCTTTTGCGAGGACGACGATGCCCAATCTGGTCGCGCGTGCGTGAGGCTAACACCGACCCCTAGTGATATCTCTCTTGGCGGGCGTAGCCTTCTCGCCCCCAGCCGCAAATCTCATCAGACCGCTCGAGTATGCGGGGACCCAGGAAAACGTCGATAGCGTCACGCTCGCATTCTCGCGCTTGGTGCTCGGCGTTCAGCTCGTCCTCGCCGGCGTCCAGCTGCCCAGCAGGTACCTACGCACCGAGTGGAAGCCCATGGCCCTACTCGTCGGCCCCGTCATGACCTGCATGTGGCTGGCGACCAGCGTGCTTGTTTACGCCCTGGTGCCGCACATTCCGTTCCTGCATGCTCTGGCCATCGGCGCCTGCGTGACGCCCACCGACCCGGTGCTGTCCAACGTGATAGTCAAGGGCAAGTTCGCCGACCACAATATCCCAAAGGAGCTGCAGAACCTCATCATCAGCGAGTCGGGCGCCAATGACGGACTCGGGTATCCGTTCCTCTTCTTTGCGCTGTACCTGATCAAGTACACTGGCGACGGCGGGCATCAGGTGTCCGGCGGCGCGGCAACGGCGATGGGCTTGTGGTTTGGCGAGACGTGGGGGTACACCATTATACTGAGCATCGTCTACGGTGCCGTCGTCGGCTGGCTAGCCAAGACGTTGCTGCGGTGGGCCGAAAGACACAAGTACGTCGACCGTGAGAGCTTCTTGGTGTTTGCCATCTCCCTGGCGCTTTTCATCGTCGGCACTTGCGGCATGATTGGCAGTGACGATGTGCTGGCCTGTTTCATCGCAGGCAATGCCTTTACGTGGGATGACTGGTTTCGCATCGAAACAGAGGACGATTCGCTCCAACCCACCATCGACATGCTCCTGAATGTGACGATCTTCATGTGGTACGGGGCAGTCTGCCCGTGGAACGATTTCGCTACCAGCAGCGTCATCTCGATTTATCGCCTAATTGCGCTCGGAATCCTCGTGCTTCTTTTACGGCGCCTACCATTTGTCTTCGCTGTTCACAGGCTGATTCCTCAGATCGAAGCAGTCAAGCAGGCCGTCTTTGTGGGCTTCTTCGGTCCCGTGGGTGTATCTGCTGTCTTCTACCTCTACGTGACGCTCGAATTCCTACACAAGTTGAACGAGGGCGAGGAGCCACGTCCGGATGTTGCCCACATGGGCGAAACGGTCAAGGTGATTGTATGGTTTCTAGCCATCTGCAGTCTAGTAAGTGTCACATACCCCCGTTCGAAAAGTCCCGATATAATTTCCACGTAGGTGGTGCACGGGTTAAGTATCCCGCTCGGAAAGCTTGGGTACTACGCCCCTCGGACCCTCTCTAGGGGCATATCGTTCATGAGCGGCGATGGAGAAGATTCGCCGCGTCCCTTCCGCATACGCGGGCGTGTCACGCTCCCATTCGGTCGCTCTAGGTCGCTCGCTTCCGGTGGCGGTGGGCAAGTCTACGATTCCGAGTCCGGCCCTCAGCCCGATGCCGGGGCGGCGCGGCCAGTGTACAAGATTGGCGGATCTATCATTCCCCGACAGGCCGCAGACGCAGGTCAGCCTGGCGCTCCTGTCCCCCCCCAGAGCCAGCGGCCCGACAAACCGGGTCAGCGGTCAGACACCGAAGACGGGGGCGCTCAAACAAAAGCGCTTGATCAGCGCGGGGGACCGGCGCCACCGCCACCAGAGCTCCCAAGTCGCACAATTCGCTTCCCCGACGAGTCGCCCGCCCAGTAGCCGTGAATGTCGGTGGTGCAGGCTAGGCCGCATCGTCTACATTCTACTGGACCAAAGGTAAGTTGAGCTGTATTCGGAACCGTTGTCATGTACTTGTCCGCCGACGCGGGCTGGTTCCCCTCCCAGACGTGAATGGAGATGTCCGCTTGATCATCCGTATCCGTAGTGAGGGAAGAATAGTGAGGGAAGAAGAACCGAAATGTGGGCCTGAGACGTTTAGAGATTTGCGCTGTCGCTCAGATGTTGGCGTTGCCTGGACGTCGATTCTTTTTTGGCGCCCTTTAACGCCCTAAAATACCCATCATGGTCGTGTGCTCAGCTATGTAGACGGAGAACTGAGTTGGTTGTCCACGTTAATTAGACACTTTCGGTTTTAATTCGCCAGCAGTGTTGGTTCGGTCCACCTATTGTCCACGCGAAGCACTGAGCAGCGACAGATCCCACAGTCGGTCAGGCGCCAAACCCGTAACGGATGCCTGTTATCCCTGGTGGTGTCCAGCGTTCGGTCGGTAGGCTGATCCCAGATGTTGTCGAACTAGGTTACCGCCGCGCGCCGCGTCCAGCTGATAAGTCTGGTCAGTTTCGCTCGAGGTCAGATGAAGGCTTCATTTCATGCAAATGTCGTAGTGTGAACAAGGTTTACATAATTAAGTTTATGCAAGCCCCGTTGATGGCGCAAAGGGTACAGAGAGCATTTTGTCTGCGGCTGCAACTCGCTCAGGAGTGAAAGGCTTATGACGAATGTGCCGAAGCATTTTTGCGAGATTCGGAGCGACGTCGGGCGCTGGTTCAGCTACTTGCTTGAGATGGTTCTAACACACACCCATAGGCACTTGTTTCCCATCCGGGCGATTAACCGACTTACAGTAGACCAACGCCCGAGGCGCGAGCTGTGGACAGACAGGTTGCTATAGGCAGAGACACCAGACGGATGGGGCTCTGGTCGACTTTGTTGAACAGCGGTTGCTGGCAGACCCTGCGGAACCATACACCCGACTGCGGGAAAAGGTTGCATTCATCGGGGGTTTGGTTCCTTACGTTGGGAAGCGCTACGACCTATTAAGATTCTGGGAGTTGACGTGGGACGCAAGAAGCGCAGAAGTTACGGCTGACCTGACAACGTTTTGCCAACCCGTTATCTGCCGAGGGGTGGTTGCGTGGTTTTTGATTTTGGTTTGGGCGTGTCTGCAACCGGTAATGGCGAGGATTTGTCGACCCTCTGCATAGAATTGAATCTTGTACCAGCCCGAATGTGTTGCAGATGCTGGGGTGTCTTTGGTTCTCAGAAGAAACGAGGTGTGCGTAAGCGGCATAGCCAATGGGATCTTGGCAGCTGTTCGGGCCGGAGGTTAGAAGAGCGCAGAAGGTTGTCTTGGACGTGTGAGGAAGACAGGAGGTCGGGTGGTTTTCTGGAAGGCCGAGAGTGGAGGCTCCCGTGCAACAATCTGAAGCTCGCAGGCGAAAGGCCGTCCAACGGTCTGGCCTTGAAGCACTATAGTAAGTTCGGGAGAGAGGCCGAGTATCGCATCAACCCGTTGGAGAGGGACGCCTCCGCGGTTGCTGCACAGCAGAACAACCTAGAACCGAGATGCCTCGAGCCTTGCTTGCCATTGATTCCATGAGGTTGACCGGGTAAGAAGCTGCGCGCTTCCGCCGCTTCTCCATACCGTTTCGGTGGCAAGCGCTGAGACGTGGATGCAGCCGGTGTGCATCTTGGTTGCGAGGTGACAATGTCCGTGGCAGTTGGCTCGGCACAATTCGAATGCAGAAGAAAACGCTTATATTGCTGTTTTCGTCCAAGGGTACCCATTATTACTAGGTGGACAGCATTGAGCTTCTGCGACAGAAAGGCGACACTTTCTCGGCCTGACGACGGCCTCGACGATGGCGCGTAGTATAGGTCGGCACGATCAAACAAGAACCAGGTCTTATCCGTAGCGTGCTGGGCCCGCTTGTTCGAGTTCAATCTGTCCTGGTGGAGGTTTAGGTCCAAGGTGTTCTGGGTTGGATGCTGCAAGATGAGGAAACGTTGACGTTGTTGGTTGCTGACTGGGAGTGTTGTGTGCTGCGTTGGTGATGCGAGTGAGAGCGACGACAGGGAAGTGGGTGGTGGGGCACAGCTGCAGAGCAGCACCGCATTGCAACTTGGCCGCAAGTGCCAACTTCATCAGCCCAGGCGACTTCGGACATAGTAAAGGCCAAGAACAGGATGGCAGGAGCGTTCCGAAGCTGCGGTGGATGCGTACCGTACAAAAGTGCAGGTGCGTAGGACTAGCGTGCGGGTAGGCAGGCTGGAAGGCTGATAATACAAAGCACCATCCTCTCAAGATTGGCGTGAGGCGACAAGGAGTGGAACGGGGCAGCCGAGATGCAAGGAATGAGATGTGGTGTTTTCTGGGCTGAAGTGGACTTGTTGGCGGCACAAGATTGGCAGAAATGCTGCGTATTAGACAAGGGCTCGGGAAGAGCTCATCTGCGGTAGCGTACCATAGCAATGTCATGATTTGCCGGGTATCCATCTACCCACGGGCACCAGACGCGTAATTGACATTATGAAGTGACGATACGGAGTGCTGCACAGTAGTGCTGATAGTGCTACCGATACCTACGCAGTAAGAAAGCTATACGATGTGCGATGCGAGGTCGTTCATTTGTTTGCTTATCAGTTGCCGCCAGAGCGGATAAGATTTTGAAGCGAATGGAAGGGACGCGTGCTGTGGGCTTCCAGAATCCATGGTCCTGCATACTGCATACAGCCAGCCAGTCGCTGTCGGCAGTGCGGATACTCAGTTTACTTAGTACCTACCTTGGGTATGCAGCTGTGAAGCTCGTAGGGCACTATCGTCGATGCATATCTACGATGCCTTACCTCGAGCCCTTTCTCATACGAGTTGAAGTGAATCCTAGGTAGTGCTACCTAAGGTAGGTATTGAGCAAGATACGTGGGTACTTAGGTAAGCACTTACATAGGAACCTATTTGTACTGTATGTAGGCTTGCCGTCGAAACTGCGGGACTGCCATTGGCTCAAAAGTCGGATGGCCTCATTGGGTTCTGGGCGTCAAATGGGCGCTCGGAGGGGGCTGCCATTTGTCTTGGCAGCGCGTGGCGCAGGTGCCACACGGTGCGTTCGCGTAAGTCTTCCGCCTACCCTCGGCGGTACGTTCAACTTCCTGTCATTCGTCGGGCATTTAGTAATCTTCGATTAGTGCACAGTAGGTTAGTGGGCCACGAGTGCAGCATACATAGTATGCAGCCAGGGCAGGCAGAGTACAGGTGCCTTAGATACCTTAGGTAGTAAGTATTGATCACTCCATAGGTACACGGTATTAAAGTGATGATCAGGCAGGAAGGCAGGTAGGGCCGAGACGAGGAGGAACGAGAAACGGGCGAGAGATCGAGAAAAGGATGTGTTCCATTTCCATCAAAAGTCCCCTGGGTAAGGTGTATGAATACGGAGTACGCAGGCAAGTGGACGTGCGGAATGGAGGGTTTCAATCCATAATATGTCGTCGAACTGTGGAGTTCCAGCACAGGGCGTCAGTTACATAGTTCCAGCTCCTTCAGCTTGCCTCGGTGAACAGTGGCCACTGTCTTTATGGGTCAACTCAGCATACACTGCTCCATTCTCCATTATCTACGGATACGAATACCATGCTACATGCAGTATCCGTAAGCAAGCAGTGATTTTTTATGACCTTGCTTCAGAAAATGCCGCCGACGACTCTCGTCTCCCATTCAGCACTGCTTTACTCTCTACAAGTGAAAGCGCCGCTTCAATTAACCAGCTTTCCCAAGATGGCAGCGACAGTCTTGCCCGTTTTGGCAGCTTGAGCACTGGGCACCGACGCCACAGCGCCATCTTCTGATGCCTGTGCCTCGAGTGCCGGTCGCATTGTCTGATTGTCATTAACTAACGTACGGATAACTAACGTGAGGATAACTAACGTACGGATACTTGTACTTTTTGTTCTCTGCTGGTCCGATTGCCTTCGTTTCGCTCCAACCTACCACGCAACTCCTTGTAGGCCGAAGCGATCACTGCCTAGGATGGTGGGCGACACCATCGCGTGTGAACAAGAGGGTTGCCGGCGATCCACGAGTACTAATTAGTATGCCATCGACAGTGAGTGGATGGGGCTGATGACAGACGTGTTGCAGCCCAGCCAGCTCGTGCTCGTTTGATCACAATGTATCCATAGCCTGCCACCTGCCTGCTCAATACCGAACACCAAGCTACCTTTCAGTACGCTTGGCCACCTCGTCAGTATCTGACGACGCCGCACATGTAGGCGCGTGCGAAGCATCTACCACTGGCTGCAGTGGTAGTCGCAGAATCACGACTGATAGGGCGCTTTTGCTCATCAACAGCCGCCTGAAGTTATAATCATGGAACCCGAGAACGCCATTCTCTCCACAAGTTGCTCTGGCCCAAACAAACGCTCGTATCTTGTGTCCGTGTCGTTTCCTCGTCTGTGTGATTCGGTCGTCGCCGCGAAAGCCAGAACACAGTGGCTCGTTGTGGCTCGGCTCGCACCAGCGAATCCCCCCGCTCATCTACATCACAGCAGCTGCACTCATCACTCCAGTTTGACCTCGTTCCAAAACTTCTCCGGCAACGGTCATCAGGGTGACACAAGAACGGTTCTACCGTCGCTGGTCCTCTTACCGGTTCCCCCGCGGCGAGGCCAAGAGAGTGAAGAGTGAGGAATCCCTTCTCTTCAATCTCCCCTCCTTCTCTGTCTCTCCTCTCTTTCGCCCGTCTCTGTGATATCGCTTCGACCTGGACTTGTCCATTGTCTGTCTTCTTTTCTCAACGGCGGCCGCACCACCAGCTCCTCCGGTCCAGACGCGACGTAACGCAACGCAACGCAACACACACAGCAGCGGGCATTGGAATGACACGCATTGGCTAGATTGATTGGCCTCGTCTATCCCATTCGCATCTTCTTTGCGTCTCCGTCCTCCCTCCCCTGTCCTCGCCAGTCCAGTCCAGTCCCATCCTATCCCGTGCAGGATAGGACAGGATAGGGCAGCATCTCGAGTCACCGCTCAAAAAGTACAGCTTCGACTTTGAGACATTGTTACCGCCTCGAGCCATCCTGTCTGGCCCGGTCTGGTCCGTCTGACTGCCCGCCCGCCCGCCTGCCCGTCTGTTTCCATGTATATGCACATATGTAACGCACGCCGACAGTACATTAGACCCATCACTCTTGCGATCCGAGTACGGTACTCGAAGTGCGTGGAGAGGGGGAACCACTCCTCTGACTCTGGGCGTACAATCTCAATTTCCACGCAGGCTCCTCCTCCCTTCCTTTCCTCTGCTCATCCTAACTTAACCTAACCTGATATTACTGCTATCCTCTCAGCCCGAACCGGGACAAACGAGGGACAAAAACAAATCTAACGACCTGGCTCCGGCTCCAACCTCCGTCGGCCATCCCAAACTCACAGAAAGTGGGAGAACAACAGGCAACAATTGCATTTTCTTGTGGTATCATTACCATCTTCCACCAGCCCATCTCTGTCTTGTCTTGTACACAGACAGAAAACCCATACGCGGCACACATCGCAGCAAAGCAGAGCGCGTCACGCAAAACGCTGCAGCTTGCTGGCAGTCATCCAACTTGGAAATTTCGCAATTGCCCCGACGGCTTCTTTTCAGGGCCTGTTACACCGTGCATCCGCCGCGCAGCACCTTCACCCACTCATCGACAGATACCAACCAGTTACATCGCAACCCGGCCCAGCCCACCTACAAAGTAATTACTCTTCACCAGCCTCGACACGTACGACGTGTACTCCGTACCTTGCTCGGTACTTGGGTACATTGCCCAGGCCCCAGGCCCCAGACCCAGTCCAACCCAGTGCGACACGTGCTCCCTCGCACCTCCCTCCACTCCTTCTATCTCGCCCTTACCCTCCCTCCCGCCACGACAGCGGACAGGATAGGCCCTGGACAGCCTCTCGCGTGCAAACAATTCACTCGCTCGCACACACTCCCTCCATCGCCCGCCTCTGCAGACTGCTCAAAGGACACACTCGCATCAAGACGAGAGGGACACAGGACGGTGGGCCCCCACTACACCGCCTGGGCTACGACTACTGTACGCTCTACCTCACACTATACCACCACTTTACCGCGAGACGCCCTTTTCCCCACAACATCCCCAGACCGAGCTTTCACCTCCCTTTTCGTCGTCTTCTCCGTCGCCCTTCACCTCGTCGGTTGTTGTCGTCGTCGGCCTCCGTATCCAACTTCCCAACATTGACGCTGGTAGAGGTATGACGACTGCTGGTGCCGCCATCGGTGCCAGCCCTGTGCCACCCGCTCCGGTAATGTCCGCCTCAGTCGATCCTATCAACGAGTTCCTGGATTACGACGACGAAGCCTACGGGGCCTCGACTCCAAACCTCGATTTTTCCAACCCCGACACGCTCAGATTTTTCGACTCATCCCACTCCCTGCACGAACCGAAATTGCTGCAGCCCCAGGCCACGTTGCTGGCCGCCGGTACCGTCGCCGCCGGATCTCCCGATTCTCTTGTCGACTCATTCCGAGATTCTTCCTCAGATTCTGCTTCGTCCAAGAGGACAGGCAGCTCCGCATCCGGGAAGACGGCTTTGACGGCGGGCGACGTGATGATGACTGATGGGGCCGATGTCAAGCCTGACTGGGACGGCCCCACGGCCTTCGTCGGCCGCCCAGAGGAGAGCGTCTTTCTTTTCAGTGGTCCCCACGACCCGACCCTGCCCGACGGCCTTGAACTGAACGACGACAAGTTCATGGAAGCTTCCTTCGACTTTGAGAGCGCATCCAGCAGCCCCAACGCCGCCGGTGCCGTCAACATGGAATCGCCAGAGATGCCCACCATTAACGCGAACCTGCCGCCGAGTCAGAACGCGCCCGGTCCGAGCAACACCAGAAGTGCGGCGCACGGAAAGAGGAATTCGGTGAGTGTCGCTCATCTCCACGAGCGACATGCTCCTAACGCTTGTCAGCAATACTCCATATCGCAGCCCATGAACGGATTGAAAATGACCAATTCGAGGGAGTGTTCTCCAATGTCTCAAAATATGATAACGAGCCACGAGGCGTCACCTTCTGCGTTTTTCAATAGCTCTCCGTCGCCGAGCGGTGCCCCAGACTTTTCGAACCCTGCCGTCTTGAACGCCATGACTCCCAATGGTTTCTGGCCCGCAACCAAAATGGAGCCGCACCAGATGGCTCACCACATGTCCATGCAGCAGTCGTTCCATACGCCCGACGGCCTGACCATGCCCATGTCCCAGCAGATGTCAATCTTCACACAACCAACCTTCGACTTCCTCAGCCGTGGCTGTCGTCTGACGATTCATCCAACGCCCACCAAGTCTCGCGTCGAGACCCAGATCCCCATCAAGATGACGCTTTACCCGCTGCCTCCCGGCATCAAACGCCTGCACCTGCCTACCCATACCATCTCGAAGCCCAAGCTGTTAGCGAAGCCTGTCCATGAGCGGTCTCCCGACACGCTGGAACTTTACACAATGCTAGTCTGCACTAGCGCCATGCAATCTGAAGAGAACAAGCGCAAGGCATTTCAACGCGCCGCTGCCGCAACGCACAGCCCCATGCTGAAGGCTCGCTCTGCAGGCGACGATGACGAGGAGGAGAACAAGCCGCAGAACGGAGGCGAGGTTCGCATCTGCCATGGCTGCATTACGCGCGAGCGCAAACGCGCTGCCAGGAAAAAGATCAAGAAGGTCGAGGAAGAGGAGATGTGGAACCGAGACGAAAACAGGCGTGTGATTGTCTTCAACACCCAAGAGCTCAAGGACTGGCAAACACCCAACGGTGTTGTTTCCGACTCCACGGTCACGGGCCGTCCAGAAGCAGTGGCTCCCCCGGGGGCCATGCAGGTAGACGCGCCCATGAGAATTGCCTGTTACTGCCGGCATCACTCGGAGAAGATCGGGTTCCGAGTCATCTTCACCATCAAGGACTGGCAAGATCGCGTCGTCGCACAAGAGATGTCGCACTCCATCATGATCACGGACGACCATAAGACGCATCCTCTTCCTCAGCAGCTGAACGCGCCCGCCGCACAGTCTTCGGAACCTAACCTGGTTCCCATGATGAACACGCCCATGGAGACCGCCCCGCTCGGCTCAGGAGGAACCCCTTTCCGGATGTCGCACTCCAGCTCCGATCTCCAAAGCCTACATCGTAACGCTCCACCAGCTGCTTCCTTTCCAACCGCGACTCCGGCTTCGGCTCCGGCCCTCGCCCCAGTTCCACCTTCGGCGCCGGCCACGGCACCCGCTCCGGCTCCGATCCAAGCCCCGACCAACAAGCCCTCTGTTCCGACGCCCCCGGCCGCGATCTCTCGCTCTCTGTCCCGGCCCCCGTCTCCAAGTTCGCACCCAGGGCCGATTACCAAGAAACGGAAGGCGAGCGGATCGAGGGTGCCCATCGGAATGGCGATGACTCGCTTGGAAACGACCCCACCGCCCAACCACTTGCCTGGGAACCCCGTTCCAGCCGCCGCTTCCGCCTCGACGTCTCCTTACACTCCGAACCTCACTCATTTCCATACGCCTCCCGAGAACATGTTTGGACAAAATGGTGCGCCGTCTATGCCTCAACCATACGCCACAGGCCCACCCACTCCGAATAGCAACGACCAGACTATGTTTACCACTGCCAACCGATCGGCGAGCATGGACAACGTGGCGGTGCCCATGTTCTCAGCCCCTGCCTCTGCCCATCCAAGCCGCGCCCCAAGCCCGAGCAGGTTGCCGAACGGCGTAGCAGTCGCAAACCAATTCAATGCGATGACGTTCCTGCCCCAAAATGTGGCTCCTGCCCGACCGCAACCGACTATCCACAAGATCATTCCGAACGAGGGACCCAAATCCGGCGGCATCGAGGTTACGATTCTCGGAGCGAGCTTCTATCAAGGACTGGAGGTGCTCTTCGGAGACCAAAAGGCCACGACTACGACCTTTTGGGGCGAGTCTTCGCTGGTCTGCCTCTTACCTCCATCAGCTGTAGCCGGGCCCGTTGTGGTCACGTTCAAGCAGAGTCAGACACAGGCTGGACAGCCGTTCCCTGCTATATCGAAGCAGAACCAGATGTTCAAGTATGTGGATGACGACGAGGAGAAGCTAATTCGCACGGCACTCTCAATTCTCGGCCACAAGCTATCCGGACAAATGGTCGACGTGAAGGAGCTGGCACACCGCATTATTGGCGATGGCGAGTCGAGTTGGGGTTCATCTGGACCCTCCGCGAATGGCGGCGGCTTTGGCGGAAGCATGTTCAACATGAGCACGGAATTCCAGCTCCTGAAGTGCCTCGAGCTGATTGACCTCGACGACAACCCGAGAATGTCTCGTCTCGACCTCAGGAGGTCAACAGGCCAGACGATGCTCCACATGGGATGCGCTTTAGGGTACCATCGTTTTGTTGCCGGCCTGCTTGCTCGGGGCGCCAACCCAGACTTGCGAGACAAGGGTGGCTTCACCCCAATGCATCTGGCCGCGATGAACGACCATGAATACATCGTGCGAAGACTCATGCAGGCTGGCGCCGACCCAACGATCCGCAGTCTTTCTGGACTTCGGCCGGCCGATGTCGCCCGATCCCGCAAGGTGGTCGATCACATTCGCCGTTGCGAGCGCCATATCCGCTCCCGCAGCGGAGGATCCCTGCACAGCAGAGCTAGCAGTGCTGCCTCTTTGAGGTCCCTATGGGATCCCCTGGGCGTATCCAGCGAGTCCGAATCGGCGGACGACGGCGAGGAGAGCCCAGAATATTCTTCTGGCGACTATGAGGAGGAGGAGGAGGAGGAAGGTCAGTGGCTTGACATGCGTCGTCGGTCGGGCGGTCAAGCGTTTACGCCACGACCAGACCGGCAAAGCCTCCAACGAAGGGAAGAGGTTGAGCCAGGTCTCGCGTCGCCCACCACCGCCATCGCATCGGCTGTCAGAGACCAGTTTTCGGCCCAGTTCCAGCAGTTTCAGCAGGCGATGACGATGCATTTCCCCAACCTGCCACAGATGCCAGCTCTGCCGAGGATGCCGATGCTTCCGGACTACCATGCCTACCTTCAACAGAACCCACTCATGGGCAGGATGACCTCCTTGATGCCTAACATGTCGGGGTCCAGGCCTGGTTCTGCGGATGACGAAACCCCTCGGCAAATGGACGGCCGCTGGTGGGACCTGTCTTCGTTTAGAAACACAAACAACAACTCGGCTCCGCCACCGGCATACGACGAAATTTTCCCCCAGGAAGAGCTCGACAGAAAGCAAGCTGCGGCGCTCGATGCCGCTGCCGAGGCTGTTGCCGATGCCAGGTTTACCACCGTGTACCAATCGCAGACAACAGAAATCACGGAGACGGCTGAGGCGTCTACGAGCACGGCACCAGTACCTAGCGTTCTGAAGATTGGTAGGAAGAGCGCCATCACAAAGGAGCAACAACAGAACTTTCTGCGAGCTCACGAGGCCAAGTTCAAAGGAATGCGCAGTGACAAGAACTTATGGTTTATATGGGTAAGCCAAAACCGCTATCCAAGGCTCAACAAACCGCTAATCCCTTACAGATCCCGCTTCTCACATGTATACTGGGGGCCATGTTGTACAGCCGCTTCCCTCACTATTTTGCTTTCGCCGGAGCCATGCTTAGATCGGTGCTGAAGCTTGACCAAGTCCCGGACATGGTCAGGAACGTTCAAGAGCGTGTTGTCGAGGTCCTCTGAGTTGCTTCGCAGTTCACACCCGCGAAGAGGGGCAGAAGTGCCCTGCCTGTCATTTCGCAACCCAGTTATTTACATGAGGGAGAATGGAGTCTGTCATTTCTGGGAATGTTAGCACTTCATCCCTTGGTTTAAAGAGGAGGAAAGAAAATGGATTGTTTTCCGGCACGGCGAGGGCGCCTGTGCCACTCGTTTGACCAATGGACCAGGGTTTTGGTATCGCTTTGCTGAGGACCCTCCTGAGCGCGGGTAAGGGACGAACCCCCCCCCCTTTTTTTTTCCCCGACGGAACCAGTGGATAAGAGCACTGGGTATCATGCCATTCTATTTTTATATTTATTTTGGATAAAGCATGCTCGTTCATTTTCTTCTTTCGATTACCGTAGCGTCACGCTGACCCCTCGACAAAAAGAGGCTATGGCTAAGAGACGAGGGGGTTATGTGACGTCGATGGCCAGCACGATTCATGTATCGAGTATATATTGCGAGGATAATGTGGACAATTCCTCTAGCATAGAGAAGAATTTTATCGGCTGTGCCCACAAAATCAAGTTTTGACAGTACATTGAAGTGGCTTTTGGTTTACAGTTTGTCGTGTTCTATGTGGTATCACGTGTCTCGTGTCGCAGAGACGACGCCTTTCGATGAGCAACATTTGCCTGTGCTGTAGCTGAGAAGGAATAGAGGAACTTCCACTCGGGGTTTGCCTCTGCATCCGGTGCGATGATGGGACCGCTTCGACACACGGCCGGCGTGAGCAGCCAATAGTATGTCCTGACAGTAACTCGGTGGCAGCACGAATCCGACTCCGCCAACGAAGCTGGAGTCGCACCTCTGGCCACAACCAAGGCGTGGGAAGGAGCTGACCCGTTGTCCAAGACCTATAGGGCGTCAAGGTGTGGTCGCCGGGGTCTGCCGTTAGGCGGATGACATGCTCGGGCTCTCTCGCGCTCATCCAAAGGTCTCGAGACATCGTCCGTATGGGAAACATTTGGGGTGGCGCTGGTATATCTCCTTGGAGACCATCGTGGCTAGCTTTGTGGGATGATCAAGATGCGGGCGGAGCTGGGTGACTGCTGTGGTTTATGCTTATGCCCCCTTTTGACTCCTTCTCGGAAGGAATACTCGCTAACGGATATGGGATCTTGGTGAGGGGAAATAGGATTCCGTGTCGAGATCTGGCGGCGAACTGTGCGGAATTTAAAAGTTGATACACTCGACGCAGGACAGGTTCTTTCCAGCAGGAAGGCGAGGAAACACGGGGTTGCACCGCGCAACCGATTTGCCTGTCCATCAGCCAAGTTCTATGAAATGATGCCCTTGCCTGCATGGACTGAAGTCAAGTGTATCTGGGAACTCCTGAAGGGTATGGTGGCTGCCTGGTGTCCTGGGTAAGGGGTGTCTGCGATGAGTTGCCATCGATGGCGAAATCATTCCTCATCAGCGGCGCCTCAGCAACTTTCCCACTCGCGTGCTTCTTGACGGTGCCACCAAAGAGACTTGCCGCCGGCCAAAACCCATGGCAAGCACATCACTCGGTGATGCACTGTTTTGAACGATGACGCCTGTTGATTTCGGCATAACTTTGGTCTTGTAAGTGCAATGATTGATCGGTCTGTCTGTTGCTACCCTCCTCGGGTGCGGCGGCGTCTTGTGCAGATTCGTGGCGGTATCAATGAAATTGAATGCACATACACATCTATAAAACCCTAGCCGGAAGCCGTTCGAAAGACAAACCAAGCCACTGTGTTCTTGTGAAGGAACTTTTAGGATGTACGTCATGCCTTTCTACGACCTTGCGGTTACCGTCCACCGATGCGCCGCAACCTTGAATGTGGATACTTGGCTGACATTCCGGTGTCCAGCGTCGGTGTCCGGTGTGTATTACGGGACTACTCGAGCGTTGGAGATGGAGATGTAAAATGCCCTTCGTCGTGTCAGCGAGTAAAGCATGATGGATTGTTGCTGACTTGGTGTAGATGATTGGGCCGACATTCAAACTCCTCATCTTTCGACACTCATCGAGTCACAAATTCTGCGAGATTGACTGCTCGAGATCCAGCGCTTAAAAGCTTTTCTTGCAAGTCAGTTGGAGGGGAGATTGTATCATCGTAGGGTTCCACGGGGGTGAACTGAAAATACCAAGCTTCTATAATGTATCTGGTCAAGTTTGATAGATTTGATAGGGACTTTAAATACTGTCTTCCAAGTACTAGTCAGCTTCTAATAAGATATACACCTATACTTGTTGTATGCTAATACCGCCTCAAATGGGTATAGCCATCCTACGGGGCTTCAGTTTGATGAGAAACAAATGGCCTTCAAGTACGACCGCTCCCAGACACTGCTAATACCAGGGTGGTTAAGGAAGCTCGGCATGGACCTGTTCATCCGTTTCTCACAAAGTATCGTGGGGCTTTTTGACTCTACTGCGGGAGACGTTCTTTGACGAAAACGAGGTGTTAGCCACCTCACTGCTGATATAGCACGTGAGGGCATCGACGCACTGAGAGTCGTTATGAGAATAATGGCAGCTTTTGGGCGAAAACAAATGTTTTCGTCGAGTTTTGAGTGTGCGGCATGGGTTGAACAAGTAGTCTCAGGCAGGAAGTGTGTGTGCCTTTGGGCGCGAGTTGCAGGCAGAACATCATCACCAACTGTTCTTTCCTCTAAAGGGATCACAGCGATTCCTCCTCTCCTGATGCATGTACTCTCTGGGAGCTGGTCAAATTGTTCCATCAGAGATAGACACTCACCTTCATTAATCCAAGAACAGGCAGAAATGTTTAGGATCTGAATCGAGGTCGCGCCGCTCTCAAGTGCCCCGAATTCAATCCGTCGACAACAACCTGCGGTTGTGGACACGTAACTGCCAAACTCATAGAAATCCTTCAAAGAGAAGGTGATGATGGATGGAACAAGGCAGCAGTGTCTTTGGTACCGAAACCCTCCTTAAAAGGTACTTCAGCATGGCTTCATCCCGATAGTATGACCTTCCTTCATCGAGGGTGCCTGCGGTTACTCAAGTCACTACCTTCCTCTATTTCACACTGGAAAGCGTGCTACTATTATTCTCCGTACTTACGAGGTCATAGAGTCTGCATTGCTGAGGCAATCGTCGATGTTGCCGTATCGATAGCACTTCCGCATTGTTGTGTTCGGCTGTAAGCAGTACTATTTAAACCCCTTCTTTCGTACTCATTTGGTCCTTCAACGGCAATCCTTATCCCATTACTTGGTTTACCCAGGTTTTATTGACCTGCAGCGCCGACTTCCCTCAGGTCTCGATCCATGGGCGGGCGACATGCCGCAGGCTAATAGCTACCAACGCAACTGCTCCGCCCGCCCTTCCCCTCTGAATACTTGACAAATGACTCGGAGTGACATTGACGGACGGGGAAGAGTCGAGCAGTTTTCTTGACACCGTGTCACTTCCTGCACCGCAGCAAGTATCGCCACCTTTTCGTCTGCGGAACCATACGAAGCGTTGCACCTAGGAGGTGAACCAAGCAATAGAATAAGGATAGGCTGGGAAATACATTACATCTGTCTTCAAGGTCTAGACGCCAAACACCGCGAGTTCCTATTTGAGAGCCCCGCCCCTACGCCAGCCCCCGCATCCTCTGTGGCTGCGGGACGCGAAACGAAATACCGATTTTTGTCATTTTGAAGCTTGATACAAATTGTCCTGAAGTATTGGTTGACGAATCAAGGTGGCATACAAGTAGGTTAGTAAAACTCAGGACGTAGTGTCAAGAACAAGATCGTCAGAAGTTGGTTGCCGTACAGACTTCTGGACCAGATTGAACCGCAGGAGGCTTGCAGGGGTATACTTAGCAAACGCCCCAGGACGATGACGGACGGGAAATGGCCAACTGTCCCCTGCTGAACCAGAAATTGAGCAATACCATGTAGACGACCTAGCAACTCGGATGAAGTCAAAGGCACCTCCTCGTCATCCAGCATTCGACACGTCAAGTTTGACTTTGCCTCCGGATTTGAGTTCGGTCCGAGACCCCGAGTTTATATACGCTGCAAAGACCGACGCCAAGTTGCCCCGGGGATCTGGCCGGTGGTTAAACGCTGGCTGCTCAGTATCATGACCTGGCTTGGCGTCACGGGTAGACTGGACACTGGAAGCGGCTTGCGGTTGGTACATCAAGTACCGAAGCTCTTTTTGAACTCACCCTCCCGACACCAAAGTCACCTTCGGGCGAGTCTGGAAGCCTTAGTTCTGTTTATCGCTGGACTGCTTACATGCCTGAACTGACAGCTCGAGGTTCGATGATGCACCGGTTCGACCCTTCATAAACCAATCACACCGACGAACGACGATAACAGACAGAAGCTATCTGTTTTCCAAGCTATACAAAGGATCCCATACGATTCGGGAAGACGGATATGCTCCTTCGTATAGAACTTATGAAACATCGACTGAAGAGGATGAAGACTGAAAAGAGGATGAGGATGATGAGGAGGAGGAATCAAGTCAGGGTTGGTGAAGAGGTAGAAAACGTCGCATGGTGAATAACGTCCACACAAGCCCAAGACACGGGACATCTTCTCATTACAAACGAGTTGTGAAATTGACTGAATACAAGAACCTAACCTCCACGGAAACCAAGCTTCATGCTCGTTCCGCCAGGCTGCCTTTGAGATACGCCTTGAGTCACGATGACATATCCCAAGCAGGGGCATGCGCAAGGTTCCTCCACGAGAAAAAAGGCCACCACAACCACAATTTCTCGCCGCGAGTTACACTCGGATACACAGCAGACGCCAGAGACAACGGACGAAGAGGTGCCCAAACTGGCGAGGAACCACTTTTTGCCGTTCGCATTGGCGGTGCCCTCCGTGACGGGAGTCGTGTAAAAACCATGCAGATCGTTTTCCTGCATTTCGAGACCCTCACTCGGCTGGCTGAGGACTAGGCCTCGCGTCAGACTCGGTCTGATATACGGCATCCTGCACCTCGGGTCGTCTTTCTCTCTAAGCCACGTGGTTAGTTTTCTCGCAAAAAGCCATCGGACCGAGAAACACCACAAAGTAGAGCGGTTCGCACGCTCCTGAGGTCGAAAAAACAATCATCACATCAAAACAGGGGTTTGAACAGGTCAAGTTGGTATATTCAGCCAGCAGGCAATCCGCCACATCGACTTTCTCTCCCGGCCAGATCCCTCTCAAATCCGGTGTGGCCACAGGGCAGCGAGGTAAACCTCCACCGTATCGACAACATGTGTTTCCTCTTGGCCGGCCATACCACGCACGTCCTGACCCGTCACCTCCATCGGTTCCCAGTCCAACATCAAACCACTCAAAAGTGCCCTCGCGAATCGCAAGAGCGTATCCCACTCAGGCCATCGAATCAGAGGCCATCGAATCAGTCACCAAAAACCCCGCAAATCACCCTCGTCGTCCCAGCACCAACAAGTCACTCAAGACTCGCTGTGTTGCGCGCGAGAGAAGCGGGAGACTGCAGGGATCCTATACATACACGAAGAAAGTCACGGCTTCACCGTGAAGACCTGAAATTGCCGAGGAGCACGTCCTCATCCGCCTGAAAGGCAGAGAACACTCCTCGCTCCGTACCTCCCTTTCTTTTCCTTTTTCTCACACCATTGTTATCGTTCCTTCCGAGTTTCATCGCGCCTCAATTCTCGCGTCGAGGTGCCGACTTTTGTCGTCCGCTGTCGGGTGCCAGGTCGTGAGCATGTAGCACGCGACGGGAGATCCGAACACAGCCGGACAAAAGTGCTACCCGCCTTGCGAATATCCCGAGGGTCAACAACAAGTCGTACTGCGCGATTGATGTCGATTTCGTAACAAAAAGAGGGGTCATTTCATGTCGTCCAAGTTCGTAAAGCTCGTTGAGATTGTCAAAAAGAAACGCCCGACGCCACCACTTCACGACCGAACCCATCTCACCGACGCAAGGCTGCAAACACTTCGCTTGCCTCGCATCTAGGTGAACCGTATACCCCGCCATCGACCGGGAAGGTCGCGCTCCTGTGCCACCGTGTTCTGTTGGAGGTGGTTCTCACCCTCGTAGCCGAAGCCGTTTTGTGCCTTGTACTGCTCAGCGACGAACGACGCAGAAGACGCGGCGCCATGGTTCAAGTTGGGCCTCAGGCCGAGGGGCTCGGCAGCCCTGCGGGCGCGCGAAGTCCACGCCCGAGCCGTCTCGACGAAGGAGCGCCGGGAGTCGTTGGAGTCGATGCTGCAGCGACTACTCGCCACGTAACTTGGGTTGGGTGGCGCACAGTCCATGTCCATGGGCGTCGACGTGGAAACGGCCGAAAAGGACGTCGACGGGGCGTGCTTGGTCAGCTTGCTGCTCGCGCGCGTCGAGTTGCTAAACGACCGGCGGACGAAGTTGCCGACTCCACGGGACTGGGGAGGAGGCGGGGGCATATAGTTGGGCGGCGGGGGAGGGGGCATGGCCTCGGATAGGGCTTTCTCTTGTGTCCGCTGCTTGCGGAGACGCGGGATGGAGAGGTCGACGGAGATGCGCGACGCGGACTTGCGAAGCTTCTTGGCAGCTGACATGTCCTCGCCGTCGTCAAAGCCACGCTTCCTGTTGCCGTCACGCGAATCCGGCAAAGGTTCGATGTCGTCTTCGACTGTTGGAGCCAGCGGCCTTTGTTGCGAAACACGTTCTGCGAAAGACTTCTTGTCCGTCGGCGGGCGAGCCGAGTACATGGTCGTGGAGGGTTTGAATCCCGGAGGAGGGGGCTGACGTGTGGAGTGGATGGCATGAGCGTCGAAGAAGCCGTCCTTCATCAGCTGCTGGTAGCTGGCCATGATTTCCTCTCTGCTGGGCATGCCAGTGCCGTTGTTAATGCTCGCGGCAGCGGCGGGAGGCGTGGCGCCACCACCACCACCACCACTGCCAATCCCTCCAACGCCTCCTCCCTGTGAAAGAAGCTTGCTGTCCAAGCTGAGCGGGCGCTTAGCCCCCTTGTCCTTGACGAAGCTCAATTTCTCACGCAGGCCGCCCCAGAAGCCCTTCTTTCCAACATGACTGCTAGCCGAGCTGGCAGGTCTCTTAACCTCGCCGTAGGTGACGGTCGGCTGGGTGAGGACGGGGTGTGGCTGCTGGTGTTGCTGCTGCGATGACAGGAGCGATTGTGATGATTTGTGATGCTGTGGTTTCGGGGGAGAGAGCACACCTGCATCGGGGGCCTCGACGCAAAAGTCCATGTGAAAGCGGCGCGCGATTTCAGACGAGTCGTCAGGGCCGAGGAAGGTAAGAGGCGGCGCTGCAGACGTGCGATCGTTCATGGAGCCCTCGACGAAACGCGAGTTTGCACGCTGGACCGAGTTTGTGCGCTTAGCAGCCGGTCGCTGTGCAATAGCGTGCGATGTCGGGTGAGGGTGGACCGGATGAGAGGTCAGAGGACCCGGGGAGAAGGAGTCCTCGACGTGCATTGCGACGATGTCGGATCTTGTGGATGAGTGCTTCGTGTTGTCTTGACGTCTGTGTCTCGGTCGACAGATTGGTGCTTGGAGCGATCCTCTTTAACCTAGCTCGTCGTCCTTGTGATAGTCCTGGAAACGAGACAGCGGTAGATGGGGGACAATGGGAAGATGAAATGCTGGCGCATCGAGGTATCGTTTTGTTTACTTTCTGTCGCTCGACCGCTTCCACACCCGCACCCGCAAGCGTGCTTCTCACCGAGCTTCTTCCTTGCGCGAAGCTGAGAGTGCCGAAGGGAATGAGCGGAGAATGAAGGAAGTTCGTAGATAGGGTGGGGAAGAAAACGAAGAACGACAAGAAAGTGGTGTAATTGAGTAGCGAGATACGACGATGGGCTTGGGTGTGGTGTTGGTCTTGTAGGATTGAGGATTGGGAGGGCAACGATGGGTGCACTGGCCGGGGTCACTGTCCACCTGCTGTGTACCTCGAGCACCTTACCTGGCTGCTACGATAGTACTCGTAGCTTGGTACCCACCTAGCGCTAGACGGTTGCTCGGGCAAACAAAACGCGCTCGCCATGTGACTGGCCTCAGGACACTGAGGTGCCCCACAGTGCCTGGACGCGACCCTTCCAGATCCCCGTCCAGTCAGCAGTCAACCATCCTGAGCCACGTGACACCACAGCTTCTCAACTCTGTTGCGTATGACGAATGGAATACGTCGAAAACTCATGCAATCGCCAAACCACCTCAACTCACAGGTGCTACCATAACTACCCGGAGTTTCTATCAGTCTGCAGATGCCACGGATACTACAAATTTGAATCAATTTGTGTAATGAACGAGATCACTGCTGTCGTGGCACGCAAACTTTCACCAGCTTCTCACATTTTCCTATGCAAACATAACATACGATACTGGACCCCCTGGCAGCCACGTGCAAGCAACCATAGAAATGAGAACATCGACTTCATACAACAAAAGAGATCCATTCAACGTCTGCGTAGTAGCGTGTGGGAACTAAGAAGCTAGTCCCACATCGTTTTGTGTATGCCAATCTGAGTCCAAGCTACAAAACTTCTCGTCAACGAAACCATAAACCCAAGACATGATGGAGAGTAATCAAGCGACTCCAGTCAAGTAAACAAATAAGAAAATAAGAGCGCCCGAAGATGTCGACCAGGTTTTGAGCAAGTATATACAGGAAAGTTCCGTGCCGAGTTTACGATACTGGTCTACAAACGTGGAGCCCCAAACGCCGATAGTGTTAAGCCCAGGGGTATAATGAACCATCCCATGTCATGTACCCAAACGCCGCCGAAAAGCACAACCGTTATACTCATTCATTTACTGAAAAGTGCCGGAAGGCTTAGCGGCCCAGTGGCCGTCGGCGCGCTTGTAGTTGAGCTCGGCTGCGCTCCTCGGGTCCCACATGTGCGCGGGATGGTTGTGGTGAATCTCCTGCGGCCGCTGGCCGTCGTACAGCGGGCGGTTGCTCTCAGCAAAGGAATCTCCATAGTTGCGTTTAGAACCAGCGCGAGCCGTGGATTCAGGCATGACGCCCTGTTGCACAGGACCAGGCTCGATGAAGTCGTTTCTGTTCAAATGCGCAGAGGCAGGCGGCGCACATCGCAGGTGTTCCAAGTTTTGGATAGGTGGCAACTGGAGCGACTGCCTACTGCTCGAATCCATGGGAGCCAACGCGGTTTGGCGGTAGTTGGACATGGAATCCCTTCTCATATCCACGGTCCTCGAGATGTCTGCTTCTCTTGGGCCATGAGAGGGCGAGGGTGGCACCATGCTGGAACGTCGATCGTAGTGGTCATAGGGCGTGGGAGGCGGGTTGCTAGAGGCGTAATGGGGGCTCGGTCGGTTGGAGTAGTAGCTCGGAGCCATGCTGTACGGTGATGGCTGGCTTGACGAGTGGTACGAAGCCGTAGGCGAGACAGGAGATGGTTGCGCGACGGGCTGTACGTGAGGCTGAGGGGGGTATGGCGCCGTTGAGCTGTCGGCACCGAAGCGCAGGTAATTGTTGGACGGCGCGGGGCCGGCGTAGTGCGGAGGTGGAGGAGGCGGCGGCGGCTGGTGGGCATAGCTCTCAACCGCAGAGGGTCTACGTTCAGGAGCCGACGGATAGGCAACGCGATGCTCGCTGCTGTTGCTCGCCGACCTGTCCCTGTATTGCTGATCTGCGTTGCTACGAATCTCAGGGGTTTGTGTTCGCCTGCCGTTCCTGAAATCGTTGTCGGCGTTGTTATTGTTGTTGTTGTTCTCGAAGTCGTTGCCGCTGGGCTTCCCCTCCCTTCTTCTCATACGCACATCACGTCTGATGCGCACCCGGCAGCCTTGTTCCGATATAGTCTTGCTCAGGTGGGTGCTCTCCGTGAGTCCGGGAAACTTTTTTGCACTGAAGACGTTGAATGCCAGGGATTTGACGGCCATCCTGTAGTTGAAGCAAGGGCTGTCGTCTTCGGCGGGGTCGCTGGTCATATCACGATCCTCGGGATTCTTGATTTCTTCGTAAAGATGAAAGGCTAGAACGTAGCGACCCTCGTGGCGAACAGACAGATCGGGGAACAGGAAGTACCCGGCCTCGGATGGACGGTCCAAGTAGGCCATGCCGGACACGGGCATGCCGGTCAGTACGGGAGGCTGATTGGCGTTGGGCGTGTTAACACGACCGTGAGCGATGGGACGGGCATTGGCCAGTTCCGCAAACAGGAAGAAGTTTCCGTCATAGGACATGGTGACATCTTTGGCATCCTCCTTTGTCAGACCCTTTCGGATTTTCAGTTGAACGACAGGAGGTGGATCCACAGGTCGTCGGTCAGCTGCAGCTAGGCATGGTTAGCAAGATTCGACGACGGACCAGCGATGATTCCTACACTTCGAGCCTGAACCGCACGCTCTTGCGCGCTCGGGTTGCTGCAGGACCTTCAAGGTGTAGAAGAAGGTCATTCCAGAACGAGTGAGCCGCTCGTGGACGTGTTCTGTCTCGACTACGTCGTCGACATTGCGAGGAATGTGTGCTATCATGGCTGCCATGGTGAAGGGTGATTCGAACTCGTCTGGTTCGTGGGTAATTCGCCCGTGGGCGGGTCGTGGATGATGGTGCCCTTGAGTTGGTCGGGAGTATGACCTGGAAAAGAATCAGATACATGGCCATGGTAAGTTATTGAGTGCGGCCTTGACGCGAGCACAACGTGGTGCCGACTCAGCAGACCCGACAAGCAGGAGCCTTTAATGCAGAACGTTGAGCCGCTGACAGCGGCCATCAGGTCTAACTTACGTTATCTGCTGTGGGTGTACAGTCGGTGGCGCCGACGAATACTCTTTCTCCAACGGGAAGTTCTAGTCGATACTGGTATCGGTGTTGTCGTGCTGTGTGTAACTGTCGAATTCGAGATCGACGGCGGCGGCGGATGTCGTCGTGAACTCGCGGACGACTTGGTCTTGATGAAAATGGAAGCAGTGGAGGAAACGAAGGGGGGAATGGGCATTTGAAGAGGGAGAGAGAAGGTGGGACGGGTGGACAGAAGAGAGACGGCAGGAAGGGATGCAATTGGCCTAGGCATGCCAGTGTGTCTAAAGGGCTGGGAGACCGGGGCTGGACCAGGATGGGCAGGATTTGGACAGTGAGGAAGGGGTGGAGGACAAACTGTGGACAGGGGACCCGAGGCTAGCATAGGGAGTGGGACCGGGCCTGGCAAACTTGGAGAACACTGTCTGAACCTGGAGGATCTGGGTGCTCAGAAGTACGCAGTGCATCCACTATGTACGTAGTCCCTTGGGTATCTATGTACCATGGCCAGGCAGTTGATGGAGTGCACCCTTCACCATGGTACTTTTCCTGTGTTCTCGCTGCCCATTCATCCAACCAGCGTGTATACTGCAACAAAGTGGTTAGAGCGTACTCTGTTGTATAATTAACTAAGTTACGCTTTCGCAGCGTCAAAAGTGCTCTTTCCCAGTGTACTTACCATGCAATTGCCTTCCCACCTTACTTCAGTTACCACAAGACCTGGAGATGCAAGCCGGTTTTACCAGCAACGGCTCCAAACACTGCCTATCGTGAGTTTAAGCCACAATGCCTCACATGAAAAGCTGCTGTTCTGCCTAAAGCAGCAGAGCGAGGTGAGCTGTGTGCTGCAAGGTGTACCCAGTGTGAGTACCCTAGGTAGGCAGGCACCTTGAGTGAGTGTGTGAGAGAGGGACCCGGCGCCTCGGACTGGGGGTCTCCAGCTGACTCGGTGGTAGGTAGGTACCTAGATGGGTAGGGAGTCAATAGGGACGAGATTGGCGGCAGAGCCCGCTCGGGGCCTGCTGAAGCACCCGTTCACCATTACGGAGTATTGTCTTGCTCTCCTGCACCAACTCGAGTTTGGCATGTTGCTTAATCCTTGGGCTCTATCCGTACACAGCACTGATGCTATGCACAACTCGAGCACACTACCCTGAAGTACATGAGCACGATGAGGTACTGTGTATAATTTGTGGTTTGACCTTTGGAGCTATGTATATGTGTACTTTCCAATGAGATGCACCCACTGTTCAGGCTCTGAGTTGCCTTATCCAATAGGTACGGATACATTGATTAGATCGATACCCAACCAGCGTGTGATATCACAGTACTGCACACACGTTGGCTTTGGGCCACAGCTATCAGGTCTACATAGCAGCAGGTGAGATGACGGATGGGCACGCAGGGTGTATGCAATAGTTATGGGTACGAGCAAATGGCAAGCACCGACGACGATAGGGCAGCAGAGTGCGAGCAAGACAGTCAGCCACCGGGGGACAGGGACCAGGCAAAGCCCAGAGCAGAAGAACGGGTCGTATGCGTAGGGCGTGTGCTTTTGGCCATGGAAATCCCGATAGTTACGCAGTACTATGGTATTTTGCATACATGTGGTAACAACGCTGGCGCTGGCGCTGGCCTGGCCTGGAGCAAGGTGTCCCGTGTCCTCTGGATATCTGCCCATTCTATCCGCATTCCTCTGCGAACCTCCAACTATCCTACATCCAGCAGGGTCTCTGGAACACTGTGACTCGGGCGATGTTGACGGCGCATGGAGTGCTAGTCCGCATCCGTAGTATACTTCGTCGTCCGCACATGGGATGGGACCAAAATGTCCCGCTACACTACACTACGTAGGTGCTAGCGGCTAATAGGTCATACCATACTATGTACGGAGTACATTACACTACACACCTCTGTCACTCGTAGCGAGGTGCTGTGCAGTGTATCCGTAGATGGCGCTGCTGGCTCGAAACTCTGTCCAGGAGTCATGGACAAAGTGGATGGCTCCTCCGTGTCATGGAACCACGCTTTGCGTTAGCCCACGCATGACACCGTGATGGAAGACTTCGCTCGCCCTCGCTGGCCTTCTCCCGGCCGTCAATTCGGATAGTGTGTGCTCCGTACCTTTGGTGCCTTTTGCCTTTGGTACCAAGTAGTCGATGGTGGTTGTGGCGGCGGCGGTGGTGGTGGTGGTAGTGGCAGTAAACGAACAGAGGTACCAGCCCAAGGGTAACCTCCAAGCCAATGTGGCAGCCATTAAGAAAATGTTCATCCGCATGGTTTCTTGGCCGAATCCAGGCGTTTTGAACGCTCATCACTGACCATCCTTTCCAGCCGGGTGGTTCGCTACAGCGTGCGCGCCAAATGCTGGGGTCTTTCTGTCTCTCTTTCGTCTCGCCTTGGGACTTTCATGCTGCCCATCACAGACCTAGTGGGAAAAAGCCCTTTTGCCTACTGTAGTGCTCGGCCGTGCCAACCTACGTAGTACTTGAAAGGGCACTCAAAAAGAAGCCTCGTGTCTGGTCTTGCCCGTACAGATCAGGTACCTTGCGCCGTACGCCGTGTCCAAACGTAGCATCCACCCCCTCGTCCCGCCAAACCCGCCCATCCACACAGCGAGATCTCTTGTCCCCCGTCCCAGTCACTGCATCGTCATCTGCAACTACCAGTTACGCTAGTGCCGTAGCGGACACAGTACAGATACAGATTACAGCAGCCGGCACCGTCTTTCATTCCTCCTTGGTCGACCCCCCTTTGTGTTGCGTCCCGGCCCTGTGCTCGATGGTGGCTCGTCTCCAAGGCCCGGCCTACCATTCGTTATTCCCGATTCCCTTGTGCTCCGCTCCAAGCCGGAAAGCCCAATCCCGTCTCACGTTCCGTCCCAGCCTTCGGCCGCCCCCATGCTCGCCACCATGTCGGGCCCTTGTTTGCCCAGAGGCTAAACAAGCCAAAGGTGCAAGCATCTCAAGTCCCTGCTGCCAATGGGATACCCTCTCCGACCTGAAGCGTCCCGTCGGTTGGGTTGCAGTTTCGCTCAGTCGGCATACCACCGTACAGTGCGAGACATCTCGCTCCACATCCAAGGGTGAGGGACGAGATATGCTTGCTGCTTTCTAAGATGCCACCTTATGTAAGATGCTGTCTCGCTTCTCCTCTTCTCCCTCTTCTCACATGGCTTCAACCTCTGCTGATCGTCTCGACTGATGGTGTAGGAGTAGCCGCGAGGGGATAACGCCCGTCATGGTGAGACATGCTGCGAGTGCTGCAAGCCACGCGCTGTAGTGAGCCCAGTAGTGACCTGTGGCTCGCACTGGACCGTTCGAATCATCTCAGACGTTCCACTCGTGCTTCTACTGCGGACTGCTGCGAGTGCAGACGGACGGAGACTCGAGGAAACCAGGCATCTGTCTGTGTTTGTGGGATGTGCAGCCGCCGGCAACAATACCCCGGACGTGATATTGTTCTCTGCACGCACGCACCTGCACCTCCCTTTCCTCATCCCGTCAGCAGTCAGCAATGAGCGTGCACTAAAATTATATGCCGTGCTTCGAAGGCGCACAAGACGCACCGATCGGCGTGTTGAGAGGCTCAAGAAGACTGTCAAATCAACGTGTCTTCGCAATACGTCAAGGTCCGCCGATAAAGCGGATGGGTCCTCCATTCACAAACGAGATCCGTTGCTTACTCTTCGCCCTTTGGACATGTTTCGAGGGAAGATGACGCGGATGAGCAAAAGGCATGAGAGGCGCTTGACTCTGGGGTACACAATCGAACGATGGCGTCCGTGACGGGCGTTCTGTAAATTGTCGCCAGTCAACTGGTCAGGAACAGTGCGCGACAACGGATGCCCAGCTGAACCCTCGGAACGAGTCCTTTGATGTGGCATTCGTCCCATCCACACTGCCCCCCGCCGTGGAGCCAAACCCCAGCATCTGGACGTCATGTCCGGGCGTCTGCCTCAGATTGGGCCCGACTCCTCTCTCAAATCGGCCGAAGTTTGGCAACGCCACTTGTCGGTCCCAGGAAAACGCCGCAGTACCCGAATGACTTTTCCCGGGCCATGTACGTCTGATGGAGGTTTAAAACTGGCTGGCAAACCCAAGACGTCGATCGTGGGCGCGCCTTGTCAGCAATGTTCGTCACTGGGCGCGGGACATGCATTCCGAAGCATGCTACGAAACGAGGCCGTGGAAACCCGCGGCCTTGGTTGAGGCAGCAGGCGTCCGTTTGCGTCCTTTTGGCGATGGGAATCTGGCGTGAAAGGAGTTCCCAGGCTCTACTCAGTACGGACACTGAATCAGTCTCGTGCTAACTCAAGGGCGCTTCCGAGTGATCAGCATCCAACGAGTCCCTGAGGCTCCACAAAGGAGATTTATTTATATTAGCATTGGCCAGGCTAGGTGTATGAACTGGGAATGGTCAGGGTCAGGGCACACGGGGCTGCGGGGGACAGGCGGACGGGAAGGAGAACGAACAGCTTTAACTTTCTGCGCAGTGTGTCTGTAGCATTGATTGATAGTGCTCCTGGTGCCCGGGTTTACTGTGATGCGCGTTACGGCCGTGGGCGAACAATTATCTCGGAACACCGCGACAGGCTGGAAACAACTCGATGCACAAGTCGCTGCCAAGAAATGCGTTGTCGACCAAGATGCCGGCTGCCCGGTGAAGCCTCGTCGCTGACTCGCCATATGTGCAGAACGACAGCGAAAGCGACATGTTGACGTGACGGATACAAGGTGGTAGGCTCGGGACCGATTGTGTGAGTTCGTTGCCAATCCCACGATGGGATTCATCCCGTCATTCTCGAGCGTCGACCGGGCGGCGCTTTGAAGGAGAACCAATACAATGCGATGCAATGCAGCCCTCTGAAGCCATCAGAATCCAAACGCCGGGGGCAGACACCCAGCTGCTTTGCCACTTCCATTACCATAGCCCTGGCATGGACGACGGGGGCGCTTTGTCCACCAAGCCTCAGCGCGTGTCCAGGTCAGACTCCAGGACCGTAGCTTCGGGTGCTGAGTGAGATGAGGTGAGTGGTGGGTGGTCAGAGGGTGCGAAGTGGTTGTCTTGGATTCGTTATGCAGTCCACAGCGCCGGGTAACTGCCATCCCAAGGGAAAGGGACCTAACAGGAGGAAGAGGAGAAAGATGACGAGGGCGAGGGAGGCTCAGCGATGTGCGATGCGGATTGTCATTGGTGGGCTGGGATGACAGCTGGGTCCACTTTGCATCTCGCTCTTCGGTGCTGCACTCCCTTGCAGTGCCGGCCAGTGCCTCGCAAGTGAAATACTGTCGTGGGCTTAGGTAAGGACGAGGAATCTGGAGGATTTCTTCCGTTCGCGCGACGACCTAGGTCGGGTACGAACTAAGCAGTTGGTCGGCTTTCCTGCTGGAGCGAAAGAGGCCCAGCGCCTTGTCACAGCCCACGTCCCACCCATGGATTCGGGTACCATGCACGCTCCTGATCCTGAATCTCGCCGTCACCAATCTCCATGCCTTCCTTGTCCTGCTTGTTTGTCGGACGACTTCCAGGTCTGGCCCGACTCAAGACCAGATCCACTAGCGACGTTGATGCTGCCAAAAATGCGGAATCTCAGCTCTGGGTGGAGCGATTCTTGGGCGGAACGGATACGCTACGGGAATCGTCGCTCACCCGGCGGCCTGAGCGTTCTAGCCGACCGTGCACCAGAACGAGCCCACAGCCAGCACGACCTCCCTTACTGCGTAAGTGGTAGGTACCTTCCAAGTAATACGTACTGTGTAGTGCGCCAACCCACCTGTGTGAGAAAGAGGAAAAAATCTCGTCCTCTTGACCTTGCAACCGACAGAT
This sequence comes from Colletotrichum spinosum, assembly GCA_004366825.1. NCBI lineage: Eukaryota > Fungi > Ascomycota > Sordariomycetes > Glomerellales > Glomerellaceae > Colletotrichum > Colletotrichum spinosum. Next base: position 385,742 of record QAPG01000050.1, on the reverse strand, counting down.
GTCTCCACCAAGCCCCGCTCGATACGCCTTGGCTGGTCCTCGTTCGTCCGCTACCCCATCCAACCATTTCACTTCGCACCTTGGCAGCTTCCTTGCTTGAATGCCTGCCAGCTTGACGGCATCAACACTGTGCCATCGCCCCCCTGTCTTTTGACCCTGGCAAGTTCACTGCTTTCCACCTCGCTTGCAACCTGGTCCATAAATTCAGTCATTGATCCACTTCATGATCTGATGCTCTTCATCTCCTCATCGACCGCATCCGGCGTGAAGCCTGTATGTAAGTCCCCTGACGCGCACGTGGGTGGTGTGAGGCTTTTGATCTTTTGGCGTGAGCATTGTTTGTGTGCCTGCCTTTCCCGAGTCCTCGATGTGAATATAGAGCACGACATGTCTATACTTATGGCTCGCGATGGTCTGATTGAACATCGGTGAGCCATATCGTCTTCTCTCGCTGACTTCAGAACCAACGCTTTTGGCTGAGCCTCGACGGACTGCTCCAGTCGGTCACTACGCAGTCTCACGTCATCCCAAACCCCCTGCGGTCTGAATCTACCTAGGCAATCCCTATTGCCATAGTCGTCGTGCCGCAATCACGAAGCAAGACCACTGGTTCGAACCCGAGACCAAAGTCCGACTTCAGAGTTCATGGTGCTTGCTTGGTGTCTTTCAATTGCAAACAAGACGCACAAGTCCCTTGTGCGGTGCAAGTCCGCGCCGAAGCTCGACCACTCTTCATCTCGGATGCCCTATCTCGGCCGCACGCGCCACAGACGACCAAAGCCACCTCATCTGCGGGTGGGTGAACGCCATCGCACAAACCCTCAGTGCTGCCACGCGCGACTGCATCCATCAATGTGTGAGCTTGGAGGAGATGTACCCGGAAATGCAACGTGTGTTTGGCGAGTAGCATCCATCCTCCGGCTGTGGGACGATACCGAGCCACGAAACCATCCATCTGGACGCACACACGAACGCATCTTGCAGCCTCATCTATCGGCAACTCACCATCTCGATTAGCATCTTTCTTCTTGCTGCCGGACGACCTCTCTGTCCCAATCGTTTTTCTTCTTCTGCTGTGCGACACGGCATCCGTATAAAGAGCCAGGACACCCTTACCCGTGTCGACAGAAGCCATTGGGAGTTGTTCGGTTGCTCTTGACTCCCGTCGGACGACAGTCCCCAGCTCGAACTTCCAACCATTTGGCAGACTCGTATTTCTCTGGCGAATCTTGCACGGGTACTCAGTTTAGGCCACCCTGCCTCATCGGAAGCCTCAGGATGTCTTGTCCCTGTTACACGACATGGCGAAACCTCGTCCCGGTTGGGCGATGCTACGCGAGGCAAACACAGTACCTCCTGGTCATATCTGACGATGCCGCTGTCATTAAACACACCGAATCTCGTGAAGTGCACATATATATTAAGCAGGCAACGCCCTGGTAGCGTCGGGTATTCCTTCTCGCATCCTGCGCGTGCGGAGGATCGCGTGCGCTTGCTGCTGTACTAATTCTTGCCTCATGAACCCTCCGCATGCCGAATCTCGTTATTGTTACCGTTCAAGTGAATGTACATGGTAGAAGACGAGCACGCAGCGTCTTGCTGGAAATACAAGTCTCCAACGAAGTTCGCTCCCGCAGCTGAGCATGACCGTCTAGACATGCGTCTGCATGAACCCGTCCGGCTGGGGCAAGGAGACCCCGAGTCTCGGCCTCACCCAACGACGGGCTTCGGTCCTCCACGATCCACCCCACCGCCTCTTGAAACCGATTCAGCCTCCTCCTACCCTCCCTTGACCAAGTATATACACACGCACACGCACACGAGGACCCAAGAGTAGTAGCGGACATACCAGAAACATTCTGGCGCACTCATTTCTCCCCGCGCCCATCCTCCCGGAACGTTTTGACGTGACATGCCTCCCCTGTGAACCCGCAGGTCAACTATCCGCGCACTTGTACATCTCTCATCCTGTGCGATAAAAGTTGCACGTCTCCATGATTCGGTAGAATCGCTCGTCAAGCCCGCGTGCCAGCATCGTGTCACGAAGCGAGTGGGGGCGGCGCTTCTGCTGCTGCTCCTGCTTCTGCTTCTGCTTTGCACTGCCCTTCTAGACGTTCGAGATCGCCCGTACGACGTCGACGGCTTACACTTTTCGAAACCCAGGTTGCGCTAACCACGTCGTGGTCCCCCAATGTTTAAGGGGAGAGGGGATCTCCCCGTGCCACCAGCGTTCGTGTGACGGCCCGTTTTCCGCAGAACGTATGGCTCGATTACACGTAAAACACTCCAAGAGTACACACACACACAGCAAGTCAGGGTTCCGTGGTTCGCGCCAGTAAGAGGATTCAGTTGGACACGAAAGAGCGAAGGGGCGGGTCTTCCATCTCAACACATGGCTCACTCGCTCACACACACGCACACACACCGGTGAACCTTGCTGAAGTTCATGTCAGATTTCCCTTCAAGATTTTGCTGTTTTCCTGGAACAAACATGGGAAAAACGTAAAACTTGCGAGCGTCTACCCTGCTTCGTTGAGGAAGAGAGGTCGATTAATAATGTCTTTCGGAAGCAACAAGGTTTTTTTCTTCTTTCTTTTGCTCCCCCCCCCCCTCTTGGCCTCGACGTGTACTGTGCAGAAAGAGAGCGCGCGCGAGTGAGAACTCTGGCCATGAATCGGATTACTCGCGATCGATGATGGCGCTGAAGAATTTTGGCCGACTTGGCGAGTGAACGGGGGGGATGAGAGGTTGTGGTGGATATGATGCGGAGGGACGCACCACACGAGATATCTTTGTGGCCGGCCAACGCACGAGACCTCTCGGTGGGCAGCTTCTTCTCTAATTATCGTCACGTCACGTCACGTTGGCCAGAATGCCAAATGTCTTTCCATGACGCAAACGTCACGGCAAGGACTCGGCCAGAAACGCACCCGCGCGGGAGGTCCAGTAGGAAACCCAACCAGAAACCAAATAATTGGGAACTGAACTCTCTCTCTCGACTAGAGTTGCCCTGTTCTCTGCTGCACCAGATACGGGAACACAAAAGTCTGCATGCTGAAGCTAAACAAAAACCCTTTCCTCCCCGTCGGAGAGTTCGTCTTCTGAGAGCCAAGGGTTTTGCTTTTCTGGTTGGTGGGTGTACCTAGGTGAAGTCAACTGGAACAATGGCAAGAGACAAAAAGCCCACCATCCTAGAGTCGGCCCGCTGGTGTGGGAGAGGCTGAATACGTCTAGTCCGGGGGATATCCCACGTGGGAGGTTTGTTCTGGTGCCGACGGAGGCTGGGTCGAGTGGTTAAGCGACGTGCTCTCTCGAGCAAGGGGGCATCGGGGACCGTGGAGTGTGTGATCAGCCATCCTTCGTTATTTTGCTTTTTCCTCAAGTCATGCATGTCTTGGACGTCTGGCTTCGATGGTGTGCTGTGTGTTCTGTCTTTTTTTTTCCCGCTCTCTCTCTCTTTCTCAAGGAGCTACTGCATGTCTTGCTCGATGCAGATGATCGGGGAGCTGAAGTTTCCCGTGAACCCGGTGATGCGCGGGGGAATTACCTCTTCGCGGCCAAGGGCTTGACGGTCAATGTCTTTGGCGCGGTTCCGAATCAGTCCGTTATGTGGAAGCTAGGAGTTTATGTGCTCTATTGGACTTCACATCTGCTAGGTGGGTTCGAGAAGATCCAAGCCCTGGGTGTTCCAGCCGTTTCTAGGGCGCGTTTTGGAAGCCCTCATCGGTTAGTAGTTCCCGACGCCCACGATGAGCTTACCCTTTTTGGTCGAGCAAACGGGATTTTCTTCTTCCACGTAGGTAAGACTTTTGGTGCCGTAGTCGTCAATAATGCTGACAATGATCATTCGAACGACGCGTTGCGGCGTTGCGGCGTTGCGGTGGGGGTTGGTCGACTGGAGAAGAGTTCTAGACTCTCGTATTCGTTGATCCAATTCCAGCCCATACTTGTTGTAGTGTAGAATTCAGTCATTGACCAAGAAATATCCAGCTCTGGGTCGACCATCAACTGCTTCTCGTACTCCCCAGTATCTTACCAAAACTCGCATCTGTAGAGACCACTGTGTACCGGCAACAGGTTGGGCTGACATGTCTATCAATTTACCAGAGAGCTTCGGTAGTCCCTACAGTCTCAGAATGTCATCATATTCACAGTGGCCAGGCACACCCATTACGTTTTGTGCCTGCCCACCTCTGACCTGTACACTCACTACGATACCATCCACGGCCATGTTCTAGGAAATTCATCTTTCGCGATGGTGTGAATTCAATTTAGCCAACCAAAGGCGGGCTCGACCCATCAGGATGCCTGGATGAATAGTATCGGCAATGGGACTGGGGAGATTGGGGACGGGGACTTGTATACCTCTACACTCTTTTGACGATTTATTGTGCTCAGTTATCGATGCCTCCGTCGTTCAGTAAAGTATTCGGAGATTCTCTAATCGTACGTCAACACGGAGTCGCATGCCAAATGAGACGAGCTTACTATGAGGTGTGTGTTTCTCCAACGTAAAAGGTCGAGCAGAGCTTGGAGAAGTCAAGGAAGCCGGGAGACCTGACCCGAGGTTGAAGCGGCCGGCTAGGGGCCGGCTGGGGGCCGAGTTGGTCACCGGAAAGTCGCCCCGCTTCGAGCCGCTCGTCGGTGTCCGGACGCTGAACCTCACCACTGACCAAACTTGAGCGATGAGACTGGGATTTATCCAAAAGACTGGGATAAAATGGGGCATCTAGCCATAAAACGTGGCGTGTTTTTGCCTGCCGGTATCTGTCGCTGAATAACACCAACATTTTATATGTCACCTTGAGCCAAATAGTAGTAGTACTATTTAAAAGGTGCGCAATAAGAATTTCAGAAGCTTTGGATAAAATAATGTTCCTGTTACCGTAATAGATGTAACAAAAGCGGCCTTTCATGGCACCTAATATCTAAACCGTAGAAAGGCTGTCTGGTCCGGTGATCAACGAATCCAGCATACCGTTTGCCTACTGAATTACGGAGCTTTCGGGGAAACTGTATGCCAGGATCCCAAGAAGACGAGAGACCTCTTGCCCGACTCGCTCGACCGCAAAAGCCCAGTGAAAGTGCCGTTTTCCAACTCGGAACCGGTTTGTAAGATCGCTGACGATACCACATAGGTCAATTCCGGATGGTCGTGGACATGGCTACGAACACCATGACAAGTTGAGGTTAAGATACAAAAAGACGTCGGTTTTTTATACTAATGAGTGTGATCTAGCCACCCTCAAGTTGAAGGCTTTCACAGTCCACTTTCGAAACATATCTGGTAGGGATTTTGCAGCAGGCGAATGATTACACCAACTAAACTTCGCAGACCAACTGATTACACATTAAGAGGCATGTCGTGCCCTTCACCGATCCTTCCTGCAAACCGACAAAGGGGATTCTCAAACAGTCAAAAGAGTGAGGGGTATCTCCGTCCATAACACGTTCCATCCATTCGCCAACAAATGAGTGTCTCATACTCGATAAAAGTCGTGCCGTTCATGCATCGTGAAACCTTTGGGCCAACGCTTTGTGAACGACACGTGTCCGCTGGTCGAAGAGACTGCGGTGCGAAACTGCTCACTACCGGTTCTGCAGTCTGATGACTTCATAGACTGTCTAAACAGCCGCCGGAGGAGGAGTCGCCGCAGAGACGGCACCGGGGGCGGCCGCCTTCTCGGGGAAGTGGCCGCCCTGGGGCACGCGGCCGTACTGGGTGAAGTAGAGGTTCAGGGCGTTGTAGTCCCACTTCCTGGACAGCAGGATGAAGAGAATGGCACCAAAGGGGATCATGAGAACATCGAGGACACCAAAGAAGATGAAGTGCGGCGTGACACCGATCCTGCGGCCGCCCTCGGAGACGCCAAAGGCGATGGGGTACAGGAGCCAGAGCAGGTTGAAGTAGCCCGCGAGAAGCATGTAGTCCCTCGCGGTGCCCACGCGCCTGGCCCCGACGCGGCCCTCCATCAAGGTCGACGCGGCCATGGCGATGTAGGCGACGGTGCCGAAGACGAAGAAGCCCCACTTGTAGACGGAGGGCGTGTAGGCGGCGACGAGATAGCTGACGACCCAGACCCAGGAGAGGAAGACGTGCCAGACGATGGTGGCCCACGACGAGTTGGCGACGAGGCCGAGGAGGATGTTGACGACGGGGAAGGCGACGACCCAGTTGATGTACTTTGTGAAGAAGATTTGGCGCTGGGAGACGAGGGACCAGCCGAGGTCGGAGGCGCTGGCGAAGTAGCTGATGGCGCCGACGAGGAGGGCGACGCTCAGGAGGTAGTGGAAGATCTTTTCGTTGCCCCGTGGCTTGAAAGACGTGGTGAAGACGCCCAGCTGGAGATTCTGTTAGCCTCGGGGCTCGGGGCGGAGCAGGTAGGTATCGCGAGGTGACTTACGAAAACGACGCAGTATAGGGCGAGGCAGGCCCACAGCCAGTTGGAGCCGTTGGTGCTCAGGCGATGAGTGACTCCCGGAGGCGGGTTGACGCTGAGCGCCTCGTTGGCTCGCTTGAGGAGTAGGAGACCCATGGCTGTTGTCGACGTAGATGAGCAAGATGCTAGGTCGGGTGTGTGAGGAAGCGTGTGGCACGAGGTGGGAGATGAAGTCGAGCTCTTATGCCTGAAGATGATTTGCTAGAGGCAGTGTTGAAACTGTGATGCTGATTGTAGTGACGAAACGCAGACGATGACACTGGAGGAATACGAGGGCATCTTATACTTCTCACCCAAACGCAACGCGCATGTCTTTCAGTCACCGGCGAATCGCGAGTGGACGGCGTCTGCATCACATCGTCACATTCTGTCCCGAGTCCGTCAATGACTGGTTCGTCTCAAGATGGATGACCAAGACTCGCCGAAAGGGCCCATCTCTCCCACCAGACCGATGCATACCGTCATGATTTCAGAACGGATGAGGCGGAACAGCAATGCGAACAGTGGAAGATTCCGACCCAGTCGGAGCCTGAAGGAAGAGTCTCTGCCGCCCAGGAAGCTCTCCAGGTCAGCAGACTTCGCCTTGAAGTCAGCCAAGGTCGAAGCAAGCTTGGTCTAGATGCAACGGTCCTGCACGATGTGACGGCAGTGGAGCACAGCAGAGCGCAGGACGAGGGGAGGTTCCGCTCCCAGGGCTGCCGGGCACCCTTGAACGAGTCTGTACTGTGGTTGGTACAAGTAGGGTGTTTGCGGACCTATGAATCCGATGCGGCGCGTTCGAGCGAAGGTGCGGTGGAGAAGGTGATGAGTTGAGCATGGGGCCAGATGGGCGCGGAGGTTTGTGAGCGCCGGAGCCGCTTTCACCGGAGACCAGTCCGATCTGACACCGACGGGTACCTGAACTACTTCAAGCAACGTAGGAAATGGTGTGGATTCCGGGTTGACCTTGGTATCACATCGTCACTTACACCGCTGCCCAATCATCCCGGTCCACCACCCTCGTTTGCCGAGGCGAAAGGCGTCAGCAACATGCTTGGGCATTAGCCTTGTGCAACAGCCACCTCACCGAGACGTGGCAGACCGTCGCCGCCGATAAGCAGCTTGTGGTGATCGTTCTGACTGCATGCATATGTCACAGAGTTTTCATCTTGACTCCCGGCATTAGCCTGCCAAGTGACATTGATCGGCCAGGAGGCCTGGCGAAGGAGAGGAAATGCCGACTCGGGCAGAGTTGGTGCAAAGACAAGTCATTCACCGTCATCCACTGAGAACGTGGAGTGAATTTGGCTACGCTGGCGATGGACCACTGACGATGGAATCCCTACTATGGCAACGATCCAATCGTGAACATTCGGTCGCAGTGTCGAACAGGATCTACCGGCCATGACAAGTCTTCCAGCATACAATCAGAGCTCCAATGAGAAGAGGAAGAGGATACACAGCAGTCGTGGTGATGTGGTGATATCACCTTGATGCCTGTCTGCAGGCCAGGTCGTCCGGACCACGTGCTTGGTGGTGTCAGTAGAGAGAATTGTGCTCGTCCGGACCTGCTCCGGATTACCCGGCCACGTTTGTCCGGAAAAATGCTTGGGACCGAAAGTTACGCTCAGCATTCCAAAATCTCGGTTTGCTCATACACGCGAGAATTCCATCTGAAAGCAGGTTTTTGGCTCATGTTCGGAAGCTGCGGATGGGTTCGTCCCTTCATGTGATCCGATAATCACGAGATGTGTTCGAAGGCGCTGGAAAAGACCGGACAAGACGAAAGAACCGACAAACTTCTCGGCTACTCTGCTACGTACAAGTAGGTAGGCTCACATGAGCGTTGCTCAACAAGACGAACGTTTCTCTAGTGGGTGCTGCAGCATGGGGGGATCTGAACAGGGCGGCGATCGACGGTAGCGTCGCTCGGCACAGGGATTTTACAATCCTTCGGTAGCCTGTCGCGCGGGCGGACGGAGTCATCGGCTCCACATCGGCCGGCGCCCGCAACGACAAAACCCAGCCGCCCGGGCGTCTCCAAAACATCGTGCAATGTCTTCCCGAAAAGAACTTCTGGAACGCCTATTCCTCGGCTCTGAGGAGAACTTAAGTAGTAAAGGTCATTCTATCTGCGCTTGTTACCTTTAGTATGCGTATTAGAGAGTGTACTACGATGACAAAGTTTCGTAGCTATTAATTAGCTACTTTTGAGCACCTGGCAAGCTTGTCTGTCAAGAAAGGACCCATTTCCCTCCCAAACAGAACCAAGACTTTCGTAGCCCTCAAATTAGAGAAACGACCAAAAACTGTCCCTGAGTCTACGGGAGTTAATAAACAAAGCCCCCACAGTAGCACTCTGCGTTTCGATGGTCACGACGGTCATCTCATCAGGCACAGTCCAGCTCACACACCAAAGTCAAGCTAATGAATGTCTCGTAACTACGTTTGTACTGAGGCTTATGCAAGCACTTTCAAGAATCAGCCCATCCCGAGCCTATGCCCCTTAAGTGGCGACCCCCTTGACAGATGCCACATCAACGTCATGGAGCGATGCAGTCTCCCACCGTGCGTCCCTGGCCGGTTCAGCATAGAGGCGGAGGAAAAGTCTTTTCAACTTTTCGTCCATAGCCCTGGTGATCACTTCTCTGAAGGCTCTGTCCCCTGGCTCACTAAGCCGAACCTCGAGGAGCTTCTTGTCGCTCCCCATATGACGTACTAACTCGGAAAAGCAAGCCTGCCCGTCAAGCTCCTCGTATTCATCCGTCTCCTCCGTCAAATCGCTCACAATGCGGACGAAGGTATCAAAATCTTCTTCGAAGAGCTCCGCGATTCTTTCCACGATACCCGTGGCGGGCATCGCCGACCGTCTGCTGGAAGTATTATTGTATCCCTCTTCCGGCGCCGTCCGTACCTCGTCGTTCATCTTAGCGATTATGTGGGCCCAGTTGTTGTTCTTCTTATTTCCGACTGCCAAGGGAATCTGGGCGTTGTCGTCTCCTCCGTAGAGCTCGATCAACTTTTCGTGAATTTCGTTGCGATCAAGGTCAGGGCCGAGGTACTTGGCAACGTAATGCTGTTGGTAGAATTGGCGGACCTCTGCGATTAGATCAGCGTACAAAGTCTGGTCATCGAGACACCTCTGTAAGTTCTCATTCTCTCGGGTTATAGACGCTTTGCAGACCGATACGTCTTGGTCGGAGAGGCCGGACATGATCTTCAGACCATCGGTCGCAGTTTCAACGACGCATTTGGCTGCGGATTTGGTCTGAGGGCAAAGGATGTTACTCCTTTCCGAGGACAAGGCGGCCGAAGCAAGATGGCGTGTCTCGATGCAGGTCCCAAAGAAGTTGTCAGTATATTGGTACTTGTCGTCGAGGAGAGAGGTCGTTGGGAATTCCATCTCGTCGATAATGTGCTGGTCTATTGGTGCGGTGTGATGGATTTTAGTGTCTCAACTTCTGTAAAAGTGAAAGTCTTGAGGATTTCGGATCGGGCTTATAATAAGTTGATCGAAGCCATCTCCGAAAGAGATGTCTTCGGATGGGGCCACCGGCTGCGGTGGATTGCGTCGTTTATCAGGGTGTCATACCCTTGCGGATCTCTCGCAGGAAAGAGCAAGGTATCAGTGCGATGACGGAACTGCGCATCTTGAGAAAGACTGAAGAGACCACCGAGACTTAACGGGAAGTTCCTGTCAAACGCTTACAAATTTCCAGCAGGAGCATGTTGCAGCAGGAAAGAGCAGCAGCTATCGGTTTCTTGAGATAAGCAGATGCTCTGAGAAGGACCTGACACCCAGGCAGAGACTTAAACTGGAAACCTCGTGCTGATAGAGGCATAGTAGACGGCGGCTTTGTGCTTTCTTTTACCAGCACATGGTGGCCTTTTCCCAAGGTAATGGACCAGGTCTTTGAACTGCACTCACTGGCTTTGCAACATTCAACAAACAACTGAGGAAGTCTCACTCATCATCCATTGATTACCTGGTATCTTTTCTAATCCAGGAGCGATCGAAACGAGTCGCAAGCACTCCCGATCCGAGCCAGGCAGTACAAGCCACCATCGAGTCGACGTACCTTAGTCTTTGTTCCGGAATTTGATGTCCACCCACTGGACCCAATTGTGCTCTCTGACTTCGACCTTCAGCTTCCCCGTGATCTCCGATGGTCGAAAAAGGTTGAGACTGCAGCAACACTCGAAGCCTTCGCTGAATTATTGGCATCTCGAATCGTCGTCGTTTTGGCGCAATTGCTCCCCCCACCTAAAATTTCCTACTTCTGCATATCGCCTGACAGCGGAGCTTGCTGACAACCCTTTTAACATCGTGATAGAGATTATGGATATTGGTAAGGTAAATAAATCATGAGGCGGAATGAGGAATGAGTCTGAAGTAATTGGAAGCCATTTAGAAAGTATGTCGAGAGCACCCACCGCTCGACTTTTGACTCGTCATCTTCCTCACGCACACCGTTCCCCTCCACTAAAGTAACGTCCCTCGCTGCTGATTACACGTTGACGTGCCTAATAAGGATCAATGCCTGTGATTCATTCATCATGTACTATTATACCGTATACAATGTTCCGACCACTTCACCATACTCATATCTAATCGAACATGCATACACCGGATACGTAACGGAGCCTGGCGCCCACTAGAAACTGCTGACTTGTTTCATTTGCCACACGGCCGTCTTCGCCCTCTCCCTCACGTCTAATTCGCAGTCGTCCTCCAAACCTTCGAGCTTGGTGAGGAATCCCAGCTTTTTCAGCTCGTAAGCCCGTCGTGCACATGTGCTGGCATCGCTGTCGTCGTCCTGCCATGTCAAGTTGCCGATCAAGTGGCAGAGCGCCACTCGCACCTCCTTGTCCTTGCTGTTGAAGTGGTTGGCCAGCAGCTTCAACAATTCCGTCTGCGCAATGACCAACTGACGGTGGCGAGGGACGCTGGCCGCCATGTGGACCAAGATGAAGACGACAGCCTGGACGATTTTGGGTTGCGGGTAGAGCACCCTGGCTTCCCTGCCGGTGTTGCCACCTGCGGACCGCCTCGACGTTGGATGTAGGACCTTAGCCTGCAGTTTCCGGGCCAAAATGTCAAAGAAACGGTCTTGACCGAGTTCGTTGAAGAGGTAGTCGATCATGTCGGGTGTCTCGTTGGCCGGCTCCGATGAGCCAGAGCCAGCGGCACCGATAAGGTTGCGAATGAAGTCGAGCCCCTGCTCTTGGATGGCAAGGTCGTCATTCCGCGCTTTGCGCAGTGGGTTCAGTTCCGCCTCGCGCAAAGCAGCCAGCCTAGCTTCCGTTTGTCGGAACTTGGCCGACCGCCTGCTATCCGCGTCCTGTGGTGGCATTGACGAGCTCAGCCAAGACCTCGACAACGGATCTGCTTGGTCCATTTCGATGTCTCCATCCTCGTCGTCATCCACCTCGGCCGCGTTTTGTTTGTCCAGCTTAGACCGGGCAAGAAACAGTGCGTCGTCTTCGGTGTCGTCGCAGATGAGCTGCACGAGCCAACCGGATTCCAGCTCCTCTAAGCAGTGCTTCTTGGTTTCAGGGTCAACGGCGTGGACAAAGTGCTTGAGTGCCCACAGAGCGTTCAGTCTCAGGGCGGCGTTGAGAGAGTGGGCGTGCTCGCACAGAATCTTCATCACGCCTCTTTCAGCCAAAACCTGTTGTCGTAAGCAAATGTTCGGTCCGGGCCTCTTGTGGCGTCAACATACCTCTCTCATGGGGCTGACTTCAGTGACTAAATTGCATATGGCCGCGGTCGCAGCGATTTGAACATCAACGTCGGGGTGCCTAAGAAATCGAAACAGAGGGACAGCTACAGCATAATCCACCAACGAGGTCCTGAGAATGCTGACGGATCGGGATAGCATTCTGATGGCATGACAGCCCGCTATCAGAACGGACAGCGGGTTGTTTCCATAACCCGAGTTATGGTTAGACGACGAAGCGTCAGGAACAGGTCCGTCGGGCTCGCTTGGCTTGGTTCGATCCTTGGGGTTGGAAGGCTTCCCGGGCGTCGGAGAGAGTGATTGCACAATGTGAGCAACTACGTCTTGTTCGACAAAAGCCTTCCGGTACTCTTCCTTGCCAGCTGCAAGGGCACCAATGGCTTTCAGCGCACTCTCCCGCACCCTTATCCTGTGCGCTAGGAGAGGAGGCTGCCCTTCTGGCCCTAGCTCACACGAAGCAGCTTCGGCGGCCTCCGTTTCGGCGTCCGCCAGCGGCGACCATACCTTGGCATAAGCCGAGGCAGGTATCGGCTCGTACGCGTCCTTGAGGAGTTTGGAGAAGGACTTGACCGCGCCGCAATCAAAGGCGGCCTTTTGGAGGGGCTCACTGTCAGTGATCATACGGGCAAGTATCGAGGGCGTCTTTTCCAAGATTGACCATTTCAACGCCGTCTCTGCATCGATCAAGGGCGACTTGGCCACAGGTGGTGACGCCTGCAGTTGGTCCAGCATATCCATCAGCACAGGCACGACAAGCAAGCAGAGGCTGGTCTCCCTTAGGTATTTGCTTCCGAAGCCGGATCGGAAAAGCGAGGTCAACAGATGGGCCGCCATCAGCCGTTCAAGGTTCCCACGTGATCTGACCAAGAGAACGAGCCACGGGATAAGCGGGCTCTCCTGATCTTCATCAGCCTCTCCTTCATTTCCGAAGAGCTCAAAACGCGATTCAAAACGCGAGGCTTCCCAGACCGAGCCCGTCGAGCTGTACTTGGTCGCGGCTGAACGGGCACGCTCGCGAGCTTCAGATGCGCCGCCCAGAGAGGAATAGTGTTGAGAGCCCGAAACGCGGTTCTGGTGGATTGGAATGGCAGGAAGCAGGTAGTCCATTGCACTCAGACTTTGCGGCCGGGGATACCCGAGATTGCTGTTCTGAAGAGCCTCCCAGGGGCCAGAGACTTCCTTTGAAGGAGTGAATTTGAGGGAGGGGAAAATGGCCATGATTGCCGGGGAACAGAGCAATATGCAGGCCCTGAAGCGGGAATCCGAAATGATAGTGGCCAATGCCTCGAGGATGGGGGCCAAACCGGAGCTTGAAGCCGCCGGCTCAGGTATGAAGTCCGTCAACCGGTCGACGCGCCCAAAGACTTCGGCGTACGGGATTACGTGTCCTTGAGCGACGGCGATGCTGGCTAGTCTCGTTGCCAAAGAGTCAAGCACGCCGGAACTCGCCAAAGCCAGCTGATGCCTCTCATGGCGACATAGCTGACTGATGATGTTCGCAACCAGTGTGACGTGAGACTGCTGCACCGGATCCAAGCCGGCATTTGACAGTATCGCATTAAAGGACTCGATGTGATCAGGCGTGAAGACGGCTTCAGCGAGGTTTTGGGTCTCTACGAGGGACGTGGGAGTGGCCAGTGAGGAGGCTTCGATGATGTTCAGCAAAGTTCGGAGGGCCGAGGCGACCAGCAAGGGCGCATTGGAGTAAGGGCAGATGTTGGCTAGCAAAGCTGGAAGAACTCCTGCCGCGAGGAGAGGCTCGACAAAGGAAGTCCCGCCTGCCGGATGCACTGTTAGAGCATTGAACGGAACATGAAACTCATTGGAGCGGCATCGTACCATTGGCGAAGCTCGCAAGGACTTGGAGGGCCTGGAGCCTGACTGCTTCCTCCTCGTTCACCCATCGTGGGTTCCCTTGCGGCCGCGAGTCTTTGCCATTCACCTTGGCAGACGCCCGCGTGGCATTGAGTATCTTGACGACGGGTTCCAGAACACCGAGTCCAGCCCATATCTCCTTCTTCTGGGTATGCCCAACCACGTCGTTCTTGAGGGCCCGCAACGCACCGGTCTGCTCGGCGTAGCTCCTCGCACTCGCGAGCTGGGAGAGGATCGGAGGATTCGACAATCGCGCCATGAGGAAGTATCTCGGGTTGTTATGTGGAAGGTGGAGGAACTCGGCTGCCTGCTTTCGACTCCAAGCCGCACGTCGTCGATTTGATGAGAGAGCGAAGTGGTGCTGCTGCTGCTGCGGCGGCGGCGACGACGGAGCTTGCGTCAGAGGACAAGGTCCATGCAGCAGGTCGAGTGTCAAGCAAGAGCTGTTTGAGGCTTGCGCCGTCGTCGTTGAAATGTTTCGTTGAAGCAGATAGCAATGTCGTCTCCGAGGCCGATCGAATGCCGTGGTTATACCGTCGGATGACGTTGAATGTCGCCTTTAGAAATGTATCAGAGCTGGGATGTCACCCTCAAATTGGGACCGCGATTAATCACGTCAAGACTGATGTTGGCTGAGGTCAGGTCTTCAGGTATCTACGCTCCGCAAGTTAGGTACCTACCAAAGTACCTGTTCGTCGGCTGGGGGGGACACAGGGGGTTCAATGCAGCGTCAATTGGCGGCACTGGGGAAAGAGGCTCGTGCGATTAGCGCATCACAGCAGCCGTTTTCAGGATCCTCACATGTCAGGCTGGAGGAGCTTGGGGCAAAGCGGGTTGGGTTGGTCTCTGCAACCGTTGTCAATTGTAGCTGTTGTCGTTTGACTTCAAGCTGATCATGGAAAGAGAAGAGAGAAGCCTTGTATGAGCATTTCACATGGCGATGTTTCGTTCTCGCTACTGTTTGTTTTGTTGGAATCGCATCAGTATCCAACAGGTAGTGGGCAAGCCCTGAAGAAGGGTCAGGTTCTCCGTATCCGTACCGTACAGTGGTAAGATATCCAGAAGGCTACTCAGGTGTGTTGGTTGCGTTGACATTCAGCAATTGGAACCCCAAATTGCCTCTCTAGGTATGTGGCTGCATCGAGGCTAAGGGCAGCGCAAGCCCGACTCCAGCTGTCTCTATAGGTGCCTCACTGCCGCCCGGACAGATTAGCGGCAGGTTTAGTCCTCCTACTGACGAAAGGCAAGCGCATCAAATCGTAGACAGAATATTAGTCAACTCAGTGTCCGTGCAGTCAATCAGATCATCATGAGCTTTCGTAGCTCAATTGGTCAGAGCATCCGACTTTTAAACAAGATTATCTTGTAAAAGTCGATCGGAAGGCTGTGGGTTCGAGTCCCACCGATAGCGATACCTTTTGTCCGGCGAAGCGCCGAGCCTTACTTTTTCCCTCTACTTGGAATGGGAGCAAAGTGGCTGATTTCAATTTCTAGGTATATTATCCGTAGGTAGACTTGCGTCTTCAAGAGTTGAGACGAGCGTAGAGACTCAAGGTTCGGCTTGTCAAGTTTGCATCTGAGTGCGCGGTTGACATTTTGAACGACCCTTTTGTTGCCTTCAACGCCATTGTTGTGGTCGGAGGGAAATTGGAGAGTATAGCAGGAAACAGATGTATATCTGTTACGTCCGTCACAACTGTTGATAGTTGTCTGGGCTCGTTTATCATGCTTGTCACGGAATGTTCCTTCCAAACCAACTCCATGTCCCCTACCACGGAGTCGCCCGTTGTCTAGTCCGCCACGAGGGGAGATTCGTGCATAATTTATGATCCTATCGGAGCTCCAGAAGTTTCATATGGGAAGAGAAAAAAGTGCCAGTATTCATCATGGTGAGCAAATAGGGTTGAAGGAACTCGTATAGGGAAAAACGTCAGACGGAAGCGTGGAACTGTTACGTACAAACAAGGCCCTCCAGCGAACGAAAATGTTTATCCGGAAGTGACCTTGGGATGCAAAACAAGCCATCATCTGATCAGTCTATGAAGGTACGGATACACTCGCAGAGCACTTGAAAAAGCGCTGGACACCTTCAAAGTCTGCAGGGTACCACCTATCCCAGGCCAGGGCTTATCTGGCGCAAGATAGCTGAGATCTGACGACTTCGCGGCATTTTGGGGAGGAGACTCCAGTATCCATCCGTATAGTGGCGGGAGCCGCAGCCTTGGGCTCATGCAGCGCAGTACTTCTTTTGGGTCAACGTCCAGGGGATGGGAATGACAAGAAGGCAGCAAATTTCTACAGCGACGTTCACTTCCGTGTAAGTTTGCAAGCTCCAGGGGAGAAAAGCCGGCGATGGCAGGTGATTCAGAGCCATCGTACACGTTGCGTCGGTGACGACTCCTATACGACGAAGCCAGGCAAGGCAAGGCAGGTAGGTGGATTCAGAAAGGTTCTCGGTCGGAGCTGAATGGAGCCCTCCGAAAGTCAAGACCGGCCGTCATTGGTGTCTCGCAGGTCTACAGAACGTGCCTTTATTTGCCAAGCTTCTTTCCCCGTCCTCGGTCCCTTGTTCCACGTCGCACATCTTTTCCAGGTTCCGAAGATACTGAAAGGAGGCCGTATGGAAAGGAAGAAAAAAAAATTCTAGCCTCCAAGCGGCGCTACCGGGCGAGACAGGCTTCGCAACCGGCCGGGACCCTGTTGGCATCTGCGTGCGAGGCCGTACGTGCAGTAGAAGGGTTGCAGCGCCTGGCCCAGAGCAACTTTTAGTGCCCTCTCTCGGTGTCCAAAACCAGCAGAGCGGCCCACCATCAGGGCCATCAGGGATGCTGTGGGAAATGGTGCAATCAGCTGCCCCAGATGCGGTGCGGTGTGCTACTGTGTGCGTAGTACAGGACTGGAGAGAGAAGTTATCTACGGGCGGTGGTGGGAAGGTGCAATGTCGCGCTATAACTAGGTAGGAGACTGGAGGAGTCATGTTGACTGCAGGTCAGGTCGTTGGTACTTGTACGTGGCTCGGTGCCGAGATCGCTTGGGATCAGTTTTGGCGCGTCACATTGGTCCCTCCACATTCTGGCCATGCCATGCCATGCCATGCCATGCCTTGCTTACCTCACTACAATCTGGAGGTAGGTATCCGTACCTACCTTACCTTACGTCCATACGATATCGTACCGTGCAAACGATTTACCCGAGATAGGGAGGCGAGCTGTACCTTACCCGAATACTTGGCGTATCCTGGACCACCTGCTCTGTCGCTGTCTGGGCCTTCCATGGCTCTGTATCCGTACCTAGCTCAGGTAGAGAGGCGATTTGCAATATCAAATTGGACGAGGTCCAGGTACCACCAGCTCGCCTCAGCAAGAGTACCCAGCTCCTCCCTGCCCGATTTTTCAACGTTGCCCTCCACCAACTTTCAGCGGCGTGTCACCGTACCAAGTGATCGCATCTGCCAGAACCAGGCTCGCAATCTGCGAGCCTTACCTGGAAGCCGACAAACCCCAGACTGCCTTACTGCGAGTAGCCTTAGCACGTCAGCAAGTCTTGCAGTCTTGCGAGTCTTTCGTCTCTACTCCATCTCACACACAACCTTGCCTTACTTACCTAGTTGTTGACAACACAAGTGGTCGACCAACCGAATCCGACTAAACTTGCATTCCGGCTCTGACCCAATACCTATCTATCTACCTTACGCAGTACACCACCGGTTCTTCCTCGACCACTGGTAGCCTATTCATTTTCCCATCTGCAAGACCCACGATGCGCCCGGGACCATGTTGACAACATCTCCCATCGTCGCCTCTTCCGCCAATGCCTCGCCTAACAGCTTTCATTATGCCCCTACGCGATCCTCCCCGCACTCGTCTCCTGCCCGGCTTTCGGCCCCTTTGCCGCGGCGGCACTCTGCATCAAGGTCCTCTCCGTCTGCTTCATTGACCTCACCTTCCCAACAGCCACCGGCAAGACAATATGTTTCTGTCGACGCTGGAACCCAGTATTCTCCCATGGACCCCTCCAACGAACACACGCGGACGCAACGAGATGCGATTCGCACCTCTGTACCCGCGACGCCTGTCGAACCCCCACCGGCGCCTCACCCCCAGCCTATAGACCCTTCCGCTCCACGACCGCTGCCGCAGTCGCAGCCGCAGCCGCCTACACAACCTCAACCTATTGCAGCTCCAGACTTGCGACAATCTTCAACCGTTGCTGCTTCTCCGGGCAAACGCCGAAATTCCCAAGACCCTGCTCTTGCGCAGGCGGCCGCGTCAGAAGTCGGCGAGTCCTCCTCGAGCGCAGCTAAGCGCCCGAAGCCAACAGCTGGTCCGCCTAAGATGTTGCCCCAGCGGTACGAGTTTTGCGGCGTCGAAGACATGGTCGTTCTCATAGCGCACATGCTGTCGGAGCTCATAGAAACTAATGATGCCTTGGCTCTTCGCTCTGGTAGCCTGACTCGCTTTCATTCTCGGTGAGCAAAACCTTTCGCATCGCTCGGCGGAATCGCACAGCTGACTGCGCAATCCGTGTAGAACAGCACCGAGCATCTCCGTGGTCGAATATCTCAACCGTCTGGCCAAACATGCAACGCTGACGCCGCCACTCCTCTTGTCCATGGTCTACTACATCGATCGATTGTGCGCATTATACCCTGAATTCACAATCAACACGCTTACTGTACATCGATTTTTAATAACGGCCGCAACTGTTGCCGCAAAGGGTTTATCGGATTTGTTTTGGAACAACACGACGTATGCGCGCGTAGGCGGCGTCAGAGTCGCCGAGCTGAAGCTGCTTGAGCTCGAGTTTCTCTACCGAGTAGACTGGAAGATTGTGCCCAACCCGGAGGTGCTTGTCGCCTACTACCGCGGCTTGGTCGAGCGCTGCCCGGGCTACGCCTTGCAGGACGAGGAAGCGGTTGTGGAAGACGAAGATTCTGATGAAGTTGACGATGAAGACGGATCGACTGAAGTTTCGGACGGTGCCGGTGATGATAGCGGGGACTCACCCGACGATGAAAGCCCTGCCAAGTCGCCGGCGCCCAATGCGGAAACCGGACCATCGGCATCGCAAACCTCATAGACGAAGTTTGTGCGTTTCACAGGTATTTGTATGTGCAAGAGAGGTGTATGCTTTTGCGATTATTTCTTAAAAAATGGGCGGGCATCACTGCTGCCTGTATAGAGGCATGGCAAAGCGGCGTTTGGACAGGCGGAGTCATTTCTATGTTGAATGAGTGAAAGCGGTAATGAATACCACACCTTTATGTTTAACCAAAAGAAACCCGGCTCATTTGAAACGAGTCACATATGCGTGTACGTTTGCTCTTCTACAGTTGGCGCTGGCATCGGAGCATTCTCCGTGACCTGCTTCAAAGTCGCGTCCGTCTGTCTTCCGATTTCGACCGTGTTGTGTTGCGCAGCTGCCTAGTCACCTCGGGCAATCCGCCGAACTAATCCCGGCCCCGGTTTAGGCAAGCCAAGTCCAGTCGCACCTGACCTTCATCAACGGGCTTCCAGCACCCACAACCTATCGGCGACAGCAATCCCAAGCGCCAGAACCCGGAACCGCCGACACCTCACACGGGTCTCAACTGCAGTCGAACCAACATGCGCGCAACGTCCTTTTTTTCGGCGCTTCTCGCGGCATCTCTCGTAGCTGCAGCCGAGGCTCGCCTTGCGAAGATCTACGTCGAACCGGTTGCCCTCAGCACCAGCGGCGCCCCGTCGCTTCTCGCCGAGGTCGAGTACGACGCGCGACAGCCGACCGAAGCGAGCGTCTCCAACTACGAACCTCCCGAAATTGAGGACGGAGCGAAGCTCGTCCGGGTGGGCGTGTACGACCCCGCGGCCAAGGCGTGGACGTCGTCTGTCTCGGTCGCGTCGACGGGCAACTTTGCAAAGGGGTACGCGCCAAACATACTCGTCAGCGTCGACGCCGAGGGCAACGTGATCGGGGCCGGGCTCAAGGGCGTGAGGATCGACGCCGGCGCGACGAGGGATTTCGGGCCCAAGGCGGTGGTGACGGTTGCGGGCAAGGGCAAGACGCCCGAGTTGAATAAGCCCGTCGTGCTGAGCCCCGAGGGACGCAAGGTTGTGCAGGAGGAGAAGACGCTCTTCCAAAAGTATGTTCGAGCTGTGCTGTCGGCCGATAAGAGATGGAGCTTGCTAACGTTCTGTGTGCAGGTACTGGTGGGTTATTGCAATTGTCGTCCTCATGACGGTCACGGGAGGAGGAGGCGATGGAAAGTAGGTAAAGGGTGTGATTATGGACAATACCCATTAATAGATGATTTTACGCACGTTTGGCCACATGATACTCGGCGCAGCTGAGTCCACAGCTACGAAGATATCGTGAGACAGCAGTGACCCTATTCGGGTGAACTGGTGTCCCAATACTAGGTAGGTACCGTGACCCGCAGGCTACATATATACAACCATGGCTATGGTAGCTGCGTTCAAGACGTTCCTGACAGGTGTGTCCCAGGCACCTAGTGAGACACACGTAGCCATCGGTTTGAGAGACTACCTACACGGATGGGTACCTCGATACCGGTGATGCATGTGACCAGGCGACGATTCGCACTCGACTCGAGTTTAGTGAGGCTCTTCGTTAACAGTGGTCGGCCTTCTGACTTGGGGCGTTTGGCTTCTAGAATCCAGTAGGTTCCTCAGCTGAGGCAGGGAAGGCACGTGCAGGGCAGCTTTGCTCCTTGGCCCACGATTGGCTTAGCGCGTTGCTCAGAGACAGTGTTTTGGCAGGCACCTGGGGTTAGGAAGTCGCTGCACGCCGTATTCTGAAAAGCTGTTACCGGGGGAAGGTGCGATCGACGTGATAAAATCCATCGTTTGCCTGCACAGCTTGCCCACCCCATTCTACCCACCCACCCACGACCACCCACCCACTCGACTTTCTCTACCTTTCAACAACGAACTTTGCGACAGCAATCTCGACTCTCGTCTGTACTTTGCGCCATCCCATCTTCAACAACAAACCAGTAAAACCCGATACTCAACTCGCAATGGCTGCCGAGAACACCGCTACCGTCCCCGAGGTCGAGACCAAGGGCAAGGGCAAGGAGGTTGCCGAGGATGCCGTTGAGCAGAGCGAGGCCATGGAGGAGGACGAGGAGTCCAGCGGAGATGAAGCCAATGAGGTATGTCTATTTGCTCCTCTAATGCTCAAAATACTTGTGCAGTTGCTGACCTGGAGTTTCAGACCATTGAGCCTGGTAAGACGAGCCGCATGCAAACTGCTGCCGTGATTGCAAGACTAATACTCTGATGCACAGCCGAGGCCGACGAGGACGACGGCATGGACGAGATTGACCTGAACAACATCGTCGAGGGCGGTCGCCGCACCCGTGGCCGTGTCATCGACTTCGCCAAGGCGGCTGAGGAGAACCCTGCCGATGACGAGGATGACGAGGAGGACGACGACTTCCAGGCTCCCGCTGACGACGATACCAAGATGGACGAGAACTAAGCGACTCGCTCTGCTTGGTCTGTCTTCACATCTCTTCTACACCTTCCCGCGATGATCTGGTGGTCAGGTAGTACCATGATTATGGGATGAACGGCACATACGAAGGGATCAAAATATGGAATCGGGAATGGCCTACACAAAAGTTGTTACGCGAGACTCGACGGGACGGATTGGATTCCGTCATTGGCAAAAAAAAAAGACGTTTATCTCGCGGTTGGACAGTAAACGTGGCCGTGGCATAGGTGGGGTATATTGCGTTTGGTCGGCGTTTATGACGAGCTGGTCTGCCGTCTGGCCGGCCTGGATACCCTCTAGGTTGGAATGCTTCATATCTTGCCTAGGCCTATAGGCCCTGAGGCTTTATCACTCCGACTACGATGCAATGGAAATGAAGATTATGCGACGCAAGTGGTTCTCGAAGAGAAATGAAGGCTTTGTCTACCTAGTTTAGTGATGTCTTGCTCCGCTGCGCTTGCTGGACCTTCGGTTGACGCAGGTCCGGCCATGTGCCTCGCAGGTCAGTCTCGTTAGCTCACCGACTAGAACCTATCCACCTCGGGACTGCCGCTTCGACGGCCGACTCATGCACGACAAGGCCTAGAGCCTTCCAAAGGAGACGGGCAACACCTTGGCAAACACTTGTGCAAAAGAACGTAGTCACGTATCCGGTGTTGGCTGGCTTGAGTCGTGCAGCTGCTTGCACTTGGTTGCGACACGTAGTGGAAATGCAGACAGGGTGAATCGATAGAACCCACGGAGTATCAACATGTGTGATGTGGTTTACCACGCCTCCTAGGCCTTGCCAGATCTGCGGAATAGCCACGCGAAAGAAGTGTCTCTCACTCTAAATGTGCTTGGTACGGTAGGCTGTAGTTAGTGGGTGCATGCGGTCAGTTCAATGGAAATAAATAAATAGCCGCTTTCACATTTCTCCGCATTTAAAGTTGTCTCCGTTTTCGATTGGGTACCGTGACGACACGTAACTAAGTATTAGCATCTCGTGTACCGACGACGTTGTTTCGCCCGAACAACGAGGACCTTAGTGGCCTATGGGCTTGAAATATGCTGTCCATTTCAAAGAGTCGCCTTTGCCTTTGTATCTAGCCTTTTGCAACACATCTTGCCTCCCCTTTCCCAAGCACATCAGCAGCAAAACACCGCTCGAGGCCTGCAACTTCAACAACCCCTGCTTATCCGACAGGGGGGAACGGAGCCAGGCAAAAGACGTCAAGGAACGGGACTACCGCGAGCCTAAACCGAATCAAAAATTAACGATCGCCCCAGCCGAGATTCATATCATTAACACTAACTACGACCCCCCGAACCGAACGACCTGGCAACACGAGCCAACCATCCTAGTCCCCTCTCGTGGATGGACGACGACAACCTCTCCCTCGTCTGACACCGCGACTGCACCCCGGTCTCTTTTGATTAGGGGATCCGCATCAAAGTCGAAAACCGCATCGCCGACAACGCCGTCGGGCTTCACCGTCGCGCGCAACAAACACCACAGAGTTCGGAGGAGCCTTGAGGGGGCGAAGGTTCGGACACCATGGCTTCAAGGTGCGTCGCGAACAATGGCCCCACGCCACGCCCAACCCCAGGAAATCGAGCGCATCGTGGATTTGTCCTTGAAAGTCACAGAGAGATGGTCGCATCACCAGACGGGCATCGTTCATGGCGATACCACGTCCTTGCCGACCTCTCCACGACCACGACAAGTCCCCGGCGACACGAGAACTGCTCCTATTGCAGACACGGCTCCTTGAGAACGAAGGCTAACACTCACTGCCCTCCAGATTCGGCGCCAACTCGCTCCACCAGCGCGACTCCCGCAACGCCCTGTTCGAAGGCTACACCGGCGACAACGCCCGAAGACCCGTCAGCGCCTCGCCATCGCGAGTGGGCGGGTATGGCTACGGCTACAACGGCGGCGGCGCGTCCCCCGCGCCCATGGGGAACCACTACGGCGCGGACAATGGCACTCGCAGCTTCCGGCCCGCGACGCCCAACTCAAAGTACGCAGTGTCCATCGGAGCGGTCTTCCGGGGGCGGGTAGTTCTGTGCTGACTCGGTTCGGAACAGGGGCCAGTACAGCGACGCCGTTCTCAACGAGCTGGAGAGCCAGAACGATGCGCAGGTGGAGGGTATCATGGGCAAGGTCAAGCTTCTCAAGACCGTACGTTTGCTCGCACCCCTCGAAAGTCGCGGCTCGAGCGGAAAACTGACCCCGTAAACTCGACAGATGACGGTGGCCATTGGCGACGAGATCCGCGACTCCTCCGCCCTCGCGGAGAAGATGAACGACGGCTTCGACTCGACGCGCCTGCGCCTCCGCGGCACCATGAACCGCATGCTCCTCATGGCCGAACGCACCGGCGTCGGCTGGAAGGTCTGGCTGGGTTTCTTCGCCGCCGTGTGTTTCATCTTCATGTACGTTTGGCTGTTTTAAAGACATTTTCCACGCAGGCGGTACCGGAGGGCCATTCAGTAGTCGTACGATATTTACAGACGCAACTCCGGATGCGGCAAACGCCCCGGAGACGAAGCGTAATGGAGGACGAGGCGCGGCGAGGAAAGGGCAGAGACACACCATCGACGGCTGGACGGAGGAACCTTCGGATCGTCTACATATGTGTGCATACGCGCGGGCCGGGGTCGCGATTGAAACAAGACATGTTGTGCATGCTCGGCGTTAGTGGCGTTTTCTGCCTCAATTCACATTCTGCTCCCATCCTGACCCCTATGTTGTCGTGCCTCTGTCGTGCACTGAGCTCGCGAGGGTTGCGAGTATTCTCAACCAGTGTCCGAGTGACGGCAAGAAATAGCACGAAAGGGGGCACGATACGTCAAGCTGGTCAAGGGTCCTAGACTTCCAGTGCAGCACCTGTAGTAAACATTGATACTTGATTAATACTACAACTCTCCAGGGTTCAGTGTGGTTGTTGTGATTCGTTATTCATACACTACCAGCCAGCCTCGTTCTCCTCCGCCAGTATGTCACTACAGTTCCTCCGTCTTCAAAGTGCATCATCTCGCACCGGGGTATCACATCTCCACGCCTCTCTTTCTCTCTCACTCCGCCGGTATCCCATCAGCGGAACTAACGTCTCTGGGCCCTGACGTTGGGACTGCTCTGCATCTGCACCATGCTGCTCTCAATCATGCTACTCTCGGCCGAGAGCAGCCCGCTGAGGTCGAGACTGCTCCGCGGCAGCATGGGGCGGCCGACGCCGCGGTTGCCCGTCGGGCTCCTCGGCGCCATCAACGGCGCGGCCCTGGGCGCGAAGCTAATGTCGCCGTCGTCCTCATCGTCGTCGTCATCCTCCTCGTCGCTGCTCTCCGGCCGGATGCTGCTGGTCATGCCCACCTCGGAGTCGGTGTGCTCGTACACGCCGCTGAGCTCGCGCGCCTCGGGGATCTCGTCGTCGAGGTCCGCGTCCATGTCCATTCCCATGCCGAGGTCGTCCTCTTCGCCGCCGATAGCGCCGTCGCCGGGACCGAGGAGATCGTCTTCGTCGAGCATGTGTGCCTGCGCCTCGGCGTCGAGGTCTTCTTCCACGCCGTAGAGCTCTCCGGCGCCGTCGTCGCCTCGTGCCATTGCCTGGCGGTAGGCATCGTCGGCCACTCGCATCCGCGCAGCGACGAGTTCTTCCCGCTCGGCCGATTCGGGCGCATCGTCGTCCTCCTCGTCATCCTCATCCACCTCCTCTGAAGAGACGTCGTCGTCAACGCTACCGGATGCCGCGCTGAGCGGTTCGCCAACCTCGGATTCCAGTTCCCCATCGAACCCGAAACTGCCCTCCTCGGCATCGGGAATATCATCGTCGAGGTTGACCTCTTCCTCCTCCTCCTCAAGGTCCCCTTCGGCGGGCGCATCCTCCAGCACCTCGTTTCCCGCGGCCTCCGCCTCGGCGAGTTCGTGCACGAGGGCTTCGCGCCGCATAGCCTCCGCGTGCTCCTCCTGCTCCTTCTTCTCTTCCCTCATCTGGTGGAGCGTCTTGGGCACGGCCGGGGGTTTGAGCCACGTGCTGCCAAAATTTTGGACGTTGAGCCGGCGTCGGTCGAGCGTCAGCTCATCTGCGCGGAGACGCGCAAGGGCGGAGCGCTCGATGAGGAGCTGGCCGGCGCGGCGGGACGAGGCATGTTGATGGCTGTTGGAGTTGTCGTGTGAGTTGCGTTGCTCGTGCGCTTCCAGCAGAGCGGCTTGGGCTACGGGGTTGCGAGAAGACGTGTACCAGATCGAGTGCGACTGGCTCTGTTAGTTAGGATTGAGTCACACAGAGAGTGCTGGTGGGCTTACGTCTCGCGGTGTCAGGTCTGGGAGAAGGCCGAACATTGTTTCTCGTTCACCCCACGTCGTCGTACGCCTGCGCAGGTAGTCCGATGATACCAAGTGTGCATTGGTTGTTGGTACGCTTCCTGTGTCGTCAATTGCTATTGCAATGTCGTACTATGTCGTCAGGCACTACATTCATCCGGCCTTTCGCGAGGTTGCAAGAGTAAACATTCACCAATGTACGTACTGACGACGGTGACGGGGGTAGGGTCCTACCCCACACTAGCAAACGCGCCGCGCCTAGCGCGCTAAATCCCTGCCGCAAAAGTTCACGATGCAGCGATGCTTCAACCACGGGCAGCAGAAAACGTGGCCAATTGCCCTTTTTAAACCAACGACATGCCTCGCTATCGTGGGTTATTCCCGTTACAGTGTGTTTCATGGCATCACCGCAAGCAGGTGTGTGTGGCAACCCCTTGGAAATGCTTTTCTAGTGCTTGAGCAGACAGACAGACAGCAAACCGAGCAGGTCGGACAAAAGGGTGCATCGGCGGTCTGTCGTTGCCCACCTCCAGTTCGTTCATTCGCTCTGATTCCAGACCGAGTCGTCGAGAAGGCGCTAGATGGGCTGAGGTTTCATTCAAATGTCCGTGGCTCGTCGCGGCGTTTGCGTCTCCTCGGTTCCATTTAGTTGAGTTTCTGTGAGGTAACAGGAAACAGGGGTGCCACGTCCTGCCGCCTCATGATCAAGTATTCCATTCTCACCACCGTCCTCCCGTCCTACCTCCTCTGCAGACGGGGGAGTCGATGACCACTGCGTCCTACAGCCCCGCGCCGCTCTGATGTGTCCCGTCGGGAAATGTCGGAACAGCGCTGACAACGACGCCATTCGCATTGGTTCTGGCCGTGCTGGTGGAGGTTTCAAATGCCATATTTCCGCAATGTGGGAAACGTCCTGGCGGCCCATGGGCTGACTCGAGTGGGCCCTTTTTTCTGCCGTTGTTTTTTTCGCTCTCGTCTCCCTGCAACACGGTCTGGACGACTGCATGGCCGCTCCGATATAGGGCGGTCTACAAGTAGGACCTTCGACATGGTCCGCCAGGGGTCGCATCCGCCCGGCCCTAGTTGGGGGGGAAAGGCCGAGCCGACCTCGGGGGCTTCGCTAGTGCGATGGAGACGGAATGGCAGATGCTGTGCAGGACGACAGGTCCGCTTCCTGTGGAAGACTCCACAGAGGCGTGCGGAAATGCTCCAAGAAAACCGTTGGTCGCCAGCGCCGGTTTCGATATTTATAATTGCTGTTGTTCTTGCTGTTGTTCAAGTTGCTCGTCGCGTAGCCGCCGTATGCAGTCGCTGAGCATGGGTGTCACTACACAGCACTTACACGATAGTCTGTTTGCCCACTGATCACGCCGGACGAATAAGTTTCAACGAGGCTGTGATTCGTCGTCATGCTCATGTCCCCAGACATCAGCGGGGACAGCGGAACCTGACATCGGATGGCTTTGTGTATGTGTTGGAGGCATGTATATGCGGATAGTCGAGGGTCTGTTACACATTGACGCTCTCAGCTCATGGAGGGTGGCCTCGAAACGACATAGGTGACCAACCGCTCCCAATAATGTCTGTTCGTGGCATGTGTCCATCCAGATGCAGGATGCAGACACGTGCTGCTAGGGGACACTGCCCTACAAACCCTAATTGCCTGGATGGAAAGGAATTCCTGCTGCTTTCATGACAAGCCTTCGGAGCGCCAGCTCATGCACCTCGACAGCAACTGTGACGTAGGAACCGTGGTGCGCCCGGGCGGTTCATCACCGAAGCCTCTCTCAGTCCTGTCTAGCGACCAATGTCACCCATGTCATCGGCAGACTACGCAATGCGTTACAGTGCAATTCCTCCAATAGCCAAGAGTCGACGAACGTCTGTGCGAGAAAACGAGCAGGGGCTAGGCCAGCAGGGAGCTGTGAGATCTCGAACACCTCCGGCCGACGGGGTTGCAATTAGCATGGGTGAGACTAGGGGATGGGATGCCTAGCTCTGCTGCAGCTCAGATGCAGATGCGGCAGACCAACGTCGTGGTTGGCTCGAGATAAGACGGTTGAAGATGCGGCGACGTACATGATTGGACGGCCCTTCCAATTTCACGCTGTCGATTCTTTGACAGCAAACCTCATGCAGGCGTTGCCAGCTTAGATGACAAGCCGTTGACGCTGTGATGCATTCAGTCACGCGCTCAACACAGTCCGTGTCTGCCGCTGGATGTGTACGGACACGAGTGCAATTCGCTGCCTTATCCGTATGTCATTCTGTGCGACAATGGAATGCCGGCCACCCGTCTCATCTTTTGACTGCCTACAGCCGTTCTGATCTCCTCTCTCGGTGCATGTGCTCGGTGCTGCTTGCCATTGGCCAGCCTTCCAGCACACCCTGCGCTGTACGGATACCGGTGTATTGTTTGCGGTCGCGACGTGTATTATCTCATCGCTCCTCCTCAAAGACACCCTTGGCCAGCGACGCCTCTGGCGCTTTGGAAGAAAAGAGCGAAAGTCGCGCAGACGATCCCTGGTCTTCCGTCGGCCTCTGCCGCAACACCACCAACTTCCGCAGATCGGAGGTGATGTCGGCGGGAGCCAAAGATACGGCAGCGACCCTCATTCGACCCCCAAACTCGGATACAAGTCGGAATCTGCGTCGTGTCGACTCCATGACGCAAAGACTTCGGGGTCAGCTTTGGATCGGATTTTCTAGACTGTCGCTGTCATTGCCACTGCCACGCCACGGCACAAGCATACATAGTACTGCGTAAACGTGAAATACAGAGCGAACGGCCACTCGACAGTCGTTGGTCTCGAACGCTAGTACGAGTGCAGGCCCTTCTGGTCTACCTGGGCGGCGGAAGCATGTGCAAGCGAAGCTGGGGACGAACGACACGACGCCATCTCTCCAGGCTCCCCCAACTCTCCCCCAAATCACCCGCAGCATTGCTTGATTCCCCCTTGCCCGAGAAGGGTCCGGGTCCAATCCCTTGGGGGTCTTTCCTGCGGCCTTTCAGGGGCCCCAAGGACCGAGGCGACATCGGCCGCGGGCATCTTTGAAATGCCCCTGGATGATTGGCTGGGCCGTAAAGCTTGCTCTTAGTGACATTAACCTTTCGGCTACGTCGTTTCGCAGTCGGCTGGATGGCCCTTGTCAGCGCTGCATACGGTGTGTGGGGTGCATCTCTGGTCGTCTGGATTTGGCCGAAGAGCTGGGTCTCCAAGTTCGAATTTCTGTTACGCCGAGCTATTATTGTAGGAGAGAACTTGGGAGTCATGGTGTTGCCTGCAGGAGGTTCACTTTGTCGGCCAACCGCTTCCACCCCCCTTGTCATCGAGAAATCTTTTTGAGGCCTCGGAGTAGCCGCCGATGCTGCTGTTTCGTTGCGGGCTTCGAGAAGCTAGCCGCCCTTATTGAAGGAGATGCAATTGGCTGGTCTTGGTGTAATGGCACAGGAAAGGTGTGCATACATAGTAGACGGTATTGCACACACTACTGTACATCGTAGAATGCGATGGTTCATTGGGATATGCATGAGGAAATCGACTGTTGTGGAGCTTTCTCATGTAGGACAAAACGAGAGACATCTTGAAGAGGTAACTCTGTGTGTTTCATGCGTTGATTACTGTCGGGCTACCGCATAGGGCGCGAAAAGCTGCTTAGGTGTTCGGCCGTGCTTCTCAGTGCATGAAAAAAATCACTAGAAGCATTTGCTGAAATCAAAGTTCAGTACGGACAGAGGCCTCTCAATGAGTCTCATATAGCTAGAGCTAGAAACTTTTGCACAGACTTGTCAACTTTCTCCTATGGAACTTGGCTATTTTCAATGTCGTCGTGCAACTGGAGTGGAAGGCCGCCCTCCACAAGAAAAAGCCCATACTGCGTACGGAGTATTCGAGCCGCTGTTAGTCCGATTGCACAACAGGATTGCCGAACGGTTAAGGTGAACCCCGCAGACAACGTTGGCACGTCCATCGTGGAGGGTGGGCGTTTTGCGGTGCATGGGGGTATAGATTGCCGGGACGTCTTGCCCATGGTGGTACCTATCTGGGGACGAATGACTGCTTGGGCCATTCGGGAAAGCGAGACGGAGAGTCGAGGCGAGTCGAGGCGAGTCGAAGCGAGTTTGATGGTTGAAGTTGGGGTGACTTGGAAGGACTGCTGATGAGAGAGTCGACGGCGAGGGGCGTCGATCGACGTTTACGTGGCCGGAGACCGGAGATGACCAAGCCGTCTTGGAGGGAAAAAACCCCTTAGGTGCTGTTCTTCACCCATGCCATCTTTCCGCGGATAGACTTCCGTCGCGACGGAGAGCAGAGGAAGACGAATCCAAGGTTCGGGTATAATGCCGAACTTTACTAGACGAATGTCGCGCAAAGCATCCGTACATCGTAGAAGCAGACAGTGGTGCAGACGCAAAAGCAAGCGAAGCAGCAGTGGCCTCGCAGTGGCCCGTTTCTCTCCCAAGGTGCGCTGTTTTCTGGCATCTGGTTGTTCCGCATAGTCGTTCCGAAGCAATTCATTTTCCCCGAAGACGCGGTGTCCACCCAGGCTTCAGCAGCACCACCGAAGGGCAAGTCGTGCGCTGGACGGTCCACCTTCAGGCCATCTTCGCCATGGACAGGCCATTCGAAAGGCACAAGTTCCAAGGTTCATGGCTCGTTAGCATCAGAACAGGGCATGGGATGCGTGGGCAATACCGGGATCCCAGCAGGGCGACATGGCTGCGTTGCAGGGTTTCGAAAGAATTCTCCACTGAAGAGACGTGGACCGAAGAACGGAGCAGTACACAGTACTATGTACATACTGCGTAGATGAAGCGAACGGCCACGCACCCACGATGCCCGCCATCCAGCACAGCAACCTGGAAGGTGGACACGGACCGGAGGCGGGGCGGAGAGGACTCAGAGCCTAAGGTACGAGGAAGGAGACACTTCAGGTTTACTGCCTGCGAGAGAAAGAGAGAGTCAGAGAGGAAAGTATGGATCCCCGCCAATTGGAGGCGACGGTGTTTGAATGAGCGAGGCTGTGATTGGCTGTCACGCTGTTAGGCTCTCAGCGATAGCGCTGCACTGCAAGTGCTCTTTTGGAACCCGCACCCCACTTGGCAGGCACTGGCAGGCTCCTTCTGCCGGGAATTCCAGTTCGTTCTCGACTGGCTCCTCCTTCTCTTCCTGCTCCTATTCGCTGGCGTATCGAGGAGAGGAAACAGGCCGAGGAGCAGAAAGCAGGCCAGTGTAGAATTGGGCAAGTGGTGAGGAAGAGAAGACCGACTCGTCCGACTTCACGAGCAATCGCCGTCTACGGAGCCACTGGAGCAACACCACTGCGCTGTCGTAACGACCGATGCTACTGGTTCTGCTGTTGGTGCTGCTGGATACTCGGTGCGTTCATCCCTGCAAGATGATCCCATCCCATCTCAGTTCCGCAGAGGTGCAGAAGGAAATAGACGGTACGTATCCCTTTTCGTCCCACCGCATCCTGCACCCACGCATGCAAAACCCCCACTACCGCTCGTCGGCCCCTCTCCTTCAGCAGAAAAAGCATCCCAAATTGAGAGAGAGGCAGTGAAAGCAAGTGGGCGCCTTCTCCGTCTGGCGTCTCGTCTGCTTCGAAGCTCGCAAATTACCTGCGGCAGTAAACGGTCCTTTTTCCTTTCCCCTTCACCAGCCAGTGCGGATTACAGACCGAGCATATTATTGTGGCTAGGAGTCAGCATTGGTGGACCGCTTGCGCTCCCGCTTGCGGAGCAGAACAGCCATCGCTTGCTGTGATCATTACGAAGAGCAAGACTATTAAATATATATATATATATATATATATATATATATATAAATAAGGAAAGCCTCTTCTACGGCGAGGTTAGTATCAATGGACCTCAATTTTGCCATTGCCTCTCAAACGGCAACCAGTCAATGTCATTTACTGCGTACGCACCTAATAATCAGTCCACAGGAACCCAAGGACAGTACCCAAGGTAGCCGGCGTAGGCTCCAGATTCCCGTGCCCACACATTGTCTCCATCCACAGTACAATGTTAGTCTTATTCATCCAAATTATCTTAGCTTCCTATGGCCTCAGCCGTCAAGTAGTGTAGCCTGTGAATGTGATGCCCTTGCACCTTGTCGTCTCGGGTGGCCGCCGGCGAATCTCCTGCTCTGCAGACCTCCCATCCATCCATTCACCCTGGTCCGCGGCCCAGCTTTGCCAGCGCCGACTCAGGACTCTCTGCTCTCTGCGCTACTCCTCTCCTCCACCATCCACACCATTCAACCCGACCATTCACCTTTTACACCCGACCATCTCTCGAGCCAGGACTGTCCACCTCATAAAAGGTTGTCCATCTCCCACCTCCCACCTCCTCTTCCGCTTCCCTCTTTCTCCCGCCCTTCCACTCCTCTCGCGCGGTGCCTCGACGGTAGTAAAAGAAACCCTCTCGACTCCATTGCGCACCCACATTGACCTTTTGGTCCTACAGTATAACCCCACGCTTGTCGGTAAGTGAATTTCCTTTGCTCACCCAGAGGCAGAGGCTTGATGCCTTCGACTCTTCTGCCCATGTCATGCCGCCTACACGCACTTCCCACCTTCCCAACACCACCACTCGATCCGAAATCGCAGCAGACGCAGCACGAAGACACTCGAATGTCGAAGAAGAGAGAGAGAGAGGAAGAGAAGGAGACGCAATGCCTTGGACCGAGACACCGAATATGTGAGAGCAAGGCACCCGGGACGAAAACGGCGAGTCGACAATGGTCGTTATCGCTCCGTGCAAGCGGCATCAGCACTGCAACTGCAACTGCAACAGCAACAGCAATGGCTTTGCGAGAGAAAGATAGCATCTCCTTCGAGAAAGCGAGTGTGGCATCTCCGGCTACAATCTTTTCTCTGCGGTGCTTCGCGCTACACATGCACTTTTTCACGGGTTCGCGCCTACCAGCTGCAGTCGACCCCACCCCACACACACCCCAGGTCCAGACGGTCGACCCCCCTGGTCGGTATCCCTGTGGCGGTGATGTAAGGTCACCGCGGGAATGGAGCTTGCAATCGCCTATCAGCCGAAGCCAAAACAGCACCACCATAAAGAGAGAAAGAAAAAAAAAATCCCATGGAGGGGCAGCAGCTGTCGGCCGGTGGCGGCGTACCGACACTAGCACGACTAGCACCAGAGCCAGAACCAGCACCACCGAGCAAAGCAGACATGGCATCCATTTCCATGCCAGATTTGGAGGGGCATGCTAGCGTCAACAGCCGGAATGCACACGCAAGATGCCTGTTTGTCTCGCTCCATCTGTCTCTGACAGATACGATGGACGCGGGCTGGCTGCTTTGGCGCCGCTTCTCCTAGTTGCACGCCTCTCCTCTTCCTCGGTCCTGCGTCGCCATTAGCCCACCTGCCATTGGCTGGCCTTGCCATGGGAAACCCGCTGGCACCTGTCGGCACCGCAATTTGCCATTCTGCAATCATCGTCATCACCCCCCATTGTCTCTGACTCTCCCACTCCCCCTGTTGTGTTCTGCAGTCGGTTGCCTCTGGCATCCATGTGGTTAGGAACACGGGAGTTGTGTGGAAGAGCTAGCTGCCTTGAGGGTGTTGTTGATAGTGGCTTGCTGGATCAGCTCGCTCAACCTTTTTGTGCCTTGGTGGTTTCTATCACCACGTGCCAGGCTGCTCCAAGCACAATCATTCAATGCTGGCCATTGCATGCGAACTTGTAGGCCCTGCTGTTGCTGCTGTTGCTGCTGTTGCTGCTGTTGCTGCTGTTGCCGCCATTGATGCTTGCTACGTCTGGCTTGCTACGTCTGGCTTGTTGCTGTCGGTGGTCTTGGTCTGGAGATGCTGGCTTTCCTCCGTGCTGGGAACAACAATGCTGTTGTTGCTCTCACTGGTTGCACACATTCAACTCTGCCTGCGTACCTCTGTTTCCGGCCGCCGTTGCACACACCAGGTCGAGAGCAGAGTTTTCCACCGTCCCAGAAAGGTTCTCTCTGTCCTCCGGTCTTCCGTGCGTCTCTTGGCCGGATCCGAGCTTAATCTGAAAGACGTCTATCACCCCGCATTCGATCTCTTCAACCATATTTGCTCGCCACCAATCTGCTGTCACCTACAACTCGAATTCTTCAATCATCTCTCTCGACCACCCGACTTCTTCGTCTGCCACTGTCTCGTCTGCCTATCGCCACAATCGGATTCCTCCCGACTACCACTGGTCACTCTCCCTCATCTCATCTACCTGCTGCATTGCGCTGTTATCAACAAAAAAAGACCGCTTATTTCGCTCGCTTTACTGACTTGTGTTCTCTTGCGCTTGACAGATCTGTACCCGAGCGACTGCTCCTAACGATCACACATCGCCGACTGGAATAGTCATCCCCTCGACGACCTACACAAGCCCTCTTCAACACTCACAGGCTCGATTCCTCGCCTAGCATGGGCCTGCACGAGGATTTCGACGACCGACAAATCCACATTGAATCTGAGAAAGAGCAATACACTCCCTATGAGTACCAGACGGAGAACAACTCCTCTTGGGCGGGTGCTCTGCCGGTGAAGCAGTACGTCTCGGCCGTGTGTTCGAGCAGATGTGCCAAGTGCTAACGCCCTCACAGAGGATTGTACGATCCTAGCTTGGAGAAAGATGCATGCGGTGTCGGCTTTGCTTGGTATGCCCACCCACAGATGCGCCAACTCTCTAGTATCGATAACTAACTCTCGGCAGCCACATCAAGGGCAAGCCTAGCCACAAGATCGTCAGCGATGGTGAGATGAACACGCCTTCGATATCCACAAACCAGCCATGCTAACTCCTCGGACAGCGCGCAACCTGCTTTGCAACATGACCCACAGAGGTGCTGTGGGATCTGATGCACGAGACGGCGATGGCGCTGGCGTCATGACTTCGATCCCCCATAAGTTCTTCGTCAAGAACTTTGAAAAAGAGGAGGGCATTAAGCTGCCGCCTCTGGGACAATATGCGACGGGAAACCTGTTCTTTAAGCCAGACGAGGAGACTCTTCAGGAGTCTCAGAGGCAGTTGGAAGATATTGCCGAATCGTTAGGCCTGCGTGTCTTGGGATGGCGAAGGCCTCCCGTTGATTCCACTCTGCTTGGTCCGGCCGCCAAGTCTCGTGAGCCCATCATTGCGCAGCCCTTTGTCGTCTTGACCTCTGCCTACGGCCAGGGCAACGCCCCCGAGAACACCGACCCTGAGCAGTTTGATGACAGACTCTTCGAAAGACAGCTGTATGTCCTCAGAAAGCGAGCCACCCACACCATCGGTCTCCAGAACTGGTTCTACATCAGCTCCCTGTCCAACAAGAACATTGTGTACAAGGGACAACTGGCCCCCGTCCAGGTTTACCAGTACTACTATGACCTGGTCAATGCCGACTACGAGGCTCACTTCGCTCTTGTACACTCCCGTTTCTCCACCAACACCTTCCCATCGTGGGATCGTGCCCAGCCTCTGAGATGGGCTGCCCATAACGGTGAAATTAACACGCTCCGCGGTAACAAGAACTGGATGAGAGCCCGTGAGGGTGTCATGGAGTCCGACAACTTCAAGGACGAGCTGGAGCTGCTCTACCCCGTTGTCGAGGATGGCGGTTCTGACTCTGCTGCTTTCGACAACGTCCTTGAGTTGTTGACCATCAACGGTGTTCTCTCGCTTCCTGAGGCTGTCATGCTCATGGTCCCCGAGGCCTGGCAGGGCAACACTCACATGGACCCCAAGAAGGCCGCTTTCTACGAGTGGGCTGCTTGCCAGATGGAGCCTTGGGACGGCCCCGCGCTCTTCACCTTCGCCGACGGCCGCTACTGCGGTGCCAACCTCGACCGTAACGGTCTCCGTCCGTGCCGTTTCTACGTCATGGACGACGACCGCATCATTTGCGCTTCTGAGGTCGGAACCATTCCTGTCGAGCCCGAGAGAGTCATCCAGAAGGGCCGTCTTCAGCCTGGTCGTATGCTGCTGGTTGATACCCTTGCCGGCCGTATCATCGACGACAGGGAGTTGAAGGAGGCTGTCTCCAGCCGTCAGGATTTCCGTGCCTGGATCAACGAGGAGCTCATCACGATGCCCAAGGTTCTCGAGACCGTCAGCAAGACTGTTGACGTGGCTGCTAAGCCTGATGCTTCTCGCCTGCAAGAGGACCCCCTCCTGCTGGCATTCGGCTACACCCACGAGCAGGTCAGCTTGCTTCTCGCTCCCATGGCTTCTGACGAGAAGGAAGCTCTGGGGTCCATGGGTAACGATGCGCCCCTGGCTTGCCTGTCTCAGGCTCCTCGTCTTCTGTACGAGTACTTCCGCCAGCTCTTCGCCCAGGTCACCAACCCGCCCATCGACCCCATTCGTGAGTCGATCGTCATGTCTCTGGAGTGCTACGTCGGTCCCCAGGGCAACTTGCTGGAGATGGACAAGTCTCAGTGCGGTCGCCTGCTGCTGCCCAGCCCCATCCTCTCGATCCCCGAGTTCAACTCTCTCAAGAACATCTCCTCCATGCACCTCGAATGGACCGTGAAGATCATCGACCTGACCTTCCCCAAGAGCGAGGGCACCGAGGGTTACCTGCGTCACCTCGACCACATCTGTAATGAGACGACCGCCGCCATCGAGAACAAGGACCGCATCATCGTCCTGTCCGACCGCAACACCTCCAAGGACCGCGTCCCCGTCTCCGCCCTGCTGGCCTCCGGTATGGTCCACCACCACCTGGTCAGCAACAAGTGGCGTTCGATGGCTGCCATCGTGGTTGAGACCGCCGAGGCTCGTGAGGTTCACCACATGTGTGTTCTCCTCGGATACGGTGCTGATGCCATCAACCCTTACCTCTCCATGGAGTGCATCCTCAAGCTCAACCGCGAGAAGCTCATTAAGAAGAAGCTCTCCGACGAGGCTCTGATTCACAACTACAAGCACTCCTGCGACGGTGGTATCCTCAAGGTCATGAGCAAGATGGGTATCTCTACCCTGGCTTCGTACAAGGGTGCCCAGATTTTCGAGGCCCTCGGCCTGGACGAGTCTGTCATTGAGCGCTGCTTCCGCGGTACTGCCTCTCGTATCCAAGGCTCTACCTTTGAGCTCATTGCCGAGGATGCGTTCCGCTTCCACGAGCGTGGTTTCCCCTCCCGCTACACCGTCGGTCCTACCGGTCTGCCCGAGTCTGGCGAGTACCACTGGCGCGACGGTGGTGAGGCTCACATGAACGACCCCACCTGCATTGCCAACATCCAGGATGCCGTCCGCACCAAGAACGACAAGTCCTACGAGGCGTACTCCCGTTCCCAGTACGAGCAGATCAAGGCTTGCACGCTTCGTGGTATGCTCGACTTCAAGTTCGAGGACTGCACTCCCATTCCTATCGAGCAGGTCGAACCCTGGACCGAGATCGTCCGTCGCTTCTGCACGGGTGCCATGTCTTATGGTTCCATCTCCATGGAGTCTCACTCCACGTTGGCCGTTGCCATGAACAGACTTGGCGGCAAGTCCAACACCGGTGAGGGTGGTGAGGACCCCGAGCGGTCCCAGCGTTTGCCCAACGGCGACACCATGCGCTCTGCCATCAAGCAGGTCGCTTCTGGTCGCTTCGGTGTTACCTCTGCCTACCTGGCGGACTCTGACGAGCTCCAGATCAAGATGGCCCAGGGAGCCAAGCCCGGTGAAGGTGGTGAGCTTCCTGGCCACAAGGTGTCCAAGTCGATTGCCCGCACCCGCCACTCCACACCGGGTGTCGGCCTGATTTCGCCCCCTCCTCACCACGACATTTACTCCATTGAGGATCTGAAGCAGCTGATTTACGACTTGAAATGCTCCAGCCCTCGCTCCCGAGTTTCTGTCAAGCTCGTTTCCGAGGTCGGTGTCGGTATTGTCGCTTCCGGTGTCGCCAAGGCTAAGGCCGACCACATCCTGATCTCCGGCCACGATGGTGGCACCGGTGCCTCCCGCTGGACCGGTATCAAGTACGCCGGTCTTCCCTGGGAGCTTGGTCTTGCCGAGACCCACCAGACCCTGGTCCTGAACGACCTCCGTGGCCGTGTTGTGGTGCAGACCGACGGTCAACTCCGCACCGGTCGCGATGTCGCCATGGCCTGTCTGCTTGGTGCCGAGGAATGGGGCTTTGCCACGACTCCTCTGATCGCCATGGGATGTGTCTTCATGCGCCGTTGTCACCAAAACACGTGCCCCGTCGGTATCGCTACGCAGGATCCCGAGCTGCGCAAGAAGTTTACCGGTACTCCGGAGCATGTCATCAACTTCTTCTACTATGTGGCCAACGAGCTGCGTGCTATCATGGCCAGACTCGGCTTCCGCACAATCAACGAGATGGTCGGCCACGTCGAGGTGCTCAGGGTCCGCGACGACCTGCGTACTAACAAGACGGCCAACATTGACCTTTCCCTGCTCCTGACACCGGCTCACAAGCTTCGCCCGGGTGTCGCGACCTTCAACGTCCGCAAGCAGGACCACAAGCTCCACGTCCGCCTGGACAACAAGCTAATCTCCGAGGCCGAGCTGACGCTGGACAAGGGCTTGCCCTCCCGTATCGAGTGCGACGTGGTCAACACCGACCGTGCCATGGGTACCTCCCTTTCGTACCACATTTCCAAGCGCTACGGCGAAGACGGTCTGCCGCTGGACACGGTCCACGTCAACATCAAGGGCTCCGCGGGCCAGTCGTTCGGTGCGTTCCTGGCTCCTGGTGTGACCCTCGAACTCGAGGGCGATGCCAACGACTACGTCGGCAAGGGTCTTTCTGGCGGTCGCCTGATCGTCTACCCCCCTCGTTCCGCCGTGTTCAAGGCCGAGGAGAACATCATTGTTGGTAACGTCTGCTTGTACGGAGCCACCAAGGGTACCTGCTTCTTCCGCGGTGTTGCAGCCGAGCGTTTCGCTGTCCGTAACTCCGGTGCCACCGCTATCGTTGAGGGTGTCGGCGACCACGGTTGCGAGTACATGACTGGTGGTCGCGTTGTCATTTTGGGCAGCACCGGTCGCAACTTCGCTGCCGGTATGTCTGGTGGCATCGCCTACGTCCTCGACATCAACAAGGACTTCCTCTCCAAGCTGAACACCGAGATGGTTGAGGCCGAAGCCGTCGAGGAGCCCACCGAGATCGCCTACCTTCGCGGTCTCATCGAGGACCATCACCACTACACTGGCTCTGAGTTGGCTGCTCGCATCCTTCTCGACTTCAACCGCGCTCTGTCTCGCTTCGTCAAGGTTATGCCTGTCGACTATAAGCGCGTCCTTGCCGAGGAGGCCGCCAAGGCCGCTGAGGCCAAGCGCGCCGAGTACAACCTCCCCATCGTCTCTGGCGTCCACAACAAGAAGGAGGAGAAGGCCGCCAAGCTCCAGGACATTGAGGAGACCATCGGTGACAATGCTGCCGAGAAGAAGCGTGCTCTTGTTCTGGACAAGACCAAGGGTTTCATGAAGTACCAGCGCCGTGCCGAGAAGTACAGAAACCCCAAGACCCGCACCAAGGACTGGGCCGAGCTTTCGTCTCGTCTCAACGAAGATGAGCTCAAGTACCAGTCTGCCCGTTGCATGGATTGCGGCGTTCCCTTCTGCCAATCTGAGACTGGTTGCCCCATCTCCAACATCATCCCCAAATGGAACGAATTAGTCTTCCAAAATCAATGGAAAGATGCTCTCAACCGCCTGCTCATGACCAACAACTTCCCCGAGTTCACTGGTCGTGTCTGCCCTGCTCCTTGCGAGGGTGCTTGCGTTCTCGGCATCAACGAGGACCCCGTTGGCATCAAGTCCATTGAG
Organism: Colletotrichum spinosum; assembly: GCA_004366825.1. Taxonomy (NCBI): domain Eukaryota; kingdom Fungi; phylum Ascomycota; class Sordariomycetes; order Glomerellales; family Glomerellaceae; genus Colletotrichum; species Colletotrichum spinosum. The sequence goes on along the minus strand of QAPG01000050.1, from coordinate 346,132 downwards.
TGCGCCATCATCGACCGCGGATTCGAGCAGGGCTGGATGGTTCCTACGCCTCCCGAGGTCCGCACTGGCAAGAAGATTGCCGTCATCGGCTCCGGACCTGCCGGTCTGGCCGCCGCCGACCAGCTCAACCGCGCCGGACACACAGTCACCGTTTACGAGCGCGCCGATCGCCCCGGTGGTCTGCTCATGTACGGTATCCCCAACATGAAGCTCGACAAGCGCATTGTCAAGCGCCGTACCGACTTCATGGCCGCCGAGGGTATCATCTTCAAGTGCGGCGTTGCCGTCGGCGAGGACATCCAGCTCATGGATCTCAAGGCCGAGAACGACGCTGTCGTCATCGCCACCGGTGCCACTGTCGCCCGTGATCTCCCCATCAAGGGCCGCCAGCTCGAGGGTATTCACTATGCTATGGAGTTCCTTCACAAGAACACCAAGTCCCTCCTCGACTCCGAGCTCCAGGACGGCTCCTACATTTCCGCCAAGGGCAAGGACGTCATCGTCATTGGTGGTGGCGACACCGGTAACGACTGCATCGGTACTTCCGTCCGTCACGGAGCCAAGTCCGTCATCAACTTCGAGCTGCTGCCGCAGCCTCCTCCGGAGCGTGCTCGCGACAACCCCTGGCCCCAGTGGCCTCGCATCTACCGTGTGGACTACGGCCACACCGAGGTCAAGCAGCACATGGGCAAGGACCCCCGCGAGTACTGCATCATGTCCGAGGAGTTCGTCGACGACGGCTCTGGTAAGGTCAAGGGCATCAACACCATCCGCGTCGAGTGGACTCGCTCTGCGACCGGCGGTTGGGACATGAAGAAGATCGAAGGCTCCCAGCAGTTCTTCCCGGCAGACCTCGTCCTCCTTTCCATGGGTTTCCTCGGTCCCGAGACCCGCCTTTTCGGCGACGACATCGAGAAGGACGCTCGCAAGAATGTCAAGACTCCCCCTGGCAAATACAGCACCAACGTCCCCGGTGTCTTTGCTGCCGGCGACTGCCGCCGTGGCCAGTCCCTCATTGTTTGGTAAGTTTCACTCAATCTTTTTCACGTCTCGATCTGATTCTAACATGTTTCAGGGGTATCAACGAAGGAAGACAGGCTGCTCGCGAGATCGACCTGTACCTCGAGCAGTGCACCAGCCTCCCCGTCACGGGCGGTATCGTCAAGCGCACCGCCGGCGAGATCTTTAGCCGTGTGAAGCCCGACCAGGCCGTCCAGGCTTAGGATTGAGAGATAATTCATACTTTGTGGCTTCAGGAGTAGGAAGAAACGACATGAAAGACCGCGAGGTCAGCAGTACGGGGGCGAAGGACGGGACCGGAACCGGGCATGAGGGTTCTTTCATGATACCCTAGCGAAATCGTGCTTTTAGCGAGACATGGTGACTTTTCCTTTTTCTTTTCGGCGGGCGATTTGGCATGTTGGTCTTGTTTGAGTATACCGGAATTGTACATACGTGATACAATAGTAGTGTGCACAAATCGTTCATACCTGATGCGCGTGCGTGGCGAGGTCTTTGGTGTGCAAATACTTTCTTTCTCGAACGCAACGTTTAGTGCCCATCGTCGTCCGTCACCGTCGTCCGTCACCATCGTCCATCACCGTCGTCCGTCACCGTCGTCCGTCACCGTCGTCCGTCACCCGTGACTATCCTCCTCTGTGGTTTGTTGCTGCTGTCTGTCACACCTACTATTCTCCTCCGTCCTCTTACTCTGCTGTCGTTATTCTTCTGTTGCCAACTCCTTGAAGACGCCTTTACCTGCTGTTCGAACACACAAGATAACTCGCTACGATTCAATATCTTACCTCACCTGAATTGTCATTGGTGGTTGCTGACGAAAGCCGGAGTTAGAGAAGCATGGGGATGGATGGTGTGCTGGCACGACGACTTCTCGGCTTTGACGGCTGTCAGCAGCCGCATGACCTCTCGTACGTACATAAACCTCGATGTGACTATGAGCAAATCTCTTCAATGAGACGAGTAGAAAATTCACGACGGCGATTGCAGCCTTTAAGAACCATGCTGATGGACACACGAGGATGTGGAAGCCGATAGATTGGCGGGAATCAGATTTGCTCGGAACGAGTACCGAGGCGTGGTTGAGGTGACGAAGTTGCAGACGTGAGACGACACCAAATCGTCGAGGTTCGAAGGGCGAGGACTATGCCGTTCCGCGATTGATCGCCGTCGACTTGACTCGCCCAGTGCCATTTGCCGGAGGATTCAGTCCGTTCCTCAAGTCGGAAGAGGACTTTTGCAACTCTGATATAGGTATTCAGGCACGTTATATAGGTTGACCAGATATCGGCATATAGCACGGCGCGAGAAGGCATGAACCACCTGTCCGGGCACTCTATCTGAGGGCATGAAGGGCACGCACACGGCACGCCGTCGCAACTGTGGGGTGGGTCCTGAACGGACCAGACTCCGGACGGGCTCCGGCAACAGGGGAAGCATGGAGGCATCCCGGCCGGACAAACCTCATCAGTTTTCGTCTTGTTCTCTCTCTCTCTCTCTCACTTTGTTCGCTCCTTTGGCCCCTGTGAGAACAGACCTAGCACATGCGACAGGCATTCCACTTGCGACGGCAAGATTTCAGACTTAGGGGTCCAAGAGCACCGTTCGTTCCCTCGCTGATGGTTTTTGGGACGTAGCCAACTCAGTTTGGCGACAATTCCAGTGCGCACCGAGAGTGTAACACAATTTTCGGGCTTAGAATGCCATGTTCGACCAGCAAGAATATCGTTTTCCGCCGTGTTTTGGCGTTACCGCGTGTGGCCGCAGCGCCCATACATGGTTGCGACTGCATTTGCGTACTTGGCCCAACTCGATGACTTACTACACCAGGGACTTGGTGTTACTGCAAAACAAGTGACAGAGAGGGAAGAGGTGCGCGATTAGGAGTAAGTAAACCCTGTTGAAATTGTTCAAATCATTCAATAGACAGCCTCTCAGGGAGAGGGGGAGAGCACTTGTCCTGGGCCTGGCTGTCGCACCACTTGACCGACATGTCGAAACCACAGCCCCAGAATATCACCAGGAAGATCCATCGGGAGCAGGAACCGGTCAGGCCATGGCTGGGGCGAGAACCATGGCGACGGTGCCACTTTGCTGAATCACTGCACTAGAACACGTCAAGTGGTAGCGTGTGCTACGCAATAGCTGCCATGTAAGTTCTGAAAAAAACGCGACACGGTGGGAGATTGCGATGCTCCGTGACGTAGAGAAGGCTGTCCAGAGCCCTGCGGCCGGGGGGTGCAGGGCGGCTACGGCAAGAAAGGACATACCGGGCGGATGGCGGATGTGTCGGATGTTGGTTTCTGCTAGCGAGGGTGAAATTGTTTGGTGGCGGACATTGACATTGATGAGGCAAGCTGGATGAGATTGCGGGCTGTTAGGACTTATAAGTTGACTCTGTCCCGGGTGTTTCGGCCGTGATGGCTGTACCTGGGGTTCCGGTATCAGAGGCCTGGCTCTCAGGAGCCGAGTCCGACGGTGAGGAGGGTGCGGAACGATTGGACGGTTGGGTGACAAGCATTTTCCAACGCTCGATCTCGATCAAGAGCCGTTGACGAGCCGTTGAACTCTTTCAGTGGCATCGGTTGGTGGATTTCACCGTCGACGTGCATGGACTTCTTTCACTGCGTGGTGGAAGGCTACTAGTATATCGGATGTGGCATGGTTGATCAAATGCAGGGTTAGGGTTCCGGCGAGGTGCCGGAATAAGTGTCATCCAGCGTACGAGTACCTAACGCAGGCAGGAAGAAGAAGAAAGGGATGCAAATAATGGACGACGAAGCCTTGGCGGCTGGTTACTGCGTACTGCGTACAAGTAAGCGATGGATTTGGTGGCATGCGAGTCAGCGAACGTGGATGCAGCGGAATGGCGCCACGACGTGGCACGTTTGTACAAGCATTGCTCCAACAATATCAAACAAGACTGGGCAGTCCCTTCCTTGATGCCAAACCACGCAAGCTCACCCATTGTAACAGTTTCGGGCACGGCGGGCTCCTGGCCTATCGCGACCGCACTGCGCACAGTCTGGCAGCACTTTGCAGACTTTGGCCACAGCCACTGGATGGCGATCGGCTGGGCTGAGCAGAGAGGACTGGCTGGGGCTGGCGGCACAAGAGGAAGTCAAACTAAACCTGTTGTCGAAAGATGGAGGTGGACTAAAGGTAATAGCCATGATTAGTAAAACGACCTCATTCGGGTTTACTGCGTACGCGGTATGGCAAGCGGTAAGGTACTGACATTTGCAGAGTGAGTTCACCTGCAGTGAGGAGAAATAGGTATACCTCGCTAGGCCCTTACTGTGTACTTGTACTTGTAATATAGGCAGAGGGGAGAGGCACTGCCTTATCTACTCGTAGGTAGGCGAAAGGCCAGTCGCCCCTTCCTTGCATCACGACGCATGCACCGTATTCCAAGAACATCCACAGGCAGGTGCTGTTCATCACCAAGACGGTATTACCCCATACTTCCTAGCAGGCCAGGGAACTGCAGCAAAGTACCTACTAGGTCATCCTGAGGCGATAGAAGGCACGCGACGGCAACAACTAGGAATTGCAAATAGAAAAGAAAGTGAAAAGGAAACCAGGTACCTACCTGCCTCTACCTCTTTCTGCCTCCCTTGACCTGACCAGCCACGGACGGAGCTGACTGTTACTCACTGCGGCCCTGCTTTTGGTACCCAGTAATTAGTTAGTTGTACGGATAGAGCCAGAGAAATGCGAGAGACTGAGCGAGAACCTGACGAAGGGAAAAAAAAACAATAACTTAGCTGGTATTATTACACCCTCCCACGATCCATCCTTCCCTTTCTTGGGTATTGATATTTGGTGCCCACCATCCCCCCATTTGACCAAGTCAAAGTCCAGAGCCAAAACCAGCATACCGAACCACACACCACCATCGCCAGTATCAACATCACCATCACCGTCACCACGGCCACCAACATCACCATACCCACCACACCATACCAAACCCATCGCCTCCAGAGAGAAGAAGCTTCGCCGCCCGGACCCTCGGTCGTCTCACGCCGCATTCACGAAGTTACACTGCAACATCGGCACGTGAATCCTCGACTTGACTTCGAGCTTGCATTGCGCCTGCACCATCAGCTTTCCAGCTTTACCATCCCCCGATAGCGTCCAGTTTTCTGCGGTCCGCTGCGGTGACGACCGCGGCCATTTACAGTTACGGGACGCTTACACTTACCTGCATCCAAGCTTTCCTACCGGCATACCCTTTTTACCTGCCCTTCCCTTGCGTTTCCTGTCTGCGCATTTTGGGATGCTACTTTGAATTCGGATACCTCACAGACGTTCTGCACCCACAGACTTCCGCGCGCTTGCCCGTTCTCCATCCCTCCGACGACAACGACCGAGAAGACGGACGATCCGGTAAACAAATCGGCTGCTTCAGAATGATCCGACGGTTTTGGTCGTGATCGCGAACGAGACCCATCTTCAACGGAATCGTCTCTCTTTGAGACTTCTGAGCTGACGCCGGGTCGCCTGCGCCTGGCCTGTCTGCGACAGGCGCATTCCCGCGACGCACACGCTACGCTGCGCAGCCACCGTCATTGACGAATACGCCAACGCCACGTCCATTCAGTCCTCGTCTACATCCCCATGGTTCTTCACGGACTTGACTTTGCATGTCCATCGCCGTTCGTTTTCTGGAGCCAAGTATTGCCCCTTGAGGCCTCATCGTTAATTTATTAATGCGCCATGGCCGATGTCAAAGAAGAGAAGGGGAGGGATAGAGAAGGCCGACCCGAAAAGAAGAAGTTTTGGAGCGGCCTGTTTAGGAATAGGAGCCTCGCCAGGAAAGGGAGACTAGTATGGCCCTCCGCCCAACCGCTGACGATGCTGGCGTTGCCAACGAGCATTTGCCCACTGACACTATCCCAGGACAAGCCCGAGTCACGTAGAGCGAGCGATGGCGATGTCGTACCCCGGAGGCGCCGCTCCCTCCCCAACATGTCTGCCGGCATGAGGACCGTTGAATCCCCCAAGGGCCACCCGCCCCAAGCCAGTTCTCGCCGGCGGCCAAGGAGGCCCGATCCGGCTCACGCGAAAGGCAAGGGTCGCGCTCACCCCAACGGCCTTGATCTCGAACCGGGGCCACTGACGGAATGGCCGCCGTCCGGTATGTCCAGCCAAGAGGAACTCACCTTGGGTCTCGCCATGGACCTTGTGTCGCGTGGCGCGCCGGCTCATCGCGGCCACAAACGTCCTGTTCCCCACGCTTCAGATCACTACTACGCTCTCTACACGACTTCCACCGGGAACAAGAATGAGGATTCCGACACTGTCAACTTGCACGACTCCATGACCCAGCTCATGACACTCCGCATGCAGGGACCTGGTATTGCCGACTATCCATGGGAGACTCTCGAGCAGCCCAGTTACGCCTTCTTCCACGGTCAAAGACCCGGGACAATCACTCTGAACCAGTGGGCCGCCATGGCAAGCATCCTGCCCCCAACGATGGCCCTTAGAGATTCTGGTGTTGCGCCTCGGGAAGTGGACTTGAGTCACATCTTTCGACGGCTCAAGGAGCTGGAGTCGGGCCTGGAGGACGACGACGAGGAGCAGATGTACAAGGGCCTGTATCGCCGCTTTCTTCGCGACCCCGATAAGCCCCTAAACCCGCACAAGACACTCGACAAGCAGATTACTGATCTGATCATGGTATTAACTCGGCCGGACTGGATCGACTTTACCCATCCTAAAAACCAAGTCGTCACTCGCTTCATCTTCGATCCCAGCCACTCCAGCCAGCAACAGTATATCAAGTTCTGTCACCAACTTCTCCTCAGCATGGAGCTCGACCTTCGTATCAACTCCAAGCTGCACGGAGACTGGGCCAAAGAGAAGCTGGTTCCCCAACTGCCACCCACCATCCAGTGGGATCTCGCATTAGCAAGGCGCTGGCGAGAGCACGTCAGGGTCGAAAGCTACGGCAAAACGGTCGATCAAAGTAAGGTCTACTACGATGCTCTGATAGTTGCACATGTTAACTCTCCATCAGTCAGCCTTCGGTTCCGCTTGAAAAAAAGGCAGATCAAGATGTTACGGCGCTTTGCACAGATGATGAAGTGGCCAAACTTGGGCCAGACACTTGACGCCATGAAGCAGCGTGATATGGAGGCCAGTTTGGACGTGATAAGCTCCGATGCGTTGGCCTTTTTCAGCGGTCTCGTGCTGCCAGGGGTAAGTTGTTGGTTACCCGGATCTACACTGATGCTAACTCTGAACAGCCCAGTTTTCCGTTCCTCATCATGAACACGCTCATCGACGTTGACCCCGATAGGGCAACAGATTCTCTTGCCATGCTCAACCACCTCCATCCCAACTGCGGCTTTCAGTATAGGAATAGTTACACCTACTGGACTGCTTCATCAATCATAGGCAAGGTTCTCGCGCCGACGTGCAGGTCTTTGGCGGGCTGGGTTGGGCCGGCGCGGCCGACCACCGATCTGGCCAGGTCGCAAATCGCGCGCATACGATCACGTCGGCCTCGGCAACGTATGACACCAGAAGACGTCCAATCGATGAGCGAGCGGTGCGATCCTTTGGGCCCTCCCGCCGATGTGTTCCCGGTCAGCGAATACAAACTGGTTGCTCCGGATGCAGACGATGTTATCGATACGGTGCGCATCGAGCGCCTCAGCTTCAGAGCCATTCCGGACCAATTCCAAGATCCTCCACCAGCGCCGAGGAGTTACGACGCGACTATCCAGTTTGCAATCGACGGTGTGTCTTGGCCTATGCGCCTGACCTTCGACGTGTCCTTCATTTCGGCATGGCCATGCTCTGACGGACCGCATCCGCTCTTCTTCGACTATACCTATCAAAGTGTGCGTGCAGACGAGGTTATGAACATCAAGGACTGGGGCGGGCTGTACGGGCAGTCCCAGAGCGCTCGTAGCTCTCGTACAAGCTCCAACCCTGGTGCCAATGCAGCATCGAGCCACGAGCAAGCCGAAGAGGAGCAGGTTCTGGTGGTGGAAGCGTTTGGAGTTCGGGATAACGAGGTTTTGGTGCGAGCCTGGTGCTCCTACTGGGGCCTCAGCGCTGTTGTTGCAGACCTGAGAACCACGTGGTAAGTTTCGTCCAACGTATCTCTCGGGGGCGGGAGCAGTGGCTAATTCTGGGCAGCCTGGCATGTGCGATTCGAGAGGCATACGCAGCAACAGTCACGGTTGTCATCTTGATTGACAGCCAAGAGTACATTGACGATGAATGATGAGAGGCAGACGCAAAGGATAATGGGAGGCCGCTAGGATAAACGATTGAGGCATAGCTTATGATTACGCCGAGGGTTTGGGCTTTCCTTTGTTTGGTTTCGAGATACCACCCCAAGTCTATTCGCTGAAAGTGCACATCCGGAGGGGGGCCCCTTGGGGCGGCACGAGGCATATGGGCGTTTTGTACATGAGAGCCGGTTTGGACTCTGCAACGTTTTAGGAACTGCGAATACCCAGGTAGAAGGATTTGGGCGTTTCGAATCAGTGACGGTGGAAGACCGCATCTGCTGAATATTCTTAATTACTACGTGTACTGGCACACGCTTTACTACTGGGATTCTCCAATGATGGTCTTGAGCGCAGCCAAGCTCTGCTTCCAAGTGTCGGCCCCTTGTGCGGCAGCCCACGCCGCCACCCTCTCCACGCCCTCGAGGTCTTCCTTCATGCGCGCCTCATTCGTCGTCCCGTCCAGCACACTCACTCCGCCCAGACCCAAGACCAGGCCGTACATGGCGACCTCGTTGCTCACGCGTGCGGCAGCAGCCACCCTCCCGACGACGTCACTCTTCACCAGCCCCGGGTTGGCCGTCAGAGTCCAGAATGATTGGAAGTTGATGGCCCGCTCGCGGCAGAAGAGGCGCACGGGGGTGTTGAAGTCCTCCTTTGGGTTGAGGCGGTTCTGCACGACGGCGGGTTTGACGGCGGCGTCGGCGCACAAGGCGGTGAGATCGGCGAGGTCCACGTTTGAGATTCCTATGGTGCGGATCTTGTGCGGGACGTAGGATTCCAGGGCGCGCCAGGCGAGGAGGGTGTCTTTGTAGGAAGGGTAGGGGGCGTGGAGGAGGACGCAGTCCAGGTAGAATTCTTCGTCGGGGGCGTTGTCGTGGAACAGAGCGGGGGGCACGGCGAGGTTCTGGAAGGATGAGGAGATGGAGCTGTGGACCTGTTCTGGGATGGGGAGGGACGACGGCGCCGGGGAGAATTTCGTCTGGAGGTAGAGGTCGGAGCGGCGGAGCGGCGGAGTTTGGGACTGGGAGTGGGACTGGGAGAGGTAAGTACGGAGACCGGCGCCGACGCCGGATTCGTTGTAGTGGTGGGACGCGGCGGTGTCGAGGCCGCGGAAGCGGGCGGCCAGGGCGGATGTTACCAGGGGTGCGGTTTGGGACTTTTTCCAAGCTGTGCCGTAGATGAGGCGCGGGATCGGGGCGGTGGTCATTGTGGCGGTTGGGCCGAGGGAGATTTGGGGGTGGTGGTGTAATAATTAGTGAGTGCTAAGGAAAGGGGCGGAATAGATAGAATTGTCGATTTCGTGGCGTTTATCGGCCAAGGTGTCCGAGGCGTTTGATGCTGTGTTGGGCGACGGCGGATGGAGTGAAGTCAAGATGAGGGGGTTGTCTGGGAGTATTGAGAATCAGGCGGTCGAGTCGATCAGGCTGAACGAAGCTTGGGTCGCGACATGCGAAAGCTTGTTGTCCGGATGCGAAACTAAAGTCTGGCATGGAAATTGGAATATGGGAATTTCCGAATAACGCCTGTCTGTCTGTTTCTCTGTCTCACCGGGCTGAGGACGGTGGGGGTAACCATCGGCGGATTCTGCCTCTTTGGCGGAGGTGAACGGCCGATGATTCTCATCAATGACGTCGACTGTCTTATCAGCGATAAGAAGTGGCTCTGTGCGAGGCGCGGGGTAATGGCCCGAACTTCCACGACCCCGCACTTGGGAGCTTACCCGTAGGGGCAGTATCAACGCCATGCGAATTATAGAGGTTAATTGCACTGAACTCTGAATCAGGTACGGATACGCATGGAAATATCTCAAATCCACGAGGTTAACCCGAAAAGGGCGAGTGTAACAGCCGAGCCAGTGGGATCGTTAGTGTGGGGGCCCTGATTTCTCCATGACCATGACCACGAGGCGCATCATCACACTGTAGGGCGTCTTCGCAATTGTTATGCTCAGGCTTCTCTCTCCACACGACTTCCTAGGGACGATGCCAGACTCGAGTGATGAAGGTTCAGTTTGCCTGCTTCTCCCGGGCCATTTAGCCGGTATTGAATGCACTGGACTGGGCGCAGATTCCGTCGGCACCTAACACGTCGGTGGATGTTGGGACTAATGTCTCCGCACCTACTGTACAAGTAGGTACTCCATCCTCTATAGGTAGCTATTGCGTACAGAGTCGTATGCTTGACCCCTGTCTCCTTGAACAAGCACCCCGCAGCAGCTCCCTCCGCTGCGTCGCGTCGCATCGTTTCGTTGGAGCAATCCGATAGAGGGGCGCGTTGGACATTTGGTTGAAAAGGGAGTGCTGCGTCGCTTCGCGTGCGTCCGTCGTTTTGCATCGCCACCTCCTTCGGTGCTCTCCTCTACGTAGTAACGACTGACTTGGTCGCCTTGACAGTTGTCCATCCAGTACCCCCTCACGATCCCGAGCTTCCCACAATGGCGCCGCACACTCTCAAATGGGGCATCATGGCCACCGGCTGGATCGCCGAGAGTGAGTGCCCTCAATCGAGCAACGACCTCCGCCAAACCAAGTCGTAGTCGTGGTGCACGAGCTGACCGTCCCAGCCTTTTGCAAGGACCTTCTCGTCGACCCGGCCGCCCGCCAAGTCTCCGACGTAGCCCACAAGATCGTCGCCGTCTCCTCGTCCAGAGACGCCCAAAAGGCCCGCGACTTCGTCACCAAAATCGACGGCCCCCCGGAGGCGGCCGTCTACGGCTCCTACGCCGAGCTCGTCAAGGACCCCAACGTCGACATCATCTACGTCGCCACCCCGCACAGCCACCACTTCCAGAACGCCATGCTTGCCCTCGACGCCGGCAAGCACGTTCTCTGCGAAAAGGCCCTGACCGTCACCGCCGAGCAGACGCGCCGCCTCATCGAGACGGCCCGCGAAAAAAAGCTCTTCTTCATGGAGGCCGTATGGACCCGCTACTTCCCCCTGAGCATCAAGGTCCGCGAGCTCATCTCCACAGGCGCCATCGGCCGCGTCTACCGCGCGACCGCCGACCTCTCCTTCAACAACAACACCGAGGACCCCGAGAAGCTGTCCTTCGCCGACTCCCACCGCATGGTGAACCCCGAGCTGGCCGGCGGCGCTCTCCTGGATCTCGGCATCTACTCGCTCACCTGGATCTTCCAGACCTTGTACCATCTCCAGCCCGAACCCGAGGCCGAGAAGGAGGCTCCGCAGGTCCTGTCGGCGGTGCAAAAGTACGCGGCCACGGGCGCCGACGAGTCCACCACCATGGTGCTCAACTTCCCCAAGCACTCGACCACGGGCATCGCGACGACGTCGCTGCGCGTGGCCACGGACCCCGACGGCGCGGGCAAGTCGGCGCCGGCCATCCGCGTGCAGGGTTCCGAGGGCGAGATCCAGGTGGCGCACCCGGCGTTCCGGCCGCTGTCGTACAAGGTCATCAAGAAGGACGGCACGGTCGAGCAGGTCGACTGCCCGATCCCAACGGACCCCGGGCGCGGCGACTGGGGCCAGGGCATGTTCTGGGAGGCCGACGAGTGCGCGCGCTGCCTCCGCGACGGCAAGCTCGAGAGCTCGACGCTGCCGCTGTCGGAGAGCCTCGCCATCATGAAGACTATGGACGGCGTCATCCAGCAGGGCGGCATCAAGTACCCGGAGCTAATCACGACGCACGAGTACGACGCCAACAGCCCGCTGAACCTGGGCAACGCCTGAGATGACGGAGGTAGTACATCGAGTCATGTGTAACGTATGCAGGCCCTGCAGCAGCGGAAAGTCAGCTTCGGTCCGACAAACATGAGCGAGAAGCGGAGCTGAAGCCCGTCTCCGAGGATGCGGATCCGATACTGCCGTGCCGTGCCGAAACCTAGTCGAGGTACACTACCGCAGGTTACGGGTCGGGGCGACGAGCTGGGCCAGCGGAGGACAAATACAATAAGCGATTGCAGTTCGTCATTTTCTCTTGATCGTGGTTGTCTGTGATGAAGTACGTACCGTTGAAGAGGTACGGATAGAATCGTTCGACATCTTTCCACATACGCTGTACTCTGTAGACGAATTCGATTCTACCACCACCCCTCCCCAGCACGCACCTGATAGGTACACGCACCCCTAGACAGCTCTTAATGGATGGACTGTTTTTCCAGACCTAGGCAATGTCAGCTGTTGGCCCCTCGGAAGAACAAACAGCATGCCCTACTCCATCCACCGTCGTCATCAACAACATACCATCACCGCTACCAGCCCTTGCTCACGCCCACTCATTTCCGACATTCTGAAGGACAACCATCGCATGCTCTGCCACACCATGTAATCAAGGCACGTGGCTTCATCGAACAGGGGCTCTGCCAAGAACCAACGCCAGCATCACCACCCCTCCTTCGGGCCAGCCGAAGCATGGGTGGGAGCCATGAACCGATCGAGCAAACAGCCAGGCTGTTGCCAGTAATACTCAGCAGCACAAAGCAAACAGTATCTACACAAACCGGGCGTGGCACAGCACAAGTACCTCGCAGCGTGGTAGGTAAACGCCCCGATTTTTAGTCGCCTTGTGTGGTTGCGATCGGAGATTAATTTGGTCCCAAGGACTCGGGGCTTACGGGACAACGGTTCACCTGAATCTGACATTGCCAGGGACAGGCGGTAGGGGTGGCGGCTGGCGAGCTGGGCTTGGAGTTGGAGTTGGAGTTGGATTTGGCTTGCGCATTTGGATTGCGGAAGACATCCGTCAGACCTGTGCGAGGTGAGATAATCAATCTCAGGATGCAGACACCCGGCGGCTAATTCTGGTACGGCAGCAAAGTTGACGTCGCGTCTCTCTTGGGCCTTGTTCTTTCCAACAGGGTCGTATTTGTATCGACTGGAAGTATCCGACCATGAACACGATTGTCGGGATGGAGAAGCAGAATGGACTTGGAAGAACAAAGGGCGACAGAGAAATCAAGGACTGCTTGCTGATCGTCGACCGGGCTCTAACGCGAGATCCCTGACGGCAATCACGCGAGGAGTTCGTCCAGCACGACGTTGGATTTCTCCATCCGTTCGTACCGGGTGATCGGATTTTCGCTGCGAACCCGGCCAAGGAATGCGACAGGTGCCGCCTGACCTGCCATTTCGAGCATCTCTGTTGGGGTGGTGCATGGTTTGTCGGCCCCTGATCATCACCGAGGCGGCTGAAGAGGCTGTTCTGGACAAGGGTTCGCTTTACACAGAATGTGACTAAATTCGTCGTCCCGAGGTTACATTGCTTCTCACGGTTTCTTCTCCCCAAGGGTTGGGTACCATCGGTTACGTGATTCAGGTCGTCAATGCGAGGTCAACGACGGATGATAAGGCGTCGGTCGCTTGGAGATTTCGAAATGATGTTTTCATGCTGATTTGTGGTCGCTGTCGACGTTGGTGGTGTGGGACAAGGGCCGTGACTGCCTGTCACAATAACAATGGAAATGGGCAAGGACCGGGACTCAATTCGGACTACCTACCGTACACCGAACAAGGGCGCCTCAATCCCGGGACAGCTCCCCCATGACTGCAGCGACCCAGCGCTATCGTGCCGCTCCGTACCACGTTTTCCCCCAGTGCTTCCAGGCGCTGGAGCCGTCGGGTGTTCTAGAGCACAGCGGACCCACCGCACTCGACGCCTATTCTTTCCTCCAGTGCTTTTTGAGTTCCCTCAACGCAAACAGGCGGGGATACAAGACAATGGAAGCAGGCGCCACACACTTTCATGCCTCCCCTCCGAGGCCAGTAACTGGGTACCTACCTTACCTTGGGTTCCTGCCTACCTACCTACCTTACTTTTTAGGGCTACGTATGTACCTAAGTACCTACATTGCGTACTCATGCATCTTATCTGCGTGCACGCTCAGACATTTTTCCATTGTCGGATTCTGCCACGCCTCGCCTCGTCTCGCGCAGAGTCAACGTCACGCGAATTTCTTGTCTTTTGCAACCACACCTCTGAACAAGGACCCCAGAGCCCACGACCTGGACCAAAGCAACCAAGACCTGCAGCGCACGACCCTCGTCCGCCTGCTTCGAGACCGTTTTCTTCAGAGGAAAAACAAGACGGTCCTCTTCCTTGCATGACCTCTCCGTTGCATACAGAAACGGCTCCGTACTAAATATATAACCAGTACATATCTACCTGTCTAAGTCACGCACGGAATTGGCGCAAACGCCGCACGCACCCGTCAAAAACCACTCCAACGGACGCTATTCTGACGCAGTCCAACCTTAACGGGACTGCAGACCAGGATCCTGTCCGATATTGCACCTCACCCTCAACCTTGCCTCCTCTCGCTTCGCTTCGTATACCCTCGCTTCGCGTCATCCCACCGCCTTGTCTGCCCCTGACAAGAATCGCCCTTCCGCTTTCCACCTGCAAGGAGAAGGACTCCGGTCTCTGAACGGACCAGTTTCCCACAAGAGGAAACCAAGTCGTGTTGCGTGCCCATAGGCTATAGCAAAGGTCAAAGTGCCAACACCCAGAATCAGCGCAACATGTCCGCAACCTCCGGCTCTCAGCCCGGCGCCGGCTCACCGGCTGATCCCCGCTCTTCGGACCTTGCTGTCGCCCACGGCGGCGTCGCATCCGAGCAAGATGCCGCCCAATCAGCAGCAGCACCACCACCACCACCACTGCCAATGCCGTCTCAACAGCACGCCTCGTATCCCCAACAACAGCATTCAACGTCGTTGTCATCTCCAACAGCGGCGGACAGCGACGCAGAGACGTACGAGTCCCGCCACGTCCACACCGTCTACGAGGCAATTGCCCCGCACTTCTCCTCAACCCGCTACAAACCCTGGCCTCTCGTCTCCTCGTTCCTGCTCTCCCTGGCCCCCGGGTCCGTCGGTCTCGATGCCGGTTGCGGCAATGGCAAGTACATTGGTGTCAATCCGTCCCTGTACATCATCGCCTCGGACCGGAGCGCAAACCTCGTGTCGCTAGCCCGGGACTATCAGCCACCCTTCTTCAACACCGATGGCAAAGACCACAAGAGCAAGAGCAAGAGCAAGAGCAAGAAACCCGCTGAAGAAACACCTGCGCCTTCTGCAACAACCAGGAACCAGGTTCTGGTTGCGGACTCTCTGGCCCTCCCTTACCGTCACTCCTGCTTCGACTTCGCCATCTCCATCGCCGTGATCCATCACATGTCGACCCCAACCCGCCGCCGCGCCGCCGTCGAAGCTCTCCTCTCCGCCGTGCGCCCCGGCACCGGCCGCGCCCTCGTCATGGTATGGGCGCTGGAGCAGGGCAACAGTCGGCGCGGCTGGACCGAGGGCGCCGAGCAGGACCAGCTCGTCTCATGGGTGACAAAGGGCAAGAAGACGGACGATCAACCCGAGGCCCGCGACACAACGTACCAGAGGTACTACCATCTCTACCGCGAGGGCGAGTTGGAGGAGGATGTCGTCGCCGTCGGCGGGAGGGTTCTCGAGAGCGGCTACGAAAGGGATAACTGGTGGACCATCTTTTGTAGGGATGCATAGGCAACTCATTCATAACCATTGTTTGAAGAAGGGGATGGGTGGGGGGACGACAAAAAGGCACGAAAATAAACAATACTTATGATCTAGGGACCTGCAATTCTATCATGCTCGTCTCGCCATCTCTTCATAATGCGAAGCACCGCCCCAGCTTCACACCACAGACAACACAGACATAGGAGAGAATCAATACATACAGGCGAAGATATTTTTTCCCCCAGCCTACACGACCAACCACTCGTCATCCGATCCCCGCCGCCCGCCCCTCGTGAACAAGTTTTTTGCACTCCTCCCTCGTTTTGTTTTTGGAAGGAGAAAGATAGTAACGCGAACCCTCAACATATCCCACCCACCCTACCAGCTGAGTGCTGTTGAAGCCCAATCACACACCCACGAAAACAAGGTTCGATTTTTTGTTTTCGATCCTTTCTGTTGCCTGCGGAGAAAGGCCAGAAGAAACAGGAGGAGGTAGGTTGTCCAAGCGAGATGAGAGTAATCGTAATGGGAGAAGACGAGGCGACCGGAATAATGCATTCGAGACACGGCACCCTGGGTTGTTGTGTCCCCGCGTCACGTACGATCCATGCCCATGCAGTGGTAAATGTAGAATGACGGTAGTGGAAGAAGAAGAAATGAAGGCGAACAAGAAGAAGTAATGATGCTCCGATCCCAATGCAACATGCTGGTTATTTCCGTTTCGTGCGTGGCGCGGCCGCTTCCCTCCTACCTACGCGCGCACGCCGCTGGCCACCCCCCACAAAAAAAAGAGGAAGAGAAAAGAAAAGCACATTCGAGCCTTCTTCCATGCAATCATGAACCCCAACCCCCCCTAGAAAGAAGTGAACGAACCCCGCGGATTCGTCCCATCGTCCAGATGGAGGGGAAACAGACAGACCATAAACAAGATTTTGTTCCCAACTCCATGTTCGCCCGCGCCTCCCCACACCACGCACTCCTCGAGTAGCGAGCCTTCCAGTACAGTTCATGCTATGCGTCGCCTTTCCATCTCCTCCTGTCGGGGATCCAAGTGTCGTCTCCGACTCGTCTCTCGTGATCCCATTTCTGTGCCAGGGCTCGCCCGCCGTTTCGATCCGGGTGGCTCGGGGGGTGGGTAGTGCAGCGCCGGAAGCATCGGGCCGGGACTCGCTCTCGCGCTGGGCACCGGGCTGGCTGTCGGCATCCCACCCATGGCGTACGCGGGGGTGCTATAGGGGCTGACTCCTGTCGTGAGCTCAGCCACTCCCGGAAGCATACCTGCTCCTCGGCCCGGTGGGAGTCCTTGGATCGGCGCCAGGCCAGGGCCGCCCGGTCCCATGCCACCCATAGGCGCACCCTCGTTCGGGTCTGGTCCCAGCGGCCGTCCGGGAATGCTTTCTCGTCTCGCCGCGAGGGCTCGTCCGCCGGGGATCGGTGAGATGCCGGGGGGCGGCGGCGGTGGCGGTGGTCGGCCGTATCGCGGAGACGGTCCGCCGAGGTCTCGAGGCAGGCTCCCCTGAGATTGCGAGTGCATGTGTCCACGTGAAGGCGAGTGCCGATGACCGCCACCTGGTTGGTCGACATTGACCGCCGTCAGGGAGAAAGGGACGACCCCAGCCCGACGAGCCATGTCGGCTTCGCCAAGCTGCCAGTGCATGGCTTCGGCGGCGCGCCACGGAACAGCCATCTCTTCCGCAACCTTTGCCCACATTTCCGGCTTGAATCTGTCACACAAAGTCAGCTTTGTCGTTTGCGAGGGCAGCTGGGCCGCCCTTCTGCTCCTCCGGCAGATCATCCAACCCGGCCAGGCAGCCACGTCGGCGTTGCGTACCTTTCGTAAAGCCTCGCCAGCTTGTTCTTGCGCTCTTCGTCCCACTCGCTCCGTCTTTCGAGGTAATTCTGATAGTGAAGTCGACAGCTGATGGCGCTGCGTCCCGGCAGACGTTTCGAGATGTCCTCCCACTTCATGCCGCTCCCCCGGAGCTCGATGATTAGCGCATCCTCCTCCGGCGACCACTTGCTCTGCTTCTTGGCCGGAGACTCCGCGACGTGCGGCGGCATGGCGCGTTTGCCGCTCGCAGCCAGTCCCGGAGCTACGGGTGGTGGCGGGACATACGGAGGTAGCCCGCTGACAGGCGCCGTGGCCGCCGTGGTTGCGGTGGCGGAGGGTACTGAAGAAGATCGGGTGTGGCCAGGAGGAGCAGCGGAGGACTCATCTGAGTCGGGGGCCTTCAGGAGAGACGCGATATCCACGGTGACGGTTTTGCCGCCTAGGTAGGTGTGATACGGTCTTGTGTCATGGGCGCGATAGACGCGCGCCAGCTTTTCGGTTTGCGTTGACACCACCACCGGGGAGGAGGCGGACGGGCAATTTTTGAAGAAAACTGGAGCTGGAGGGGCGATGGTCGGTCGGTTGCTCCGATTCGACTTGGGGTCCGAGTCGGTATGCTCGATGCTCGTCGAATCGCTGCCCCCCTTTTCGCTGCTGAGGCCTGGGACAAGGTGAGTTATCGAACCGCGCTGCCGCTGCTGGATGAAGATTGCAACGCGGAGTCGAGACGGAACCAGACGTCTGTCGACGGGTGGGTATTAGTGGCGTAAACTTGGTGTCTGGTGTCTGCGAGAGGAGCCACAGACAGATTCTGCTGAGGTCGTATCTCGTGTATGTACTTGTGTCGAAGTTGAAAGAGATGCCGTGTATGTCCTTGCGGAGATGTGCAGAGGTAAGGGAGATCTAGAAAGGGGGTAGAGGGCCCGTATTCAGATCAAGGCGGCGGGTTGCTGGTGTTTTTCAAGAGGAAGTCATCAACATGATTGGGCCAGTCTCCTACGGCTGGTGACCAATGAAGGGTGGAAACTCGCTTGGCCTGGTGATGTGAAGCAAGCAAGGTAGGAAGACAGACAGGCGGGCAGAAAAGGAGGGCGGCGGCGTAAGTATACGTCAGTCAAACTAGGCTGCTAAAAGTCTTCATCAGAATGAGAAGCTTTGCCAGAGTCATCGTTCTCCTACGGAAAGTCGGTTGAGGCCAACGGAGCAAGGTCAAGCCAGTCTAGGTCGGGAACTTGCGTGCTGCAGATTGTGAATGGAAGAGAAAAGAATTAAACTGGACCGAGAAAGTCGTAGTTGGAGGGACGGCGATGGGTTGAAGAGGTGGAGGAGGAGGTGGGGGACGGATGCCGGGGTCTGATTAACAAAGTGACAGCCAGGGACAGAGGAGAAGACTCTTGAGCTGGCAAGAGGCAAGTCGTCGAAGAAGAAACGAGAGGAGACTTGACTGGAAGCAAGGGGGAGGGGCGTGAAAAGAGAAGCAGGGGTGCAATCAGGAAAAGAAGACGGGAAGAGTAGAAGCAGCCGCCAGACGACGAGAGTGACGGACGAGCCACCAGAGGAGGCGGCGGTAGTCGATGAGGAGAAGAGCCAGCGCGGCTGTGGGAGGGAAAAAATATGGAGAAACAAGAGACGACGGGATGAGGGAGAGATTTACGTACGGACCGAGACGCTGTTAAGATACGCACATGTCGACAAGCTTGTAGACAGAGTCGGTCAGCCAGCTGCTACAGTAGGCCTGCCTGTCTGTTGTCTGTACACTACAGAGCAGTGGTCAAAGTGAGAAGAGTGCGTATGTGCGCCTGTGAAGAGAGGTGTGGGAGGGGACAGAGTATGTGAGAGCTGTGCGCAGGTGGTGTGTATGTGGATATCTGTATGTGTGTGTGTGTAGGTAGGTGTGTATGTGTGTATGTGTGTGTGTGTGTGTGTGTTGCGTTGTGTGTGGTGTGTGATGTGTGAGTGTGAGTGTGAGTGTGAGTGTGAGTGCGAATGCGTGTGTGCGCGTGTGTGTGCCTTTCGTGTGAGGGCATAGAGTGGCTAGGTTTTGGAAGACAGCAGCAGCCCGTAGCAACAGAGCCGCCGGCAGCAGCAAAGCGTCGGCCGTTGAGCACAGTGAACGTAGTAAAGATGTAGGGCAGAGCGTATGCTACGCATGTCAAGGTCCCATATAGGGAGGAAGTCTGACCATGAGCGCCCTGGAGCTCGATCGGAGGAGGGCGGGGGTGGCCGTCTCGTTGTCAAGTGTCGTGGTCGACCGTTTTTTGCGGCACTTTTCCATGCCCCTGTTCCCTCCTAGGCGTAGGCTGGGGTGTTCTCCTTACAAGTACCTTACTCTCCAGAAGCCCTGTCTTGCCATGCTATATGCCTTACGGCCCTCGTCTGGGCCAGCCCCATCCCTTTTGCCCTGCCCTCATTGAAGAATGCGATGCGGTGCAGGTGGTCGAATAAGGCCCAGGAAGAAGAACCTCACTCGCGCATGGTTTGGGAAGCTGCATGGGTCCCGTAAGTTGAGCACATGTTTGAAAGACACACGCCCCTCCCCTTTCCTGCAGCCTACACACAGACTCCAGGTGGCCACCATGCTTTCTTTTCGACACACGCCCCATGCTTGCTGACCTTCTTAGCTTCTCGTCCATCCGGGCATTGGCGCTGCTACTGGCGCTGCTACTGGCGCTGCTACTGGCGCTGGTGCTGGGGCCGAACTTGCTCCCTGCTGATGGCTGTACTCGATCCCAACGACCGTAGCTCCGTCCAACTGAGGTCCTGATAATTAGTACGGATACATGGAGGATAAATCCAAAGTGACCGCCAGGATGGATTTAAGGGGAGGGGAAAAAAACCAATAGAACCCGTATCTCGGCTCCCCTAGGCCACGAGAACAACTACCGAGGCGAGTACTGAGGCAAAAGCCATGCAGCCAGCAGCAGGGCTTCTTCATTCTTGTCGAGCAGCAACAAGAACAAACCATTCACAGCTGATGGGCTGCTTGGCCTGGTGATTGTACGTTGGATTGCCATGTCCAAGTCCGGACTGGAGGGTTTCGCTCGCTCGCTGGATGATACCTTCTCCGAGAGACGGGATTCGAAAGATGGCAAACAATGGGACTTTGCCTGGGAAAACGCCAATCTCGTGTCCGGGTCTGTGCCTGTGCCTGTGCCTGATGCTTACCGAATATTCCGTACCCAGCACAAAGTAATCGTCCAACTTGCACGCCTGGTCAAGGCTTTTCGGCTGTCTGCGTAGGGCATCAGTTTCGACTTGGAGGCGGGTGTGAATCCTGCATCGTCATGCGCGGAAAGGCCTTGGGGGTGAGAGAAACAAGAGGGGGGAAACACCCGTGAGGTCGTCGGAATGTGCCAGGCCCATCCCGTCATTGTTAGTCCCCGGCAGAACCGAGCTTGGACGGAACCGAATGTGTGTTTAGGGCAAGACACGCGCATCTCTGCGTTGCGTTGCGTGGAGAGAGGGCGGTGGGATTTGGTGGGTAGCAGCATTAGGAGCCAGCAGCTACGTATCGTAACTACACTGCGCCTGCAGCAGCAGCAAGCAGCAAGAATATATCATGACGCACTCGCATACTGTGTACCCACGTCTTGTTGCGGTGGAGAAACGGTCTTGTTGGAACCATCAACCAGCGAAGCACAATGGGTGACGCTCGAGGGCTGCGGATCATGTGTCCAGCTGGCTGCAATATTTCCCGCAGCACGCTTCGCGGGGCAACTCGCCAAGGACGTGGAATGCAAAGGCGACTTTGGCTTCAGGTTGGTGGACGATACTGCTCGAAGTCTGATGTGCAGGTGGTATAGGCACAGAGATCGGAATCATCCTCGCATGCCAGTTGACCATGGGTGTTTGGCAGCTGAGAAAGCATCGCAAAAGCTCTTTCCCATGACTCCGGAGAGACGGATGACTTCGTACCTCGGATCTCATGGTTGGTCGGTTGTGCCACGCGCTCGTAGAAGTCAAATGCCAACCTGCGACGGCGCGCATTGAGCAGCTTAGAAACGCGTCGGGGACCGGAGACTGGGACACCGGTGGAAAAGAGCTAGGCGGCCATCGGGGACAGGCGAACCAGAGTCCGTACTCCGATGCGTAACACCTGGTCTACGCCGTATTTGGCGGCCGGCGACGGACTATTAGGAAGGGGAACCGAACTGAAGTGTCCACGGCGTGATGGCTCTCTCAATGCTTGCCCCTGCTTGCCATCGTCCGCCTGCTTGCCTGCTTGCCTGCTTGCTTATAGCTTGCCTGACTTTACATGGTTGGCGGTGTCTGCTTGCAGGACGTCCTCGCCCTACCAGACTTGCCGTTATCATAAACATTACCACAGTACAACGGCCAGGGCGAGGGCCGGGCCGGGGCCTGTAAGGATGAGACTTGTGCCTGTGCGGCGCCTGGCAGGCTGATCTTGTTGACAAGTGCTTGGGCTGTTCGACGTCGATTCTCCTGACGAGTCGGACGGGGGCCTGCTCGATCAAGCCATCAGGCTGCATGGGAGTGTTATGCTGTCTTGGGCGGCTCTCTTCCCCGGGCTAGCGCTGGACGCCATACTGCGCAGACAACCGAAAGGCAGTATGCAGTGCAGCCGTGTACCCAAGTAGAGCTGCGGACATAGCGTGGCTAGTAATTAGTTGAAGGATTCCAAGAGCCGAGTCTGGCGTTGAAAGCCACAACACAGCAGAGATACCCAAGCCGGCAGATTATGGTCTTCGGTGCCATGGCGTGCACATCCGGCGGCAGCGGGAGAAGCAGCGGCGAACAATGGCTGCAGCGAGCCCAACGTCCGTGCGGTCGTTCAGCAATTGGTGTAAGACGAGGCTTGTCTCGACGAGACCGGTGAGCCAACAAACCACGTTGGCGATGCGCCACTGCCGAGCGAGTTGTCGATTGGGGGATTGGCGTTCCACAGGCTGCGCCGCGGGCAGAGCAAGCAGGCTGGACCTGGAGGCGTTTGATCAATGCCCTTCATGCTACCTCCTCAATTTCCTAACCCATGTCCATGTGCTGTCAATGGAGATTTGGGCCGTGAGCACGATGCCAGCGCTACGAGCAAGCTGGTGCGGGCTCGGGAAATAGCACCCCTTAGCCATAGAGCTGTCTAAAATTGTTCTGTACACGACCTCTTGCCTTTGCATGCGTCGGCTGGCCCTGTTTTTTTTCTTCTTGATCTCTGTTTCCCTCTCTGAAGTGTCAATTTCTTCGTTGTGCGCCTTGCGTTGTCGGCTCGGCTCTTGGTCTGATGATGAACTGGCGGTCAGATGTGCAGCGCAGGTGCTTGCAGCGCCGGTACAGCAAAGGTCGTCTAGGACAAGGCCGGCAGAGGTTTCCCGCGGCGGTAGCTAGGAAGGAGGGGGGAGCTGGAGCTATGTGGTCTTGATGCACTTGGTTGCCATGAACCATGATCGCCATCTTAGCCTGGGACATGCTTGTTCCGTGCTGAGTTGGCTAGCGGGTTTGACCAGGGCTATGTGTGGCCGCACTCGCACGTCGCCTTGGTGAGGGTTATGGCTCTCGATACCGCACAGCGGCGATGCTGGAAGTGGTGTATCAGTACTGTGAAAAGAGACGTAGAGGTAAGGAAGAACCTAGGCCTTCGGCACCGGCACAAGCACAGGTTCGCAGGCTTTGATCAGCAGTTCGAGGTGGGACATCATTCCGTCTAGCCTCATGGCCACGACGACGCTGTTCAGTCTCGACCAAGCCACACACACACCACAGGGTCGATGGGCCGTGGTCATCTGTTGGTGGTTCCCGCAACCTTGGAGCCTTGCCAGCCACCGCGGTGCGGTGCCTGGCATGGCGAAGAGGGCGACGCATGACCAACTAACCAAAAGTCAGCGAGACAAACTAGAAGAAATATCTCTGTTAGTGTGGTAATAGGCCAGCGAGAGATTGTGGGAGACTGGGCTGGGTATCTGCGGCAAGCCAAGCTTTCCATCTCTCCCATGTGTGCGGAGGCTCGGAGGTACAGAGGACCCATCTCGGTTGGAATTGAGGCTCGCTTTCGGTGGCTTGGAAAGGTTAGGTTGTACCTCGTCTCATCTCGATTCCCGTTTGCCCTCCTCTTTCCGTCTGGGCTTTGTCTCCTTCTCCTTCTGTTTCGTTCTGTTCATAGATAGTCTCAGTGAATGTGCCCCGTGCCTTCCGTTTCTTGACATGTCGTTCCTTCCAAGACAAGCAACAAATAGTATGCGTCCCTCTACGAAGGTAGGTGTGTGTGAAGTGTAGTCCGGACTAGGTACCTAGTATCAGCAGGTTTGGGGGTAGGTGACAGAGCTGATACCTCACCGCTCATTACCTAGGTACTTTCCTGCCTAAGTACGTAGGTAGCAGCCTCCCTACCTTGGGAGGTGAAGGTGAGGAAAGATTGAGAGGCGGTAAGCTGTGTCGTGACGTACGGAGCAGGCAGTTGTGCGACGGTGCCGATGCTCTTCCGACTTTTACATTTCTCGAACACAAGTCATTTCCTTCTTCCTCTTTGCCCGCTGAGCATGTGCAAGGCGACTTAGCCCAGTAGAGCAGGCGCGCTAGGACAATTTCTGGCAACCACCCACTAAATAAGCCGCGGGAGCGGTACGCGACGCCACGCGGAATGGATGGATACCTCACCTGGGCTCGAGGTACCCGAGTACTAATACTGACCGCTGCAGCAAACGTCCTTACTGTGACACTGCGCTAGCTGTTCCTGTTGCACCGTGTAAGTGACGTTGAGGGCGCGCTGGCATCCTAAACCTTTCTGGCCCTACCTGGCGCTGTCTGCAATGAAGGTAGGCAGTTGATGTGATATCGACGAGTTGCCGCTTCATTCTTGCCCCCAGCGGCTCATCGCAGCCCAATGAGACCTAGCCAGTCCTTATTGTAGAGTAAAATACATCGGGTAGGCACGAGTGATGGTAGCCACTCGCCCCGCGGCCTCAGCTTCTCTACCTACTACGTATTCTCCTTTGGAAAGGTGCCTGCCTGACTGGACATCCCCAACCCGAAATGAGGTACCGACTTTGCATGTCAAAGTAGTAGTGCAAAGCTGCTATTGCAACTAGGTACTATACTCAGCCAACGAGTCGTCACCTCTGTGTCATTGTCGTTATAGCTCCATGTTCGTCATCAAGCAGGACCGGCCGTACGGCGTCACGTGCTTCTGATCCTGCCCTCTCCAACATGTCACGATTCTGCGCGTAGATTGGCCGCCTTTTACCCAGTCCTGACGCCCCCAATGTCAGGATTGATCCATCTCACCGCTGCTTCGCTCTTCCCAAAACTCATGGCCTTGACTCGAATTGAGAACATCAGGCCCTCTCTCTCGGAACACGATGACTTACTCTCGCTGTCTTGCTTCTTGCCCTGCCCGTCATGCAGTATCCTGGCTCTAGCCCCCAAACCCTGCCCGAAGCCTCCCCTACACCCACCCTGCCACTAGTTAGCTGCTCATCATTCAGGGTCCCGGTCTTGGTGTTGGCGAGCAACTGGAACCTTTTTCGTAGAGGAATGTTTACAGTGGCGGCAGCATGTGGTGGGCCAGGCTGTCGTTGTCCGAACAAAGCGACAACACGACTTACACGAGCGCACGTGTCTTCATCTCGTCTTTCGTTCGTATGACAAGCCTGCATACTTTACAGATTGTACACTTCCACCCCTTTGTTCCCCCCGGTACTTCCGTTTGCTTTGTCCGCTCGCCGCGATGCGAGTTGCAGCTTTCGCCTTAGTATCGGTAGATCCCAGCTGTCGATATGCTTTCTGGGGTCCCTCCGGAATGTGAGAAATGAACCATCACAGCCACCGGACTTGTGTGACCGGCCACAAGTCAAGTGAGCGACGTGCCATGTGCGCCCACTGTGCCGCCGCTGGTTCACGTAAAAGCTGAACCTATCATAGGAGCCCTCGACGCAACAAGCAGCCACCTCCCAGCTGTGCAGTGCTTGGTAGGAATAACCCACTCTAGGGCTGACAATCAAAAGAAAGCACTAAGAACGGATTGCTTTCTCATGTGCTCATGCGTAGTCTTGTTTTCTGGTCTCGGCCACAGGCGGTTTGTATTGTCGTTCTGTGGTTCAACTGAGTACTCTATGGTCATGTCGTGGGGGCGCATCATCTCAAGGGGGCCCAGTCTTGTTGGCAAAACACCCGACTTTTCAGCATTTTTCGTGGGCGATTTGGCAACGAACTCGACACAAGGGCACGGGTACCCATGTACAAGAAGACCTCCATCTCCGTCATCGGCAACACCTCCGACCAGCTTAACTGAGCATGATATAGCTACAAAGCAGGTGCGTTGTGCTGGCTGTACGTATGCGCATCGGCAGAACCTGCTGCGGAGCTGCCCCATGATTTTCTGCCGCGCCATGACTGTTGCCGACGTCATTATGGGATGCGCGAGAAGGCACAGATCTCACGGGCGTGCCAGACAAGTTGCGGGCCGGCGTGACTCCATTCAGGCCGCCATCGCGCGAGGTCGAAAGAAGCTTGTGCAACCAGTAGCAGAAAGGCTGCCCCGTTGTTACGTGCACTCCGTCCAGCCCATGCAGTCGTTGGGTTGCCGCGCACATGGTGTATGCTAAAACCCCTGCGGCGACAACGTCGATGTCTTCCCTTTGGAGGCTTCTGCGTGTTCTTCGACTGGCCTTGCCTTCCGGATGGGATGGGAGCGATAGATCAGACTTGGACTACTGTACTCGACCAAGACAACAACACTTTGTCAGTGACACAAAGTGAACCCAACGAGGCGGTGAATGGGTGCCAGCATCGCAGGGCCGGATCTTTCTTGGGCGTAGCGGCAGCTCGCCGGCGGATCGGGTAGCAAGGATAGATCTGGGCTGGCTGGCTCGTGCTGGGGTGTAGTGGAGGTGGTTTGCCCGGGACACATTGCGTACGTAGTAGAGTCCGTACGGGTAGACATAATCACAACCAGAGAGCGAGCCCAAGAAAACATTTGATTGGCTATCTGACGTCGCTAAAGCTCCGTAGATTTCGTTTTCCTTCGAATGACTGGTCAGCCTATTGTTATCGAAGCGGAACGCGACAAAAAAGGACTTATACAGGGGTTGGGTTGAATCCCCATTATAGGGACATATATTGGCCATCTAGAGGATGTACGAGGAAAGTGCCTCTTACCACGTATTTGGCGCGAGCGACTGTCTCATGCCCAGCCAGCAGGCCAGATTGGAGCGTGTGATGGGTGGATGTGGACGTCCGTACTTGCATGCGTGTGGGTGGATGGTCCTGATTCTGCAACGAACATGAACATTGACGTTTCATCTTGTCCGTTTATGCTGTTCGCGCGCTAACCGGCTCGTTTCGACTGCTCGTGGCCTTGAATGCAGGGTAATGTGTCCCTGAATTACAGATTCGTGTAAAAGCATCCGTTGTAGTTTTCGCTGCTCATTGTGACAACGTTTTGTTGCCGGCCGGTCGCACAAGCAGGATCGTGAGGGGGCTCTCTACCACATCCGCGTGATTGTCGGATGCCTTGGCCCGATTCCACACAAGCAAGAGAGGCCGCGTCGTTTCCGTTTGGCGTACAGAATCGCTTTGGACTGGTCAACAGTAGCGCGTGGGCTGCGTTCGTCACAACAACTAGAATCGTGTCGCAGGCTAGACTGGACCAGACCCAGATGACTCCAACTGCATTCGCACTTGCACTTGCCCCGGTAAGGCCTTGGGTAAACCAGAGGAGAGCAGACGGGGCTTTGCATGCGCGAAATCTGGCGTTTGACTGCATCGATGCCGCTGATGCCATGTTGTGCTTCCCAACCAAACGGTTCCCGTAGATTGTGCTCTGCAAACGAAAGCTCGCCAATCACCATCAATGACTTTGTCCCCGACGACCGAAGGTTAAACTTGTCTCAAGCGGTCCCGGCCGGCTGCGTCTGGGGTTTCTGCAAGACGAACACAAGAGAACGTTCTGATGTAGTAGGAAGAACGAGGTGGCCAAGTCTCAATTTTGTCAGGTTCAGCTTACCTTGTGATACCAGTAAGAAGCTCGCTGTAGCGTACCGTGCCATATGTAGCTTAAGCTGCAGGGAAGTGTCTGGGAAGTTCGACACGGTTACCCAGCGGGCGTGCGTGCCCAGATTGACAATCGTTATCCTTGGACGGCCGGCGACACGCCTGCCTGTAACCAACGAGCTTGCATTTGGCTTTGCTTTGCGCACCTACCTAACTATCATCCGGCGGTGTACCAGCAGACGACAATGGTCGGGTGAGGTTGAGGTGTGGATGGAGTTGACAAGTCATCATCGCATTGCTAGCTGGTACGAGGGTACCTGTTTTCAAGCGAAAGGAACGCATTGCTGGCAGTAGCTGACTAAGTCACCTGAGACATCCACATTTCTACCTACCTACCTTGGGCAGGCACACTACCTAGGTACCTATGCAATCATAGTACGTACTTCACCGCTGTGGCTGGAGTTCCGTCTGAGTTGGCAGGTGGGACGCCTCCCGCTTGTAGATACACCTTCTCTAAGACACACTACTGGGTAATTAGTGGCACACCCCCTCCGTTACCCACTTCCTGGTAAGTGAGGCTTCGCTTCACCATAACGTCCGACACAATTTCGCCCGTTTCCCTCGAGCTTCAGGCACACGACACGCCACGAGAGACAACGCAACTCAATCACGGGGCTGCGCTCGCCCTTGCTTTCGCTTTCTAAAGCCCCAACTGTCCGACAACAGGTTGTCCGTTCTATGCAACACAATTCAACGTCGCCGGACTTCGATATTGCTGCCGGCGCCGTATCCAACCCATCCACTCAACCTGATCTGACCCTCCCTCTATCAACCTTTCGCGAACCGAGTTCATCGTCTGTGGCAGACGACGAATTATCTTGCCGTGCCTTAGCTTTCCAGGAGCTGCCCAACAACCGACTGGGTCGTGCGTCTGACTTGCATACTACACGGGAATACCCAGTCTAGCCCAGTCCAGCCCAGCCCTACCCCAAAGTAGGCGGTCTCGTTAGTCAGTCCTTCTTCTTTTTCCCATTGGGTTCCAGCCAACAAAAAACTGTCCGGCTGGCATTCTGAGCAAGGCCCTTTTTTTCAGAAAAGTGCCGCGAGATTACAGTATTTCGGCGTGACCTAACCATCAATCGACAACTGTTGCGTCTTTCTCGCAAAACTGACTCTTCAAACACCCATAGAGACGTCAGCCGTGCCGCCCCTCGTGTTCCTTGTAGCATACTATTGACCCGACAAGTCCCTTTCCACTCGCCTTCATCGGCCATTTCAAATCTTCAGCCATGGCCGACGTTCCTCTGCAAGTCGTTTCCGAAAACTCGTCGTCGGAGCGTCGTATCACCCCATCATGGACCATCAGCCAGCTGAGGTCCAAGCTGGAACCCATCACGGGTATCCCACCTTCGTCCCAGGTCATCAGTCTCAAGACTGCCTCAGCAACTGTTCCGATCGAGGCTCTCGATGAGGACAACACACGATTGACAGCTTTCCCGCTAACCCCCTACGCCGAGCTGCAGGTGAGTGAACCTAACTTGCCTTCTCCGCCCCCCGTCAGCTTCGAACACCAAAGCTTGTTATCGCCCTCCGCCACTTCCTGTTCCATCCGCAGCACAAGGCGTCATCGTCTCATTCTTCACGCGATGGCTTTGCTACACGGTGCCTGGTTATTCTCATGCTCCCAGCCCCCGTGTACTGACAAACTCTCTATAGGTGGCTGATGTGCGGCCTGTAGCCGCGCGGCCCAACTTCACCGACGTCTCGGGTGTAGATAAGTACGTTATGCCTGAGGAAGAGTATGCCAAGAAGACAGACTCTGTTCTTGCTTGGAAGAAGGCACAGAAGCTGGGCCGCTTCGATCCCGACGCGCCCAGCCATGAGCAGGCCAAGATTGATGCCCTCCAGCAGGAGATCCAGCAACGCGGCATCCAAGTCGGTAAGCGCTGTCGGGTTGGCGGAGATGACTCCCGCCGTGGTGTCGTCAAGTACGTCGGGGACGTCAACGAGATTCCTGGTGGTCTGGGCCCTTGGATCGGGGTTCATCTTGACGAGCCTGTTGGCAAGAACGACGGGAGCATAAATGGAAAGCGGTACTGGGGTGAAGAATCAGCACTCAAGCATGGTGTCTTTGTGAGACCTGAGCGGGTCGAGGTTGGCGACTGGCCTGTCCTCGACGACCTGGAGGACATGGAGGAGATTTGATGGAGCATTCGTTCGGCGTTGTTGTTGCCGCGCACGGGGTCCCGGGAGATGATGGAATACGCGCGTGGCTGGTTGACGCAGCAAACAGTACAACTTCTTTGGAACATTCCTCAGAACACGAATCCGGAGTTCGATATCAGACGAACGCGAACGCCGCGGTTCGACAATGCATTCGTAAGCAGTCCCAACTGGTTCGCAGAAACACTGATCACGCTGGTTTCTTGCCAAACTCGTGGGGGGTGTCGACGCAGTAGTACCGAATTCGATGCTTTCTTCCCTTTCGAGTACATCACCCTGTGTGCAATCTGCCGGCTTCGCCTTCCTGCCAAGGACCAGACCGAGTTCTTGTCCTGAATATCGGACGATGTCCAAGTCCATGTTGGTCCCAAGGAACTCGTTGCTTTCTCCTGCATTTGGCAGCCCTTCAGATGAACTCATCGCCTGGTTGGGTTCGTTTCTGCTCAAAAATTCAGACCGGTCTTTGTCCTCTGGAGAGACTGTGGAGAGGTTTTGTCTCGTCTTCCGGGGAGTAAGTCTCCGAGTCGGACCCGGCGGCATGAGAAGTTTAGCTCTGTGACCGGCTGCCTCCCGAGCCATGTCCTTGCGTACAATGCTCCTGGGCTGGCTTCTGCGTCCGAAATCTGGGAACGGTCGGCGAACTCCTCCTGTTCTTGCGAGTCGGATGAATTTCCGCAAGATCAGCATGCCCTGAAATATGGTTTTGGACTGAGCATCTCGTTGACAATATGCAGCAGGAGAGCAGACAAGCCGGTAATGCGGGAGATCGGATGGATTTTCTCGGCAACGTGCTGCAGCACTCAAAGCACATGGGCACATCTATCTCACGAGGCCCTAATTCTCATCGTTGGGAGCGAACTCTGCTTACTTACGACTCAATAGCGACGTACAGCAGTCAACCTTCTTCCTAAGGACGTGCTGTGACTCGAGCGTGCTGGGCGTGGCAAATTCATTCTCGGCACCTGAACTTCTGACGGAAGGATGAAGAGGAAGATTCGCGTAAGAGACACCGACAGAGTTTCTGGCGCGAGAACTCCACTGAGAGTTTGCGCCGGGGACCAGCATAAAGAAGAGCAGGATCGTGTCCAATGTCAGTAACGCATGACCGAGCTCCGCCAACTTTAGAGCGAATGGGTCAACGGGTGGCCAGCAAGTGCTGGCTTCAATGGAGAGAAGGTGGTGTCCGAAAAGCTTCAAGTCTATGCAGCAGCGTGTGGGCAAAGGGCGGGATTGTCTGGGGAAGGTTCGTGGACCGAATCCTGGCCGACGGCCTAGGATCTGGGTTGGGCGAGCATTTCAAACACGAGATGTGTCTGGCCAGACCGTTGCGGTGCGACCTTCTAGCCTGGATTTCCAGAAGATGATAAGTGCGGCAAGTGGCCGACCGGCGTTCCCTTCTTGAGTCACGTTTCCCAATCTTCTGTCTGTCGACACACAGTTTACGCCATTTTCACTTTCCGATCCATCTTGGCGTCAAGCCAGCCTCCTAGGGAACTGCAAACTTCCCGCCCTGGCCGAACGCGCAGGCGTTTGATTTACCCTGGACCATGGTGACAGCACATCCACGCTTTCGATGCTCGCGGGTCTCGCGAGTCTCGCAAGATGGGAGGCCGGAAAGTAGCACTCCAAAGTTGGAGAGTTGTGAAAGTCGGCACATGTCGATGATCGATGATGATTGTCTCCAAGATATGGCACAGAGCGACGTTTGGTATCTGAGACGGGAATCAGGCTGATCACCAGGCAAGAGCGCGCAGAGAGTTCCGAAGCAGCCGAATAGGGGGGTAAATGGCGAACCATAACCAACGTTTGCATTGGCGTGGCGTTCGTCACTTTGGCTGATTGGCGACTCGAGGCGCGTCGCCCGATGAGTGAGATCAATGCGGATATGCAAGTCCAAACGTTATGTTGTCAGTTGGGGAAAAGCGTCCCATCCCCGTAAACCACGCACAGTTCGTCTTTCGAACGACGATGGCAGTTTGACACCGGAGGTGGATGCCGGGCGATGTTTGCTCTATAGCTTGCGTCGGCTTCTCACAGCCTCTGGTATTATTCCTCATGGTTCGTTGAGACACAGCAAGCAAATCACGACGTGGGTATTGAGCAGCGTGTCAGTCGATCACGATCGTCCTGGGAGATGGCCAGGCACGCAGATGCCCAGGAGTGTGTAGAGAGTACTGCGTAGAGTGTGCGAAGTTCTGTGGGTGCATAGAGCGAGGCCTGAGATGGTGTAACTCTGGATGATCACGACCGCAAGCAATGGCGAGCAAATGGGCCGGAGATTTTCTTGGCGGCCATACACGAACGCCTGGAACCATCATGACAGGAGTATTCGGCCGAACTGGCCAAACAGATGGGGAGCGAAACCCGGCAGAGCCGTGAGAGTTATTGAATGCCCGCAGCATGCGGTGCAGAAAGGAAGAGTGGCGTGCGGCAGTTGTGTGCTGGTGGCGCCGGAGAAGCGCGGAGAGAACAGGTACTTATCTGCAGCAGGGACAGATAACCTTTGCCGAGGTGTGGCTCTGGGACCGACGGGATATCAGACATGACCTGACATTTGAACTCAAGTGCCGAACGATTTGGGCCTGGGCCACGATGTTGGGAATCTAAATTTTTCGAATACGACAGGGACAATAAGTGCTACCCAGCTCGTATCGGTTCGTGCCTTAGCTTTAGTGTTGTCTGTCTTTCCTCGGAGCGCCTCGGAAAGGTGATGATCAAATGGTCGACGCGGCCAGTTGGGCGGAATGGGATATTGGAGGGTTGTACGCACCCCAGCCAACTGTTGTGCGTCCAGGGCGGGGGAGTCGCGGCGCATGCACGACAGGAAAGGCTGAGAGGTTTCTGCTGTTAATAGCGACGATGGTGTATGGGATTGAAAAGCGGCGGGTTGTGAACGCGGAAGCATGAGATGGCTGCGACGTGAACCGGGAAGAGAGGGCAAAGGTCCGCGAAGGACTAACCCGGAACGAACAACGAAGTGCGTAGGAGAGAACCGGTGGATACTTGTTAGCATTGATCAGTATCGGTTTGAGTTGTGCTCAAACGGGGGTCGCCGTCTCAGCGTGGTCGGAGGTTCGCGATGGCTGGGCGCAATTGACTGGGGTGGATCTACTTGTATGGCAGACCTCAGAATTTCCATTGCTACAGCCAGACCGTTGTTGCTTACTCGGCAGACGTGACAATTTACTGAGACGGCCTGGATACACATGACAGTCTTGGAGTGGTGACGTGCTGCCGTCGGGATGGGGATGGGTAATAATAGTGCGGCCTTTCCTGTCCTGTCGGCCGGAATTGAAGACCCAGCGATGAGGCTCAACTCGGGACCCCGACCTGGTAAGACGGACGTGACAGGTCATGTCTCGAAGGCATCGCCAAGGCCGGGATCCAACGGCTCGGCTGTGCTGGACGCGCGGGTTGAACAGTGCAGGGGTCTTGAGCGAGGCAGATTGCGCATACTACTGTGTAGTACTGAAGCATTCGACGAAGCGCAGCTCCAGCAACGGCATCAGACGATAACGGGAACCAAAGCAGCCACTTCTTAGCGGGCAGAGGGAAGATGCGACCGAGGTTATCCGGATACTCCGATGCGTGACGTGTTATTGTATATCCCGTGTTCTCCGGAGCAGGGCAGTGCTGAGGTCCGGTCTTGCCGTGAGCACATCAGCAGGCTGGTCTGGCTGTATTGAGTGTGTCACGAGAGCGTCGTCTGGCTCATGGACGACATTTATTCTGATGTCCACTGTGCGTGGGCGATTGCGTAGGGTCAGGATGGTTCGGACTAGAAGCAGCCTGCAGCGACCCCAGAATTGGTTGCGTTGCATTCGGCAAAAACACTCTACTCAACACTTTGTTCTCTTTACTATTCGTACGTTGTAGGCATACGGGCCGGAGGATTGGCGAGACGCAGGAAAGTGCCGTGGCGGAGACCGGAGGCTTAGCAAACGCGGTGCAAACATGCCGTGTTCGGTTCTGTGATGGTTTTGCCGATCACCAATCTCGCCCTCTGAGGCATTCGATATATCGGAAACGACGACTTGGATGTGCAGAGGCAGACACGAGCTGGACTGGCGAGGACTCAGGCCCCAAAATGAACAAGGCAGCCGGTCGCTCGTCTCATGCGGTTCATCGCACAGCTCACGAGAAATTTCAGTAAGGCTATTTTTCTCCGAGGGAAAAAAAAATCGGGTATGAGCCAAGCCACTGTCTCGAAACTCCACAGCAGGTTTGAGCTTGGCGAATACTCTTGTCCTGTTAGAGGCTGCGGTTGGTTCAGGTGCTGAGCTGGCATGTGTTTCGTATTTGGATGACAAAGCTCTCTCTAACATGGTGAAGGTAGAAGGGTGAGGAGCGAGAAGTGAGGGAGACGAAGCAGCCGCAGGATGTGGGCGACGGACCAGGTTCATCTCAGGTAATTTGATGTGCGGTGAGCGTGAGCGTGAGCGCGAGCGTGAGTGTGGTGTGTCTACATATGCTTTTGAGTATGTGTGTGTGTGTGTGTGTTCGTGTGCAAGTGAGTTTCGGCGGGATTGGCGGACAGCATGGCAAAATGACATGCGTTCGCATCGTCTGTGAGGCGAGACCACGTTAAGCATCAAAAGTTGTCTGGCTGGCGCAATCTCAAAAGAACCTTCTCGCAGTGTTTCCCCGATACCAGATTCTGCCGCTCTCGTTTCTTCTTTGCTGGTAGGTTTTTTCCTTCGTGGAATTCCCGCTTGTCTGAGACGTTTTACCATGACTATGACTGGGCGGGGAGAAAGCCCGCGGCATCAGCAAGCTAATTATTATGCAGCAGAGTGTACGGAGTATGTACGCGCTTACCTTGACTGCCGGGTTCCCTTATCTACGACACCCAAGCTCGCAAGCATCTAACCCAAGTGTCTCATTTGTATCGCACACTGCTCAGTCTGTACCTCGCACTCTTGACCCATCTTCAAACAATACTGCGGCTCACCAAAACCCGAGCCCGCCGCGGGCTGGCCTGTGAGCTCTGGGCTAGTGGGGCTTTGTCGCCTCAGCCGCTTGTTGCTTGTTGCTTGTGTCGCTGTGTCGCTGTGTCGCGATGTAGTGTCGTATCATGTCGTGTTGTTGTGATGTGTGTATCCGTGAGGTATCGTCGTATCGCTGAGACAGCCACAAGTCAAGCGACTCACACTCGGCGGGCAGCCGTCGCTAGGGGCCTCCACAATCGTCTTGGCACAGCCCACTAGCAGCTGTGGGTGACCCAATCTCCCCCGAACCTCTACTGATTTATAACCTGTTTGATACGACGCAGCACTGCCTAGGTAGCAGGTATTCTACATACCTAGGTACGCAGTAGGTAGAAGACAAGCCCAGGTATACTTCGTATTGCTTGGCACTCACCACCAAGACCAATGTACCTTTGAAGTGCCGCCACTACCGTTCCCATTCCTTCCGGGCACTTTTGTCTTACCAGCTCTCCTCTTCGTCATTCATCAACCTCCTCCGACCATCCTTTAACATCCACCCAACAACCTTCCATTCCCTCGTCCACATCTAGACGGGATTGTTGGGAGAATAGACGACCGACTGCGACTTCTTTCAGTACCTGCATCGAATCCGAAGCGACAACAAG
Organism: Colletotrichum spinosum; assembly: GCA_004366825.1. Lineage (NCBI taxonomy): Eukaryota > Fungi > Ascomycota > Sordariomycetes > Glomerellales > Glomerellaceae > Colletotrichum > Colletotrichum spinosum. Next base: position 310,833 of record QAPG01000050.1, on the reverse strand, counting down.
CGACGCATTTGTTCTTCAGCCGTGTTCATCTGCCAGTTATCGACGGTCATCACGACGAGGAAATCCTATAGAAAAATGTCCATTTGATATTCACGGTTCCGAGGAGATGTGATACGCAAATCACACCTTTCTCCTTTTTTTCGACTGATACTAAGCGAACCTCAGCGTTCGTCCCCGTTCGCCTGCTATTCCTGCTGCTGCTGCCGCCGCTGCTGCAGCGACCGACCGACCGCATCGCATCGCATCGCATCGCATCGCACCGCACCGCACCGCACCGCATTGGAACCCAAACGCACTGCATGCCATCTGCGCTCTCCCCAAAACCTGTCCTACCCGTTTCTACTTTCCCTCCCGACGTAGTCCACTGGCGCCCTTTGAAGCTGTCGTCCGAAGGCTTCGCATTCTCGTCCTCCGTTCCGTAACCAGCGACGTCGACCGTCGCGCGAACGCTAGATAGAAAAGACGCCGAGGGCATCAGCGATAGGAGACATGTCTCGCACCATGTTGCGAGCTGCGGCCTGTGCCGTCGCCGCTGTCGCCACGGCCCATGCTGCCACTATCTCAGCCCAGAGCGACATCCCCTCGTGGCGCCAGAAGTCGGCCATGCAATTGGCCTTGTCGTCAGCTGCTGGCGACGTGGTGCCACTGACGTTCATCGTAATGCCCTCGACCGAGTCGTTGGGCTTGAACCAGACAGACGTAGTTCGCGGGGTGCGTATAGTCTCCTAGTGACGAATTATACTTTCGTCAAGCGGCTTAGTTGCTAACGCGTCTGCAGTCTATCAAGATCGAGGGCGCCATAATTGCTGCCAACTCTGCCAACTACAACTCGATCAACCAGCCGACCCAGGTCGCCTATCTGTCGTGCGACTCCCCCGAAGACAGCGGCTTCATCGACCCGAATCTGATGCTGAACACGCTGATGGAAAACCGACCAAAAGCCATTGTGCTGTACAGCACTGTCGGAAATTGGTGCTCACTATCTGGCGATCTCAACTACCAGACCATTTTCACAATGGCCGATGCTGGAGATGCGGGGCAGGCGCTTCACATCCTCAACGGCACCAACGAGGTGGATGTGATCAAGGTTACCATCACCGGAAACGCGACTGCCGATTCCGCCAACGGCGCGAATGGTGGGGGCGGTAACAACTCCGCTGTCGCCATGAGTATTCTCTACAGCATCACGGGACTCATCACCTTCTTATTCCTCATCATCATCATCACCGGTGCTGTCAGGGCGCACCGATACCCTGAGAGGTACGGTCCCCGTAGCGGATTCAACGGACGTCCACGCCAAAGCCGTGCCAAGGGTCTCGCCCGTGCCGTGCTGGACACTCTTCCCATTGTCAAGTTTGGCGAACGACAAGAGAGTTTGCAAAAACCTGACCCCAACATCGAGCTGGAGAGCGCGTCTACCGCTCCCAACGAGAGAGATGTTGAGAGCCGGAGCGAAGCCAGGCAACAGGAGACTGTTCCGGTGAACGCCAAGGGTACGGGCTCAACGACGCCAACAGTGACGACCGCCGCAGCTATTCCCGTGGCCGCAGGTGCTGCAGCGAGAGACGAAACAACTGCTTCCAAGGCCCCTGCAAATGCTGTTGCCACCGGTGCCGGCAACGCCGAGGCGGAGAGAGAGGACGAGGAGAACCTGGGATGCTCCATCTGTACCGACGACTTCAGCGTCGGAGAGGACGTTCGCGTGCTGCCATGCAACCACAAGTTCCACCCCAACTGCGTTGACCCATGGCTGGTCAACGTCTCGGGAACATGCCCGCTCTGGTAAGTGCAGATCTTCTATCCCACCATGGCTCACGTCGAGTGGGCCTATCAGCAGAGCTGTACGTGTCTAACTTCATCCAGCCGTCTCGACCTTCGACCCCAAGGTGACACCGAACCCAACGAAGAGTTCCCGCCCCCGCTGGACCTTGACGGGCATGAAAGTGATGGATCTTCGACAGCGCAGAGACGGAGGAGCAGACTGCTTGACCTCAATAGATTGAGGCACGCTTCCGCCGAGGAACGTATTCAAGCGCTTCGACAGTATAGAACACAACAGCAAGGCCAAGCTGCAACAGACGACGTACCCGGGGCCGACCGCGATGAGAGAAGCCGCAGGGCAAAGCTGGCCGACAAGCTGCGCGACAAGTTCCGCATTCGCACGGGGCCGCAGTCTTGAGCTAGTCATTGGATCACGGCACGGGACGAGAGGATCCTAGGAGAGGCAACGACTTGCGTCGACATGGAAATGAAACAGAGAAAGAAGAGTCAACGACGCTGAGACGAGCGATTTGATACGCATTGATGAGCCAGAGACTTTTGGAGGACCGAAGCGGGCGGGAAACCCCTTTTCCTTCGATACACGATGCATGTTAGCGTGGGGAAATCGCCAACAAAAACACTGGCGTAGGCATTGAGCATTGAGCGTTGCACGGCGTTTGACGGGTTTGGCATCATGGCGGACTGTCACTGGAGAACCGTTTCAATTCCAGCCGGGGGGGCATTGCGGCTGTACGTTTGTGGAGGACTGGTAGATTTTGCATCAACGAGCACATTTTCAACGCCTCGGAGATGTGGTAAGGACCAGCCCGGAGGACATAGGCCAGACCAAAAGGGCCACGAAACATTTAACCATTTGATCATGAAGAAGCAAGCAAGAAAGTAGCATCATCAGAAGCGAGGCAGAAGCATCATCAAAGAAGAAATGACAACTTGGAACTACATGACTCGATGGGCGCCATCACCAAGTGACCTTCCTCGGCACGTTCGGAGCAGAGGTTGGCGGTTTTGAGAGACGTCAACCGTGTTCTCGTCGTCTTCTTTGCGGGAGAATCAGTCCGCCCCAGAGGCTTGAGCTAGACTCGGGTGCAGGCACGTTGTGAGTTGTGAGGGGAGTCGATGGTGGCTTAAGATGGCGTTGCTTGAGTGGCGGCGAGAGCCTGGATCTGTGGGCTTGGTGATGAATGTGTACGTAGTGTGGCGAGTCTCGGAGGAACTCAAGAGAGGGGAAGAGAGGTGGGAAAGATGTGAGTTTTGGCAACTGGCCTGCTCCGACGCCGATGGGTTGAAGTCGGATCTGAAAGCGGCTTGTGGTACTGGGACCATGTCGGGTTTGCGTTGCTACGTTTCCTATTGAGATGAAGCATACGTAACGGTGATTTGTGAGGGGCTTGTCCAGCCACTTTCCGTATCTCCCCTGTCAAGTTAGACACCTAGGGTGTGAGGTCTCGAGCGTCCCGTATCAAATATGTGCTTACCAGGTTTCTGGGATCATGACCTGGTCTAGTGACGTAGATTTCGGGTTATGTAGGCGGTCGATGACTCACGGTTCGCTAACCTCATCGGTAACTGATAGTCCTACCCAGATCCTGTTTCCGCTGTCCTAGCAGCTGGTCAAATGAGTTTGGCGGTGATGTAGGACTTTGACGTTGAGTACATGGAAGGGCCAAAGTAAGGAAAAGAAAAGAATCCGCTGCTGAGTTACTTCTTACAATATACTTGGCTGCCAGGGCACATTTGACATCTTGAATCTCGCACATGCGAGCCGCCGGGGAGTTCGCTTCAGGCAGCTGGATCTTCCTTTTGCAACCAAATGCTGTTGAATACCTACAGAACCCATCGAGAGCATATTGACGAGTCGAAGGGCTACTGTCAAGGCTAAAGAAATCACTTGACAAAGGACAAAGAATTGGCACCAAGTATCTAGCTGGGTTATTTCCTCCTGGTCAGCGTGGCCGACATCCGGATCATGGCGGCGAAAGAATCTTTCAGTTCAGTTCATGTATTCCCGGTACTTTTATGCCATCGGCATGAGCAAGGTCAGCAGGAACGTTTTCAAAACCCTGCCCGACGGGAGACTTTTTGCTGTCTGCCTCGATGATGTGTCGACGACAAAGGGGGGTCCGGCCCCCAGTGACAACGTCGCTCGCAGCGGGAAGACTTGCCCAAGTGTTGAGACGAACTCGCGTTCTGCGACGCCCCAAATGTCAGCAACGCACGACTATTGTACCCGGTGTATGGCTACTTCCTAAGGGATGGGCGTGACAATAATTCGCCCGCGAAACCGATACCGAGAGAGAAGTTGGCGGCTGGGTCAATGAGACCCCCCCGGCCCGGGAAATGATGCAGGGAAGGCTGCCCACTTGACCTGAGTTTTATTTACACGCTGCGTTTTGATACTGCCTACTTGCCCACAGGAAGCACCCCCACAAGGCCTGTAGACGGGACTCGATCCTACGATTCGAGATGAGAACGACATGAGACTGAACTGCTGGGCCAGAGGTTCGGGTGATGGACAGGGATCTAACGGTGTAGTGAATATCTACAAGCAGGCGTTCGGTTCCGCGGCCGCGACGGCTGACATGATCGACAGAGAGATAACACGTCGGGGCGATTCTTATCTACCGAGGGAAGAGGAGGTGCCGTTAGTTGAGTTGTACGCATCTCTGCTGATGGGCCGTTGCGACTGGTTGAGTTGTGAGCTCTACTGAAGCTCTCTTGACATCACGTAGCTGGTGAACGTGGCTGTCCTCTGTGAAAGGGCATGGCAACAGCTCATGGAAAGACACAAAGAGATTAAGTGATTTCTGAGGCGGTCATCCGTACGCCCTTCGTCGCCAGGATGAGCAGGCATCGGTGTCTACTCTATGCCGTTCTTTCTAATGAGGCGTCCGTAACCCCTGAATCGTGGACTGCGTACCTGCATCAGGTTGATTGGCATGCTGACATCCCGTAAACTCTGTCCAGGGTGGACGAACATCCCTTTGGGACAATCGTAACTAGGCCTGCCTCAGCGGACTCGAGTTTGTAGGTTAATTCTGGTCTCCACCTGCCCAAACTAGACCGAGGCTGATTCTGCAGCGGGTGGTTCATCTTGCGTTGATGGTATCACCTCTTGGGTGTTCGTGACTTAGATGACTGACGGCTGACAGTCGTAGAGAAAGCTGTCCGAGACCTTTGGACCCGTATAAGTGTGTGCTAATCATGGTAGCCGTCAACTAAGCTGGACGTATAAAGCCTCGTCCGTTTCCTGGCTATTTCTTTCTCTGGACCATTGCAATCATTCTATTCATCAGTCTTCATTCATTCTTTTCTCTTACTCACTCTTTTGGTTAAAATCCCAGCCAGGTAAGCCGTCGTCGACATCCATCTTCGTCCGCACAGCATGCTGATGTAGAGCCTTTAGTCTAGGACTCGACCTGCAACTGAAAAGACTTATACCAAAAGACAACAGCAGCAGCAGCAACAGCAACAGCAGCAATAATGCTCGTCGCCAAGATCTTCTCCCTGACTGCCCTCCTCGTCTCGACCGTCGCCGCGGTGCCGGCCGATAGCTACGCTGGCACCAACCCGCTGGCCGCCGACCTGACCAAGCGAGCCTTCCGCGACATCGGAGAATGCGGCTCCGTTAAACATTGCATCGGCTGCTGCATGTCGGGCGCCTGCTGCACTGAAGCGTCTTGCGGATGTCGTTAGATAAAAATGCCTTCCTAGAGGGCTAGCGAATGGGCGTCTTCTTCTTCTTCAGGTGGAAACGGGGTCGGTGGCGGGTGCAAGCTGGTACTGCTCTCGCGAGGGGGTGACGTTGCCCAGGGAACTGAGAATAGTAATCGAATACGGATTACAGTGCTTCAATTTGGTATCAAACCAGGTCCGACGACTTTTTGGACTTGTGGAGAGCCCAACCTGCCTTCTCGTCTCTTGTCGGCCATTTTCTCCTTTACAGCCTGTCGAATTTCTTTTCCGCTGGGCATACACTCTCCCTGAGCTCCAGGAAATTGTTTGGATGTCCATGAAGAAGAACGAAAAGTCTGATCGTCCCTTGGTGAGGGCGGCTTGTAACACCCTAAGGGAGCAGATTTCAACCTCTCTATCCAAAGAATTACGAGCATCATATATAATCCGTACGTGTTTCCGTCTATGAAGCAGCTTTCGTCTATCATTCCTCCTTGGCAATCACTATTGTGGCATGAAGCAACGATAATCAGCCTAAAATACACTCACGCTGGCAGCTCAGGAAACTTCCTCTAAAGAGCGCGCCTGCTCTCTTTACCTAAGTAAAGTGAATTGAGTCGATCGAGTGAACTGCGTCAGTTGAGGCAGTAGCGACTGTCCAGCTGACGGCCAACAGCAAAGCATCAACGTTACATACAGTTCGTCTACTATTTGGGTCGCCCTCTCGCGTGTTTGCTTCCGGCGGAACCACACATCGTCTGGACACGTTAGACATTGTGAATCTCTCAAGTTTAGGCCATTCTTGTCGAAGTGCGGTAAAAGAAAGGAGGGTCTCTGAGCCGATGCTTTGACGCGGATTGGCCAAACGCGCTTGACCTCAATGCATGCTCTACATGATTGTGTTCTTGAGTAAGCATCCGGATGTCTACATACTCGTCTTCGTTATAGCCCGTGGTTTAGAACATCAACTGGCTTCTCCGCACCATCCATAGGTGCGAGGAGCCAAGCTTGCAGATTCTCAAATTCGGCCTTTGTGATTTTCGTGCCGCTTCGCAAGTTGGCTTCTCCGATGTCAGTGTTCAACTCCATCGTCTATTGTATATAGCAGGCGTCAGTATTGACCAGCTACAATGTTCTAGTCCAGATGTCGTAGCTTACCGCGCTCTGTCACATCAAAAGCCATGTCTCCAAACGTAAGCAACACTTCCCTTGGCGCCCTGTTTCTCCGAAGACCATCATGAATACCTCTCCGTGTCACGGAAGACGCTCTAGCTTCTTCGTCGGGCGGGTGTCTCCATGGCAGCTCTCTGGTTCTAAGAGGTCTGGTCGAATCTCGGCCTACCACGGTAGTAACTCGGCCGAATGCATCTTCATAACAACAAGTCTCTCATCGTCTTTTCCCAAGCATCTTAAGTACTTTGCAAAGATGGAAGCAAAGACGTTCTATACGCTGGGTACTTTTCAGGTGAAAGTAAGCAAGCTCCGGGTGCTCGCGATTCGGTGGACCGGCGAAAACATGCCCGTATGCCCAGTCATCACGACGGGCCTCCAGGCCGTTGCCTGTGGTTCTTGAACCCTCTATCTCGTTGACGACGTCCCGCAGGCACCATAAGAGGCTGGGACGACCACAAACTTCGCGTTGGGGCAAGCTTTCCGGACTATTCGACTATGAAGTCGACGATTCCGAAAACTGGCAGGTTTCCTCGTCCGTTTAAACTGGTAACTTTAGAAAGAGGTTTGCCTGAAGAAGGCCGACCTAAACACTCCGTGACAATGTGAACAGAGGTCCTACTGGGCCTTCCGGCTGCCCGAAGATCTGACCCTGCTTGATTCTTGTTTGAGGTAGTTTCGGTTCTTCGTACCAGAACCAGACTCATCCACTCATTGCCTGATGATAATCGTTTCAAGACGAGTCTCGGAGCTACTCATTCGAGTTGAGCTGGGCTGGAAATTCTTATCACGGCCGCCTCTATCAAGTGCGGCGCTATTTCTCTCGTGCTCAAGCCGAGCCTGCATTTGCATCTTCAAGGCAACGAACGTACTCTCTGAGGACCGATGACTACCTCGGAATGGTTTCCCGAGTAGTCCGTACGTAGACTAAAGTGCTGCCAAGTAGTCTGGCGAGTCGAGACACTCATTCGGGCGCGAAACGGATTGATTCGATATCAATGGGGGCTGCATCGAGCATAGCTTGGCGTCGAGTGATGTTGGACTTCCAGGGCCTTGGGCAGACTAGTGAAGTCTCGCCGAGGTGGCTAGACATGTGGCGTCGGCCTCGATTGGGTGTTTGAAGGAAAACTTCGCCGTCCTCGAGGTGCACTGACATCCGTTTCCGCCGGGCCATGTGGAGTCCGTGTGGGTGTGCGGGGATGTGGCTTGCACCGTCGAGCCTCTGGCGGACTCACTTCGGAAGAGTGTCACCTAGCGGAGCCGAGGTTTTACGGAGAATTTCCCACCCAGCAAGCGCAGGCAAGCAGGGGACCTGAGCGCGGGTCGGGAAGTGGGGACTGGGATGACTCGTCCAATTGGGCATCTGCTGTGTTTCGCTGTTTCCCAAGGACGTCTGTGCGAGGCACTGCACTTTCTGCATTGGCCATCATCTGCAACTGCTTCATCCTGCCCTCACGTCAACAACTTGTTTCTCGGCAGCAAGCTTTATTGTCGATTTTGCTTGCCAAATCCTGCCAGCAACAGTCATCGCGTCTGATTCTGCAAGCCTTCAATATGACGGCGAGTTCATTTGCCAGTCCGGATTTTCCGCCCTAGGATTCGATCTCTTGGCAACTCTGCGCTCAGTACGGCATTTGCGGCTCCGCCCCGCCAAAACGCTGACTGATCTTTCACTTTACGCGCATGACGAGCATGGAAACCGCAACCTCCGCTCTCGGGCGTCGAGTAGGAACATGCCATCGCGCAGACTGGGCCTAAACCTTGACGTGCTCGATGCGATACTGTTGGAGGGGAAGACAAGATTTATTGCGTCTACGTTGACGTGCATACTGTGTCGTCTGCTGCACTCTGTACTCTGCACTCTGTTACTACGGGGCGACGGGGCGACGAGGCGACGAGGCGAAGAGGCAATCGCAATCGCACGGCCTCCTTCCTTCCCGACGATGAGCTTCGCACTCTATCGGCAGCCACCGCTCAGCCACTGCCTGCTCATGATCTCTGGACTTTAACGCACCTCACGTATGTCGCTTCATGCCCGATGCACAATACTCTGGACGAAGGTCTTACACAATCGCTTCGCAGATTATGCCTCGCCCCCTCCTGGACCACACGGTTCTGCAGACACCCGGAGTCCTCCGAGTCTCTTCGTCCACTGAAACGACCCGAAGCTCTCTTCTTGTTGAACGCGGTTGGCTGATTGTCATCTGCACCTGTCGACGCTCGGCCTTCCCAGATGCGGGCACACAAATCTCCGTAGGACTTATGCAGCGCCTGAGCTTGACATTTTGGGGTCAGTCACCGACTTTTCATTGCCCCAGTCACGCAACCTCTTGGGACGTTTTGCCCTTTGAGCTTTCCGCATCCGCCCCCAGTGCCCTAGCGTCAGCACGAATACACGCAAGAGCATCAATGGCGATCCGGCTGGCAGTTTTGAGGCGGAGCGTAGCGCTGCGCTGCCGCAGGGTTTGCGAACCATCTGTTGATGTAGCCCGCCGATTACCAGGCTCTTGAAGAAAAGGGGTCTAGCGACCTATCCGTTCAACACCTCGTCAAAACGGTCGACCGAACTCTGGATCACGGATATGATGCACGATGCCCGCCTGTCCCGCCTGGGGCTAATACACCACACAACCCACAGACTCGAAGCGCAGCGAGAAACAAACATGGCAAACGTTCCAGCACTACTCGTGTTTCGTGCTTCAACTCCTAGCTGTCTCCGAGGAGGAATATCTATCGAATAAAGAAGTACGCCATTAATGCTCCTGGGGCAGTCTGCGGGTTTAGAGGGGAGATCGCCATGATTGGGATGACTTGGCCGTAAGGTGACGTCCCACTGGACCCAAGTCTGTCGCTTTTGTCACTTTCGAAACCCCATCTTGGCCACGCTGGCCTATAGGACCTCCTTTCAATCTTCGATATTGATTCTGGTCAAATTATCGCTGTCATAGTTGAAAAAGGGCCGAGTCGGCGGTCAAGCTCGGCTCAAAGCCTTGACACAAGATGGAGGGCCCTGTCTGGCGGCTAAGAATTGATGCGCTGCCGACGGCCTCGACGTCTGGACAAGGCGCGGGCAATCCTCAAAGTCTCACCGTGGCAGCTTTTTTTTTCGTTAGGAAATCGCAACAACAGGGAAAGACGAGCTCGTGTGTTGGTCACACGCGATGTCTCGTTGAGCGATTCATTCGATGACGAGGCTGCCGGACGATTCTCGCATGCCAACCTTAAACTCCTTTCGTAACGACACCGTCATCTTGTCAAGGAGGGAGGCAAAAATAGGCATGGAAGAAGCCATCGGGGTGTTGTATTCCCATTTACAAATTACATCAAGGTTCATGTGGTTCGAGTTTGGCTACACGGCATCATGTATGCCCACAGACTGAACTCCATGTTCAGTGAATGGTGCAGTATTCACTGCAATGCAGAATATGCCTAGCGGTACATTGACTGTCAGAGGCGCTTTCGAAAGACCGAGAGACAAGGGTCAATGTCACAAATTTTTGCATCCGAGAGCCTCAATGGTCTGATCAAATGGCATGTACCTGCCCACAGAGATGGAGAACAATCTGTACTTGGACTCCTGCACCACACTACTTCCTACGTGGTGCCAAGAGTCTGCAGTAGTCTGTCTGTCTGTCCGACAAGGGAATGGCAGAAAGCGAGCCGTAGTATGACGGACATTAAGGTCGTCAGGCTATCAAGCCGAAGACGGGGCCAATCTACCACACTCCACTGACCCTGTCGCCATGGAGTTTTGGTCCAAAGGCAACAAAGAAAGTCTGCTGGGCCTGGCTGTTGTTGGCTGTTGGCTACTGAGCCGAGCCGGACACCCAGCCAGGCTCGACCATGTTCTTCTCTGCCTCGCCTAACCCAAAAGGAAGACGTTAGGCCATAATAGTCCTCGATAATAGGCCATGGCTGTCGTGGGTTAACCCAAGTCAAGTGTTACTGGTAGGGCCGGCGAGACAGGCCCGCAGGCAAGGTCGACAACGCCAACCCGACGGCGACAAGACAATCGCATTCTTCCGAACGAATTAAGAGGCAATGAACAGGGACACACACATCGAATCGGATTAGAGTTTATCTCTCGCAACGATTTGCCCCTCCACCTCGACTCAGTCACCCCGGTCCCGTCGTCGTGACGTGAGCTTGGCGACGAAACAGCCTTCCGTTGCTGCTGCTTTCTGTCGTCACTTGTGTCTGGGGTGCTGCAACGTCGAGCCGAAGCTGTCGTTTCTTGCTCCATCACCCTGCTCGGGGTAGCTACTTACGTATCCTATGTAGGCAGCAGATGGCCAGCGAGATGCGTGTATCTTGTCCAGGGCGTCAACACCCTGTTGCATCCGGTCTTCTGTCTGTTACCGGGCAAATACTCACATCCACACCAACTCTCCACATACCGGGCACCAACCGTTTTCCCACCCCTCCTCGACATCACAGCACCAACTTGACTTTTGAAATCAGGTCCCCCGTGGTTGGCGCTAGTACCTTATTGCTATCACGCAGTGATCCATTTGCACATAATTTTGTGCCGGCAGTTTTGATTGTATCTTGCGCACTAGCACGGCCATTACTGCCCGTTAGATCCTCCCGAGTGAAGCAGCCGAAAGCAGGTCTCACGTCGTTAGGTCTCATGGGAGAAGAGTCTCTATACCGAGTGGGCTCGAGTCTTCCCATCCATCCCACTAAGCTGAGAATTGACCCAACTACAAACAGCCAGTGAGGACAAGAGGCACATCTGAGTCTTCGCCTCTACATCTCTTCCTCTCGCCCTTGACTTTAGCATATCCGTCCTCCCTCCATCCTTGCACCACCACCACCACCACTGGCTTTCTTCTTGTCCCCTTTGGCTAGGTATTTGCGCCTTACCGTACTGTACCGTACCTTGGATAGCTTGCCCCTCCCCGTCAGTCCCTGCACCTCACGCTACGATCACCTGTTGGACGAAACTTTAAGGACGGTTATGTCCCCCTCCCAGACATTGCGAGACGAAAGGTAGCTCGGACACCCAAGCCGCCCATCTCCTTTGACTCTAGCGTTCCCGGAAAGAATGCCCATGCTATATAGCCCTTCTGCTTCCTTTCCCGCCTAGCCCTGAATGCGACGTTGCTTCCCATGCCCGAACGATTGTGACGCCAAAATCGAACTTGCAAATCCGGACCTCATCCGTTTGTCTTCGACCACGACGGAACAGTCACAGGCTCGGGACATGATGGCTCCATTGATAGTCATCAGGTCGGACCCCGCCGGGCTGCACACGACAGAGCCGTTGGCGGGTACGATCATGAGCGTAATAATTTGCCTCGTGTCCATCAGCATCATCTCCGGATTCCTCGGTATGTTGGCTGGAGATCTTCGGGAGGTGGATACACAGGGTCGAGATGTGCGACCAGGATGCTAACGGAACTCCGACATTGACAGCCCAGAGAGGAGCAGCACTAAAACAGTGGAGGATGATGCCTTTCGTGGTGTGGTGTAGGTTGAGACCCGCGTATTGGCGCCAGTGCATGAGTGCTGACGGTGTGGCAGTGGTTCTCCTGGTATATATCGACTCGTACCTGTTCGTCTTCGTCACTGCGGTTCTACAATTCGCGCTCGGCGTCAACACCAATATCCAGATATGCGACGGCGCCATTCTCCTCTGTCTCGTTTGCTACATCACAACAAAAGTCTTGATTTACCTCTTCCTCGTCGAGAAAGCGGTGCGTACATGTTTGGCGGGGATGTGCCCACGAGATGAAGAAGCTGACGGATCTGCACAGCACATCATCCGAGGAACAGCCAAACCGCGGCTCAAGTCGAAACTGTACTGCTTCAACTCATTTGGCATGCTCGGAGTCTACGCCGTCATTGCCATCCTCAACTTCATCTTGTAGGCGGACGCGGCTCTGCGAACTAGCATGATGGCTAACGCGTGCCTCTAGTCGGATCACACGAATCGATGACGGACAGTGCTACATCGGAATGCAAAAGGTTTCGATGATTCCTCTCATCTCGTTTGACGCCGTCGTCAACATTTATCTCACCATTCTCTTTCTCATCCCTTTGAAGAGTAAGACGCCTTGCCAGCGCTCCACGATCCAGTCATTAACAGAAGCAGGTCTCTATTCCTTTAAACACTTTCCCAAGACGCCTGCAAATGTTCGCCTGCGGACAGTCGCGCTCCGTACCTTCATTGGTGCCCTGTGCACTCTGACCAGCAGCATTGTGTGAGTTGTGCAAACCTGCTGATTTAAGCTCAAAGTTTCTGACTCGCTCCAGGAACCTGACGGTACTCATGGTACTAAACGGCGAGCCGGGCTGGGTTTGCCTCATGTGCTGCAACAGCGATAGTGCGTCGTTCCCTGTCCGTGTTTCCTTGTCGTTGTCCGACGTTGCTAACTACGGACACACAGTCCTCTTTTCAGCCGTCGTTGTCCAATGGGTCACATCCAAGGATAACGCTGCCACTCAAGGCTCGACCGGCAACTCGCGCAATGGGAACCTATTCGTCGTGGATGATTTTCGCGGCGGGCCTGAAGCATCATACTCACCACACCCATCACCAAGTCAAAAACACGTCTTGGACGATATTGGCGATATCTCTCTCGATAGCACGATACACTCGGAAGCTGGACAAAGCGACAAAAGCTCGGCAGGACCAAGTCGCGTCCGCAGGGCATCTTCATCGGCATCGGCACCTAATAATTGTGGCGTCATGTTGACGACGACAACAAAACGCGAATCGAGACCGGGACCGGGGGTGCTCCAACAAATGGATATTGAGGATGGCCGGGCAGCGTCCAGCAGCTCGCGGCATGACGAAGAAGGTGAAATTGATTTCGACACGTTCATCCGAGGCTCGCGGATGACGAAAAACTCGGCTGGAAAGCGGTAATATAGGGGTTCACCACGGAGCATACCACATCCATTTCGGGGTTCGCAGGCGGCATTGATATCCAGGAATTTCCTTTCTCACGGCGTACATGGAGAAACCACACACAACACACATATGGGGTGGGAGGGGGCGCAATACGGAGTTTCACTTTGACGATTCGGACTGCCCCAATGGGGTTCTAGGACGAAAAAAACAAAATACACGGGGAGTTTGGGTTGGGTTTACGAGGCAATATGCTCAGAAGAGCGTCTTCCAGGCGCCAATGTCGAGACACAGGAGCGCGATCTCGCCGCAAGATTTACTGGTACGGGGTTTCTCATGAGGGCATTGGGAAATGGCTCACGGCTTATGGGACGAACTACCCTTGAACAACCTCTCGAGATGTCTGGAAAGCATATTATACGAAATGTTGCATGTATTCCCCCACGACGGAGGCCGTAGAGAGCACTCCCGCGACGGCGACACGATGAACACGATCACGTGGAGGGGCGAGAAGTCCCCGTCAGGCATGGTACCGATCCGACTGCTTTACTGCACAGACAGGCGGTCCAAACTCTACGTAGCAACCTAAAGTAGGACAGTACAATATCCAGATACCCTTCGCTTCTGGCACGGAATAGCTACATGGCGCTGAGTTGCTTAGCGTCCGGGTTGTTTCGCAAGTATGGTTGTGAGGCATTCATTGAGGAGACAAACAAGCCGGCGTACCATCAACGCCACCATCTCGATCAGAGTGACACGACGCAAAACTAACGAGGTAGTGCGGATCCGCTCGAACGAAATGTTGATGTAGAGGGGGGAAGGCAAACAGCCGTCCAACCAGCGCCAATTCTCGGTAAGCCATCTCAACGCTGTGATTCGGGAGCCATCTGCCGCAGCAACCTTCCACGTTTGTTCCATCAACCTTCTGTTCGGCGCCCACGTCGTTGGCTTACGTGCTACGGGATACAAGCCCTACACTACCTACGTGCTACCACGCAAGGTACGGGCCGCCGATGCGTTCTTCTGCTTTGCTTTGTCACACGCAAGTACGGGCACACAGTTTGCGTCCCTGTACATGCCTGTTGCTCTACTGCAGGTAGGATGTCGAAGCCCCTCCGCCTGATGTCTTCACCCTATTGAATTGTGCGACAACCTTTTCGCAGACACACACACCAAGATGTGGTACTTGTTGGTCGTCCAGTCAGAGCCGAGCCGCAGGTGCTTGGAATACTTGGTAGAGGTGGGTGGGAAGGGAAAGGGACTGAGGGACGGGCTGCAGGTCGACGCCGAATGCCATGTGCTGTGTGGTCCCGTTGGTTCGCCCGCCCATTCTGTCATCGAATAGAAGTGCGAACCCTTAATTGGAACCCTGTTTACGGTTGACAAGGCCGTCGTTCGGAAGACAAATGCGAACAGAGACGCCGCAAAAAAAAAAAAAAAAAACACCAATATGTCCCCGTTTCGACTTTGGGCCTGCGGGCGCGTACCCATGCGCACGTCTTGCGGTTGTTTGTCAGGGCCGAGAATCGCGGACGAGCCTCTTTCTCCCTCTCTCTCTCTCCTCTGAGTCTGGATTTCGATGGCTTCTGTGTCACATTCAAATTTGCCCAAGTCATGTCCAAAAAGAATTGCCAAGTCGGGAAATAGGACAGGGGAGGCCCGTCGTTGCCCCGGGTCTTGGCTTCCGTCGCGGCCCCTCTCTTTTCCGCCAACCTCTCCCGAGGTGGATAAGGGTCCTATCCTACTTGTAAGCATCACCCATGAGACAGACAGGTTGTAATTACGGCGCAGGCTGATTGAGAGGGAATCAGAGCGTCGCTTGGTTCGAGTCAAAAATCTACCCGGCGGGCTTGATTCCTGACTCTGTGTGGCGGCTCCTGTGGGGAAAATGTGGGGAAAAACGAAGACGGACTGGGGGTGGGCTGGCTGGTGCTGGCCATGAGAGAGGGAGTGCCCTCCCAGTGCAGCCGCGGTGTTTGATCATGGAGGACGCAGGAGACGCTCCGAGGTCCCTCGAGCTGCGAGTGTTGTATGATTTAGACTCGGTCAGCCGTCCTCGGGATTTGCTACCGTGGGTTGGACCGCAGAGAGGTCGCCAAGACGTCTGTACTGAGTAGGCACTAGGACGCCAACTGCCTCAACACACAGGCCCTCCCTGCCGCTCAAAGGTCTTGGCAGACGGGTACGCGTTTCTGCATACTTGTAGCATAAAATAATGGACGAGGTAGAGTTGGTTGATGACCAAAGGGGGGGGGGCGAAGATGACGGTGCGCGAAGAGCTGGCCAGGGCAAGGCGGCAGACAGTTCGACACCGAGAGCGCATTGACGCCTGGGCAACGACTTAATTACAGCGCATCGCGTTCCATTCCCTCCTCGCATTCTATCAAGTCAGCGCCCGTGTAAATCTTCGCTGTATTTTGTTTTGTACGACGTTTCTGGTTGCTGTCGGTTTACAGGTTCCAACCTGACGGTGACGGGCTTGTATCACGAGGAGGCACGTCGTGGGCCCGGTCTAGCGGTCTGTCTTGGTCGGATCGTTGGTTGCATCCGGTTGGCCCTTCTGGTTTCTGGTGCCTTCACTCTGTTTTTGTCTGCTGTTTTTGTCTGCTCGTGGTCAGATTTTCTGACCGAGAGGGCTGCGAGCTGTGTCCGTGTGATAGCCGGTGCCATCGTGACCCCCGCCGAGTCCAGCAGGAGATGGGATCAAAAGACAAGGTAGAAATGGATGGATGGTCGAAGCGTACCACCCTGTCCCACTCTGTCGCACTTTTTCTCCCTCTCCCACCGGAATGTGGGAAAATGAGCGTGTCGCAGCATTAGGGCGTCTTTGTCCCAAATGGTAAGGCGATGGAATGCCACACGGAACATGGCCAACAGGATGTTGTATCGTGAGATTGAGTGTAGCCGACGGCATGGAGGCGAAACGAAGATGAGATTAGAGGTCTGCCTTCTGCGTAAACTCAGATTCGAACCCTCGTCGAGGTTTATGCCAAGTAGAAGCCAGCAGTAAGGGATCGCAGCTGACAATGAGAGCGAAGAGAAGAATCTGCCCACATAGTATGGAGGTAGTTGGCATTCCATGATAAGGTAATGGCGTACTTGTCGTCGGTACAGAGTCCGAGCGAACACTGATGCATGGAAGAAGCGAAATGGCAAGGAGGAAGGAAGGACGACGCATACACAGCACTACTACCTTGACTACGTACTTGCAGTAGTAGTAGGTATTCCACAGTCAGGTAATTAGTAAAACGCGACCTTGCTTTCTGAGAAGTGCCGTTCCTACCCTATAGCGAAGTGATCGGATATACTTCGGAGGTCAATTCAGCTTAGGTATATCGTAAGTACTGGGTGCGTAGGTAGGTACCTACCCAAGTAACCTGGTCGTCGCGGTCGAGGAGACATGTCCTCCAATCTCCATCACGATTGCCCATTTCTCAACCCGACCATACGGCACGTCCCCGCCCCGTGAACCTTCCCTCTTTCCTGAAGAACCCTGAGATAGGCTTCGATGCCACGTTGGTGACGAGTGTATTGGTATGTTCTATACGTGTACAGCTTCAGTGTTCAATTGGTTAACCCGCGAACACGCAGACGTCCTTCTCCGCCTAAGTCGGCCCCATTCTCCACCCACGCCGCGCCGATGAGAATGGATACCCAGTCTCCGTCCGAGACCGTACCTGTTAGTCTCGAACATGTACGTTCCAGTCGGATCGGCGCGGCATCGTCAAAGTCCAAGTACCCACTCCGCCCGAACCCCTCGGCTTCTCCCATGGGACCAGCTTGGCTGAGAGACACGACACCCCATAGGAAACGGTCATCTTCATGCGCAACGTCAGCCCCCGCCGTTGATTTTCGAGTCATGAACCTTGAAGCACTCTGATCCATACCCACACCCATTTGTTGGTCCTATCTTCTCCCATCTCGCCAGCCCAACTCTCTCCGGCCCCTCATCCCCGTCCGGCTCTTCGGATTAGACCCACGACACCATCACGGCACCACAGCAAACACACACAACGGCTCATCTGCCCACCATCTCGACCTTGATCTTCCCTGTCTTTCGACTGATTTTTACTTCACAAAGCGCAACTCTGAATCCCATCTGCCCGTCTCTTGTCATTGGCTCGGATTGCGTCTCCGACTTCCAGGAAGCTTTGGACTGGGTTTGAGCAGTATTTCTCCTCCCATCCTAATCGTTCTTCGCGCGAGAGCGTGCCCACGTCTTCTGCTCTGCCTGGTAACTTACGCCGTACATCGGCAGACCTTCTCTTTTCAGCGTACCTGGCTTACGTAGTATATCCCGAAGTTCTGCTCTCCAAAGTTTTGCTCTCCAAAGTTCTACCTGTGGGCTGGTAAAGGTCTCCTGGCCGTCTCAAGCTTGTCGTCCACACTTTGGCTAACATGAGTTCGCAGCGAGTTACTGAAGTAGAGAAAACCTCTCCAACAGCAAACCTATAAACAAAAGACTGAAAACCCTTGGCACACATTCCTTCGTTAGGTTTCTCCAACCTGCCTAGCGGCCTCGGAAATCGAACGCCGCCGAAGTACATTGCCTGGCCCTCGGGCCTTTTCAGAACTATGTGCGATATGTCACTTCAACAAACGTCCCATCGTCGGCGCGAACTGTGTCAGCAGCATGTTCGTGGCGGTCGGCAGCAACAATCCCTCTGGACCGGCATCATCGTCATTGGCGAAGACGTCTAAACAATGAGGACGAAGAACCATATCCCGAACAGATCCTCAGGCTTAGCTCGCGTGAGAAAAGTTGTCACATACCGAAAAATATGGCCAATTGGCAAAATGCCGTTACCATCACCACCAGATTCCCGGTTTCGTCTGCTCAGTTTGGCAGTCTTTTTCGCACCTCGGGTACTAGGTTGCGCGAACTGAGCGTACCACCGTGTCAGGCTTCCGCAACCTGTCAACCACGTGTGAGTGCCGGTCTGTGGTGACGAGCCTGCATCTGCGACGTACTTTGCTTTCCCGGATATTCGTCATGTTTATGCGTCCGAATTAGCTCCAACAATCCCCACACCACCACGCCACCATTTGGAGAGGCGCCAGCCAGCCCTCGGCACTGAGCTGCCACCCGCGATACCTTCGCTACCTACTCCTGATAAATCAACCCCAACGCTGAGCATCGCAAGAGAACACACCGAGACATCAATAAAAGCGTCCGAGTTCCTCGTCATAGGACTCGGGACCTAGGTTTGTTTAGTTTCTCCTCGAAAGTGACACGGGCGACATCCTAGTTGATTGAACCCGACAAAGCCCCCTATATAGAGATGTATGTTCCAACACTGACAACCTGTCTGGAACAAGCTCCGGTTTCTTCCTATTCTGTGTAAACATGCATTACCTCAAGTCAAGGCGGAAGCTAGAAACTTCCTTCCTCTATGGGAATTTTAATGCTGCTCTCTTACTTGACCCTGGTGATACCCTCCTACTTCATGTGCCAGCGATTGCCTCGTCATGACGGGCACACGGCATGATTATGATGGCATAAACTTTGCTGCAGATGTCAAAACCATCAGTCATTCAAAGTGTAGTGCTCGATAGAACTGAATGGTACCACCTACCTTTTTCTCTCAGATCACAGGAAGGCCAACTCTGGAGCACCTCTTGCGCTGCTTACCAGAAGGGATGTTCAAGACTACAGAGTCTGTCAGCCTGGGCTCTCA
The DNA here is from genome assembly GCA_004366825.1 of Colletotrichum spinosum. Classification (NCBI taxonomy): domain Eukaryota; kingdom Fungi; phylum Ascomycota; class Sordariomycetes; order Glomerellales; family Glomerellaceae; genus Colletotrichum; species Colletotrichum spinosum. Next base: position 291,675 of record QAPG01000050.1, on the reverse strand, counting down.
CATGCATATACCCATCTAGAGAGCACAGCTTAGTTTTCAAATAGCTGAGGGGATGAGATGTCCATCTCTGTCTCCTGACCACACTATCCTGAGCTTGTCATCTTCTTTGGAAGTGTATTTTTCTCTAGGTTTACTATGTACTTGTAGTACTACTTGCCCGGCTGTTGTTATACTTTGCATGCGTCTAGGTCCTGCAGATTCAGAACTTGGTGAGGCGTCATGATGGCGCAGATCTCAGGGGAAGCAGATGGGAAAAGCTTCTTGTGGTTTGCATACAGTTCAGGTAGACAAGCCTCACTGGTCGGGACTACCTCAACCCAGGAGCGACTGTGGCTGGACGGCTGCATATTCGGCAGTGGTGGAGAGTGGCATGTGCAAGGTTTACCTCACTCAAGTGTTCAGGGAACGGAGCCACAGTTGTTCCAGACTCACACAGCACCTGGGTATCTGACATGACCTCATCACAATGCATCACAGTAACAGAAGTTGACGTGTAATGTGGCTTCAGTAAGCCTGGTATTCCATTTTGTGTGTGAGTGTGTTCGTAGCTCATGAATCTAATCCTTTTCCAGGTTCCTCATAGGATCATTTCCCTAAGCCTTCTAAGCCTCAAAGTCCCCCAAACACCTTTGTATTGGGTATCCTCTGTTCGTGAAGAGCCCAAACCCAATTTTGCAAAAAGACAACCATCCTGTGTGGGAGAATATCCAGCGAGTGACTACCCCTGAATGTGAAAGCGAATGTCCCGAAAAGAAGAAAAAGAGTCAACTGTATGTACAGCAGAAAAGGAACTGAAAGTGCCATTTACTCTCATCTGTGTTAACCACCCTGAACCCCTTGGTCCTGAAAGTTGTGTACTTGGGAACGAAAAGATGCTGACCCATGCTGCAGGTGCTTAGGAGGCAGCAGCATAAGACTGACCCAGGGTGCTGGGAGAGTTGCCTGAGACCAGGACACCGTCCTTGACCATGAAGTAGGCGTAGCGGTCAAGGTACTCAAGGCTGTCCAGCTTGGGGACATTGGTCTGGACGAAGCTGTTGGCTCCAGCATCATCGATAGGAGCAAACTCAGTGAGCCAGACAGGCTTGCCACCACAGATGTCGTGAACAGACTTCAAGTGAGAGAAGAGGGTGTCAGCGGCATCCGAGGGGGAGTACCAGTGGGTGACACAGAAGTCATAGGCACAGCCAGCAGTGTCGCAGGCGGAGACGAAGGCCTTGAGCCAGTCCAGACCCTGACCGGCAATGTTGCTGTTGGTGATGGCAGGGGCACCAATCTTGACCTTGCCAGAGTAAGGGTTGACCCACTTGACGTGAGCAGCAGCAGCAGAGGCGGCGTCGAGGTTGCACTGAGCAGGCAGGTCGCACTCGTTGAAGCTGAGGATGTGGTCAGAGCCCTTGGCAATGGCTGCATCAGCATTCTTCTGCCAGCGGTCGGTGTGGGTGGCAACGGGGCCCCAGAGCATGGGAACAAAGTTGAGAGACTCAGAGAGGCCGTTGCTGCTGGAATCCCAGTTGTAAGCCCAACCGCAGTTGGGGCAAGGGGCACCCTTCATGAAGCTGCTGACAAGGCTGGCATCGTTGTAGGCCAGACCACGCTTGCCGACAGTGTTGGAAGCAGTGTCAGCAGCAGTAGTAGTAGCAGCCTGGGTGGAAGAAGCAGGAACGGAGGCGACATTGTTGACAGCAGCAGCATGGATGACAGCAGCAGCCGCCTGAGAGGAAGAGGCGACAGGAGCAGCCTCCTGGACCTTGGGTGCGTAGGAGGTGACCAAGGTGGTGGTGGGAAGGGCAGCAGGGGCAACAGGGGTAGGGACCACAAAGATGCTGGTGGAAGTAGTGGTCAAAGGCTTGGGGGAGTACTGGCCCTCAACAACAGGGTTGGCAGCAGCTTCCGGGGTGCTCGCAGGAACGTGGTCACCATCAACGGTGATAGTGACCCATTCAGTGACGATGTCATACTCGACAGCGCGCTTGTCAGCGTGGAGGTGACGGTGAGCGTTGAAGCCCATGACCTGGCCGGCAAGAGCCAAAGACGCGGCGGCGGCGAGAACCTGCTTGGCAAACATGTTGACTGTTGGCGAAGAAGTGTGTAGTGTTGGTGGGTAGTGTTTTTTTTTGTTTCTGTCGAGAGAGTTGCTTGGAAGCTTTTGTTGACTGTTTCTTTCCCGAAGAGAACGAAGCGTAGGTGCCAGCTGCGAAGAAGGAATGGGTTTATCTCGAGATACTCGGAAGGAGTGATTTATCGTCGGGAAATTTTTTTCCGGTCTGTCAAAGACGCGAGAAGGAACGTGACGCGATTTGGTTGTTGGAAGCTTGGATGAATAACGAAGTGCAGTGATGGCAAAAGACAGGGTCGAGGCTGGCGACCGAGATCAGAAGGAATGTGTAGCTGGCTGAACAAGGGAAGGACTAGCCGGTTGATGGTGAGAAGAGAAGGGGAAACAAATAGAGACTTGTGGGGGGAACAGAAGTTGTTTAAGAAGGAGAGGACTGGGTGCTGGGGGGTAAACAAAAAAGGCAGGGACGAGGAAGGCAAAAAGGAAGGTACATGAGGGTGCAGGTGAAGTCGACCGGCAGAAGGAACGACCCAGACTCACCTGCCGTCTTCGCGGGTGAACCTGGCCCTCGCGCGGGAGGAGGTGCGGACTGTGGATCCCGATGGGTCGGGGCTGCAGAGACGGTGGGGCTGATGTGCGATTCACCACGAGGAGGGAGGGAAGGGGGGAGGTCTCACTAGACCAGCTAGGGTTGTGGGAAGCAGGGGGTACGGCGAACGGAAGTGTGAGCATCGCACTTCTCAGGGCAACAAGGGTAGACCATAAGGTAGGTAGGTCGTTCCAACACGGCGCCTCTTCCTTTGCTGCGCACCTCGGTTCAATCTATCTCACCGGCAAAGTGGTCTTGCGCGTACTGTACGCGTCTGCCAGCCATGGTGTTCTGGCAGGTGGAGTGTGCCCGCTGGTCTAGGCCGTGGACCACGACGTTGAGCCGTCAAGATCTTGCTTTAGCGGCCATGGCAATTACTATGTCGCGTAGTGGACTACTGCGTAAGCTAAGACCAAGCTCGATGGAGGTCTACAAGTGAGGCAGTGGCCCTGTCTGTCGGCTGAATAGATGGGACGACGTGGACGCGGACGTGGGCACATCGGCCTATGGGAACTACTCCCTGCTGATGAGTTCGTCACTATTTTTTTTGCCTTTCGGTGTGTTGCCTTCGTCCGATATAAAATTTTGGCAGGTGTACGTATTGTTTCTCTTTTTTTATACACCGTTTTCTGTCGTCAACCAGGCCGATCTACGGCTTTGGGGCACACAGGCCAGGCTTTTTGCGAGCCAGTCCCGGTTATTTTTGTTGCGCTCCGTCATGCCCCTGAAGGTCTGGACAATGGCCTGGTTCTCTGGCAGCGGCTCACTGGACGGCAAGCGCCCAATAACTGGGATGGTGTGCTGACGTTGCAACCTGATGACATAGTATGACCCAGGACATCCTCGACTCGACCTGCCCTATTCTGTACTGCCCAAACTCCATCTTGCTGCCCGGAGCGGAGAATCAGTGAATCACACATAAGCTGCGGCTCGGTAGTGCACGCAGCCGACCATCACTCAGTACAAAGTTTTGGAGGGCGAACACACAGTAACATACACAGTGGGTATCTAGTGAAGCCAAGCTGGAACGCTACGTGCTAGCCATCTTTACCGTGTGCGATCTATCCATATTACCGAGACACGGGGAAAGGGGTCAAGGCTGTAAACAATCCCTTTCTTTTGTCGACTATTTGTCTTGATTCCTTAACTAGTGGGATCTCGGCTTCACTGGCTTTCCGATTAGCCAGACAGTTGACTGGACTGCCGGACACGTTCCGGCTACTCGGCGGCTTCAAACGAGGGAGAAACAATCAGTCACGGTTTCGTTGTTTGCATTGCCGCCCACTCACACCACTTTTTGCTAGCTTCTGTTCTCGGACTGGTTTGCTCCATTCGCGCAAATGGCATGGCTCGCACCCTGCGGTAGGTATCCGATGAGAGTGTCCGTACTGCCTAATGCGTAAACAAAGTACATTTTCCGCGTAGTACCTATTCTTCGTACCTGGTGTCAAGAAACATGCAGCCTGGAAGAGGGGAAGATGACCTTGGCAGGGTTGCAGAAACCAACTGGGCGGCGGCGAATGGATCGAGAAGCGCCATTTTCACCCCTGCTTCATGCAGGAACGAGGGGCAAGAAACCCCAACGCTGCAGGAACCGGAACCGCGGCGCCTTCCATGGAACACCGGGCGCCAAGGAGCAGCACATGGATGATGGGACGCTACGTAACGTTGACTGTGACCAGAAGTAGCTCCTTGCGGTAACGTCCGCCAAACAATACGAGGCGAAAAGTCCCAGAATCGACTCTTGCCTTGCTTACCACCCCTCACCTTGGCTCCACCAGTCAGTAGCTGCCAGAACACATCCTGCACGCACTGGCTGGCCGTACAGGTGGCAGTCTGCGTTCGGTACGCATCCACGTTTGTCGACTCAAATGTGGAAGGGACTGGAAGCGTGATGCAGGTCAAAGGTCATCCCTCAGAGAATAGACTCTTGGCTGTTCAGTCGTCGCTCTTTCTCCTGCGAGGTCGAGACGACTCAACTCCCATCCCCACTGCCAACATACCTTACAGTCAGGACCTTCTTACCTAAAGATACCTGAGCCACGACCTTGGCTCCGGTCCTTGGCTGCCACCTACCTAGGTACTATGTACGGATACTACACTGGTAATAGACATGTGAAGCCCTTTGCACTCCACTTTACCTTGTGTTGTGCTGACATTTCTGTCCAGAAAACCCCTCGTTTTGCCTCCAAAAGCCAGCCTCTTTAAGTGCGTTACCTCACTTCGTCTCCAACGCCCTCCGCCGCCGACCCTCCTCTATGTGTATGATGATCATTTTACGCAATTATCAGGGAGACTGAACTGGCACAACGGACACATTACCGTCCAGCGTCCCGTCGACGTCCTCATTGTTGCCTTGCCCGGCTCCTCCACAAGCCTCATGGACGACGAGTCACCTACCCTGACGAATAGAGGCTTGCACGGAACCACTGCCCACACTCGGTTCCGAGTGGCAGAACACTCACCGGGCCCGGAAGACATTTTGTGTCTCAGCTGGTCTGGCCAAGCCAAGTCCCAGAAGGCTTGCCGTGCGTTGTCACTTTGTGTTCCACAGCAGCATCGGATAAACAAGAGATGACAGCGTCAGAAAACATCGGACGGAAGCCCTGCGTTCACAATCAGCCTTTGATTGTATTTTCTTCTCTTCTTTTCTTCTTGGCTGACCGTGTGTAGCCGATGCTATTCGAGAACAACAGGACCAGTCGGTGGCCGAGTGCGAAGAGGCCCGCTTTTCCGCCCCGTTTCACCACTTTGGGCTTCTTCCTACCGAGTCTCCATCCCTTATTGCGTTTAGCCCGTTACGTGGAACCAGATGGATTGCCCAGAAAGACAAAGTCCAGCCCGAGTCCGGAAGTCTTCCTTATTGCTCAGCAACGTCAGTCCCGGCAGCGCCAGCTCCCAGGGCCCAGGGCGTCGGCTGTGAAACCCTAAGCGAAATGAGTTCCCGCCGTCACGGAGCCGCCCAGCGAGTCCCGTTGGATACCTTCACCCGCCCGGCTAGGTGTTTTCCTTCTCCGCCAGCGCCAGGCATCGCCAGCACCTCCCACATCCCTTTCCCAGTGAAGTTCCGTTTCATCCACTGCACACGTACCCGAAAACCGAAGCCAGCCCTCCGGATCGTTCAAAGCTTGCTGCTTGACCTGGCCTGTTCGTCCGCTACGAGTTCTGGCTCTGAAGGCGTGCCGGATGCGACACCCAAGGCGACACTGCGCCACGCCGAAGCCAGACCTCGGAATGTAACCCAGCTCCATCTCCCGGCTTACCCATGCCGGTGGCTGTTCTCTTTCAGAGCAACCTGTATTTTCTGGACGCACGGTCCCACGACTCATACTACGTAGGTAGTAGTCCTGGCCGCGCAACACGGGGCGCTCCGATAATATGGCGACACGAGGCCCAACGTCATGGCACACGTAATCACCACTTTGGCACTGCCCTTGGCGCTGCCTCCTCCGAAGTCGTGTGTACTGTGTAACTCAGCAGGGTGCATATCATCGAGGCCATTTGGTAAGTGAGGCAGTGAACTTGCCCTACGGTTAATCAAGGTCTCGCAAGGAGTTCATCCACGCTGTAGTCGTCGGCAGCCTTGAAGCATTGTTCTCCCGTTGCTTCCTATTCAGACAATTCCTATTTATATTTCCTACCAGCATACTGCACATTAAGAGCCAGGCTACATGTCAGATTAAGCAGCTGATTCCAGGAAGGACTCTGACCACACGCGATGCCAGGTAAGGATGGAATTCCAGGACACTGCCTAGCTTGTAGTACCGGTTGGGAGCGATTTGAATTGCGCTGCTGAGAGACGAGTCGCCAAATGGCCAGTGACAATTTAAGAGATGCTTTGGCAGGGATGCCCTCCGTTCTGCCGGTGACAGACAGGCCGGTGGTGTCCATGGTGGGAAAGCTACGTCAGACCGAAATATTTGCGGCTGGGTGAGCCAAGGTTGTGGTGACATTCAAGAGTTGATTTATTATTATTATTTCTCCTTTTTCCTTTTTTTGCTTTTCTACCACAATGCGGGAGCTTTGCTTGGAACTTCGCAGCTGGCGGGTATGTTGAGGGCCGGGATGCAGTTGCCGAACTGATATGCGTAAGTCAACTAGCCAGCCGGCAAGTATCCTGCCGAAGACGACGGCAGAACGGCCACCGCTGTTTTCAATAGACTACGGAGTACTAATATACCCTCTCCATACTCCGACGCAAGGGATGCCCAACTGCATTTACATGTACCTCACTGAGGAAACACCACCCCTCCTGCGATTACCAGTAGAACGAAAATGCTGCACCAGCTTCCGACATGCCATTCGTTTGGAAGCAACTGGCGCTTTCGCGGCTCCTCCAACAGGCCTGATATTGTGTGCGGAACAAGTTGGGAAGCTGGAACGCTCCTTGAGTTTACAAGCATAGATTGATTGCCATGCCACTGTTGATAGAAAGGGACAGATCAGTGACTGCTGTGAGCGACTTAGCTGAGTGTGTCTTCTTTTGAAAGAATTTCATATGGTCTCATCGCAGCATCATGCCTTTATTCATTGCTGAGCTGTACCACTTACTTGAAGTGTTTGTGGATGATGTATAGCCAGAGTCAAATCAATTTCACTTGTAGGCACAAGCACAGGTCTTCGAGACCAACCAAACTCAAGCTGAGCCTGAAGCTGGCAAAGCCAGAAACCATGATCGCCTATCTCAAATGAGTTTCAAAAAGAAAGGTTTTTTTTTCTTGAGCACTGAAATGAAGTGGAAAAGACTACGAAGGTGCAAATTGACAAAAGCGAAAGGACCGACCGCGGTTCGAACGCGGGGCCTAGAGATAGCTGCTGCAGAACTGCAATCTCTCGCTCTACCACTGAGCTATCGATCCAATTCGACATTTGTCTCAAAATCAAACACTATGTCGTCTGCTCTACCGGTAGGCCCTCAACATCAGTTCAGGCCTCTTCGAGAAACCCCCCTTCCTAAAGTAAGCTTTACAACACCACATCATTTGGTCGTAGTGTCTCATATACAAAATTACAAAGATTTTATTTCCTTGCTTGAAGATGTGGCTCGTTCTGCCTTGGCCAGCATAGCCTCCACAGCTGAAATCATCCAATCGTCGCAGCCAATAACACTGCGGCACCTGCTGTGTGTAAGATACGAGGCGGGATATTGATCGTCCCGGTGCCCTGCGATGATTACTCCGGCTCAATGTGATACACGTGACAGCGTCTTGGGCGGCGTCAATCATGCTGCGGCTGAGGAATGTGGGCTCAACAGTAGGCCTTCTAACATGAAGCAGTTTCTTTTTCGTTGACAGTCTTTGAATTTTGACAACATTTTCCATAGCGACCGTGTAACAAGAGATGGAGGCCTCAGCAGCAGCTCAAACATTTCCTCCACAGGCCTTTACACTCGGTCAGTATGGGTACGATGCAGTGCTTAGAGACGATGAGGCCTTCCTCCGGGACGATGCCTTGTATTCGAGCGAGACACTCTCGACTTCACCAGCAAAAGGCACGACGGGTTTCGCCAGTGGAGAAACCTCCCAGAGCATGGTATGCCGGACAGGAGAGCACAAGCAGAGGCTCGAGAGAAGGGGACACACGAAGAGCCGACGGGGCTGCTTCAACTGCAAACGGAGGAGAATCAAGGTGAGCAAACGGGAAGGTCGTCTGCAGTCTCTCTCTGTCTCTCTCTCTGTCTCTCTCTCTGTCTCTCTCTCTGTCTCTCTCTCTGTCTCTCTCTCTCTCTGACTAATTTGGGGGCTTGTGGCTAGTGCCAAGAATCTCGACCGGCGTGTGGTCATTGTGTCAAGACGGGTTTGAAGTGCGAGTATCCAAATACCCCGACCATCGTACACCAGGTAAGCCGGACCCAAGGTTGAAGACCAAACGTCTACTGAACTGCAGACACCAGCCGCATCATCAAGTACCGCTCTTCAGCCTCCAGGATATGCGCTTCTTCCATCACTTCATGCTCCAGTGCTACCCCCACCACCCGTTGGGAAACGAGAACATATGGACTCGTGAGGTGCCATGTCTCTCGCAAGAGGTGAGTCTCATCCATCAAGACGATGCGATGGATACTTGCCAACGATATCCAAGCACGAATTCTTGATGCACGCAATCCTAGGCATGGCCGCCTGCGACCTGATGCAAAGCGACCCGTCGCTCCTGGCGGACGCGATGGCGCACCGTGTAAAAGCCATCAAAGCCATCAAAACGTCCCTCGCCGAGCTGTCCAAAAGCAAAGGGACCACCACGGAGCACGCCAACGCTCTGATAGCCACATGCTTCGCCCTGACGTTCCAGTCAGTCACGTTCGAAGACGGCATGGCCGAGTACATGACCTTCATCCGCGGCATCTTGATCGTGGGCGCGCAGATGTGGATCAAGGGGATCAAACCCATCTTCGTCAACATGTTCGACCAGGACCAGAGGGCGGTACTGGAACCAAAGATGACGGGCCTGCCGTTGATCAGGCAGGAGTGGGCCGACGGTGCCATTGAGGGGATCGGGTCGTTGAGAGGGCTCTGCCGGGAGGGCGTCGAGGTGGAATATTTCGAGCTGATTATGGACATGGCCATGAAGTTGCGGGCTTCGTCCTGGGAAGGTAGGCTGCACTGAGATGTGTGTGTGTGTGTGTGTGTGTGTGTGTGTGTGTGTGTGTGTGTGTTTGTGTAAGGTGAATACTGACGTCGGCCGCACAGCGTACCAGGCCCTGCAGAAACACTACGGGTGGTGGATCCAGCTACCGCACGACAAGTTCAAGCTCGTAATCGACTTGTCTAATCAGACCTTCATACTCCTGGCGACGCACTGGATCGCGGTCAAGCAGATCATGGCGCCGATTACGGCTGCGGAGCGCAGGTGTCGGGAAAAGAGTCCGCCGCCTCCGCCAGCGCAAGAGAAAGAGCCCCCTGTTGACTTGGGTATCCTGCGCTGGCTGGTGTATTTGAACAAGCAGGTTGACGATGAGCATCTGATATATAACCAATGGCCCTTGTGGGTGGAAGATCAGCTGAACCGGGATCCTGCGGCGTTTGGAAAGAGGTGCTAAAGTGGGCGAGACATTTCGAATGTCTACGAGTATGCTATTTATTGAATCTTGTTGACGAGCCTCTGGCCCATGTGTCTGGGTGTTTCTCTCGGTGCGGACAAGAACTCATACTGGAGTGAATGCATCTCGTATCTTGCTTCTTCAACACGATGCAGCAAGCAGCCCTACGCAAATCTAACCCCACTAAAACACACGCAAGCAAACCCAGAGATCTGCCCCAGTAAGATCAATCCCCAATACGATGAATGCGATGTGATAGGAATTAAGCATCCCCGACCCCATGTGTCACACCCTAGTCTACCGCCGATCGTCATCAAAGCCCAAGGTCCGGAGCCCTCGGGACCGGCCAACCTTGCCCCACCACACGCGCTCCGGCACTGCCTCCACCATGACCGCCCGAAGTGGCTTGTTGTGACTGGCTCGCCGCGCCCAAACCGAGGAATACGGCGGCCGTGAGTGGGACCGCCGGCCAATGGACACCGCCGGCGTCATCAGTTGTCTGACTGCTTGCAGTGCTTGGAGGAGCTTCGCCCAGCTCAGTCTGTCGCGCTCTCTCTCTCTTTCGCTTCCATGTTCACACTACTGGTTGTACCTCGACCAGGACCACGAGATGGCAGGACCGCTCAGCCTCTGACACACCCGTAAGAGACTCTCACCAGAGGGGAGGTTTTCCAGTGACGAGCGGTGACCAGTGGGCGCGAAGGCATGAGACAGGGGCGTTCGGGATCCCCCTTCACCCTATTTCTTGTATAGCAAGCCACAGCCACTGTCCGTTTGCGAATGCGAATCAGCAAGAAGCTCGAAGACAAGAAGGACCTGGACGGTAATGTGTGTGATGCGTTTTCTGATTTGACATATAAGTTCTGCTCTTGCTGCTACTCGATTCAATCCCAAACAAAATACTCGTCTATAGGGACGTCCAACCGCAACCCATTTGCTGTTCCCTGCTTGAGAACCTCGCCGTCACCAACTCGAGATTGCTGCAGGCGCCAGACTTTCGGCGAACACTCATAAACTCCGCCTACCCCGGACTTGTGATGGCTCTGGCCCGAAAGCCATCGACAAGCCCGAGGAAAAGAAAGAACAAGACAAGCGGCTTCGTGCGAAAAGCAGCAGCTCACATCCATCATTGACACGAGACACACAAGTCTGCTTTGGCGACACCAGCTTATTCAGACAATATGGCGATCCTCGCAGGCAAGACTGCGTCGACCGCTAACACCGCAGCGACGCCGGCCACATACTCCTCCGCCACAGAGACGGAACTCGCCAGCCTCACGCCCACGACTTCAATATCGAGTCTCCCGCCAACTTACGACGACGCCACGGCGTCGACATCGTCGGCCATAATCACCACGACCTCCGTCGCCACAGACGCCTCCGTACCGCTGGGAAGTCTCCCGTCCGCATCCATCGTCAGCTTCACGCCGACGGTTCATTTCCAGATAGAAACAGTGGGCAAACAGTGGCTCTCCCTGCCCATCGGCACGCGCCCGGATCCGATCCCCGTATACCGCGTCGAATCAGGGCAGTGGTCGCCGCAGTCTACCCCCGCGTACATATCGCTACGCTTCTGCCGCAGCGACAATAGCTGTCAGCTCATCAGAGGCGATGACGGGTCGCAAACGCCGGTGTGTACGACGCTCTACCGCTTCGGGCCGGGGAAGCCTCCCATCCTCAGGCTCTCAGGACCAGCCTGTTCAGCGTCGTCGTCGTCATCTGTTGATGACTCACACGGCGTGGCATCGGAGGAGTTAGATATCCAGATCCGACCGAAATCCATCACGTCTCGCACCCAGGTCCTCAAGACGCCGTACGGAACGTTTCGCTGGCGATATGCTTCTGCGAAAGAGCGGTCAGCCGTGGAAGGCGCAGACCAGCTCCTGCTCTGTGAATTTGTGCAACAGGTCGCCCTGTATGGAGGCAAGGCGGGAGAAAGGGCCACGAGAATAGCACAGCTTGTTCGCGGGCGTGAGACGAGGAGTCGGGGGAGCGGGCGGACCTCAGCCGGCAGCGGTGGTCGGTTGATGGTCGATCTGTCCCGGTGGACGGACTTGAAGGAGGGCGGTAGGGATGCTGTCGAGGGTCTTGTGGTTGCGAGCTGTATCTGCATGTTGAAGAAGGAGGTCGACAGGAGGAGGGTGCAGCAGATGATGCTCATGGGTGCTGGTGCCTCTGGGGCTGTTTGAGTGGACTTGGAGTCGAGGGCGACGGCTCATTTTGGAGGTCTAGATATGACGATGCTTTTTCGACGCGGAGTTTGTGATACCAATCAGATATGCGAATTCCTGATGCCCACTCCGCCAGGTTTTTCGCCTTCTTGGCGTCCCATATGGTATTCGATGAGCCATAACAAGCAGGCGCGCACAACTTTGTTCAGCCACGCAAATTCATAGAAAGAGAGCGATGAAGCGTTGCGGGTTGTGGTCTGCTTGTGACTCATCACTGTGAGCTCAACCTGACTAAGAGCCCTCAACAACCCGGTATACGAGCAAGAGTAAGAGTCACCGGGCGAGCCGGGTTTTTAGTTGAAACACTCTGGACGTATTGTAGCTGATGGATTTCACATACATACGAGAAAGCGGCCGAATCATATGTCATTTTATCTATACATCACCACATAGCTCGAAAATACGGCAAGAACTCACTAAGAATAGCCCCGTATCTATGGAAAAAGTAGCAAACAGTTCCAATGACTTCGGCTAAGTTTTTTCGCTCCAAATTGTCAAGCAGGCAGCCACACACCCCTGAGAGGCGCGCTCACGGGTACGGTTTTAATAAAAATGGCCTCGATTCTCATGTGGACGCTCAACTGTCAAGTTGCGCACAAATATTCCGCCCAATAAGATGCTAGCTCATTTTAGGGGCTTTTAATTGCAATCTGTAGGAGCAAGTAACAGTCGTATAGAGAAACTCGGAAAATCGAGTATCTTATTGTAATGCTCTAGTCCTATTTGGATATATTAAATGGTAGAAAGGAATGCTAGAGAGTGTAGGATGCTACCTCGAGCCCACGCATACATTCACAGTCATACGTCCGACGTACGTATGTCCTACGCTGGGATTACCGACATATATTATGCTTAGCTATTCATTCATACGACATTACTTCTATACCATTCATAGGACTTTGCAAAACTGCTCGTGTCGTGAAGCCATGGTATTTATCAAATTGGGAAAATGGGACCCTCTTGTGTTTTGGCACTCTGGATGAGGGTGTCTTTGTACTTCAAGTCTTGAATTGTGTTTGCATCGTATTCGTTGCCGTATACTCTGCGGATGGGGGACGTAGGCGGACGGAGAAATAAGGCCTGCGTGAAGAACGGAGTGCACTACCTGATTAAGGGGGAGGCTTGACTTATGATGAATGGAGGAGGAGGTCGTTTCATTTGGCTTGAAAAACGACACACCAGGCATTGTCGGTCCTCTAGTCTTACATAATTTCCAGTCGGTACAACACTCATATATGTGTGTATACCTGCAGTTCGTCAGAGCGGCCCCTCCATGGCATTTTGATGCGTCGAGTGAGGGTTCGGCTCTACTGAGACATGTTTCCTCCTACAGCACGTCTACGTACCTCATTTACGATATAAGAGTGGACCTGGGGTGTCAACATGCTTAAGCCTCCATAACATGCTCGACCTCCAGAGGCCTTCAGCTCGTGATCAACGAGTCTTGGCAACTCGAGGGCTATTGGAGGTCTATAATTTGCCTTCTTTCATCATCTACCAGGGCGTATTATTCAGAAACTTGGTAAGATAAAGGAGAATATCTTGAAAAGGAAAAAAAAAACCTCGTATCATTTACTATCAGCATGCCTTCTTCGCGCTTGTTCAATGAGCAACATGTCCGACCTTTGATTCCAATATTTTGACCTCATGTATCTCCACTGCATACAATGTCGTGGGGCGTTCCCGAATGGAACCTAGATCTTCAACGGAAGCCGGAGATTCTGCGGTGAATTCACATTGGGGACTTGTCATCTTGGTCCGATATTCCACGCTGGCACTTTGACCGGTCTTTCCTTGCAGGAGTTTAGGAAGTTGAAACTACTGCCCCTCGGTGAGCTGGATGGCGTGGTGAATTTACCGTTCCGCGAGCTGCATATCTTATTTGAGAGGTCAAGCTACAACATCTCAAGAGTCATCGAACTGCAACTCAGACCGTTCCTGTGCACGGGCGAACGCCCACACCAACCCATCGTGGAAGCCTAAACAGGCTTGCTCGTAGTTTAATCTCTGCTAGAACGGCCACTAGTATCCAAAAGAAAGAATTTCTCATATCGTCTCCGTTGGAGTTGTTCAAGCTCTGTCTCGAGATGAGCTGATAATAATAGAGAACCTGAGCAGATGTTTGTCGGTTCAAGCAGAGTTCTTGTCTTCGCTGCTCGAAACACATTGAGTAGGGGGCGGTATCTCAACAACGAGCAACAGGTAACCAGAGATACGTTTTAGTTGTTACTTAAAAAAATGGTCTCAGTACTAATGCATCGTGTGTCTTTATTGTCCGTTGTGGGAGTGGCAGAGAGCTGACCTACTTGTCCTGCGGGGTCTAGTCGACCACTATTGAGACCTTAGAACATGACTCGTGTAGGGCAGTTTTCTTTGTCTGGCCATCCCACGTTCTCAAGACCCGACAAGTCGCAAAGCCGTCAAACAACTGGCCGGCTCGCGATGGCACGACACGACCTCTCTGTCTGCTGTCGTTCATATCCGAGCCGCAGCTACACGCACCCTAATGTCGGACGTCATGTGGGTCTAGCACGACCAACACCGCTATGAGCCAGTCCAAGCCACGTCTCGTCACACAACGGCCCCACCAGCAAAATCGATCAAACCAGTAAACGAGCTTGTGGGAGTCCAGTCAGAGTTCATAGGTAGCTTAGTGACCAGGATAGACATCAATAAGCATACTCCGGCATGGGGTAACGGTTAACCTACTCCGCTTTCACCGGAGAGCCCCGAGTTCGACTCTCGGTGTCGGAATCACATCTTTTGTTTTTCCTACGGTGCTGGAAATCTTTTGTATCACCGCGCCTCTTCATTCTGACGGGCAAGTCCTTCTCTAAGTGATTTATTTACAATGAGGCGCATGCTTTTGCCCAGTTCAATCAGTTCGTTCTTGACCCATGGCAGCGCCAGTTTCTCATCTCCAACCTCGCATGTTATATCCAAAGGCGAACGCCATCCATCAAAAACTTACCACTTACTGCTCGCAGGAACTCTTTCCAGCAATCTTGTCTGTCTGGACTTGGACGGTTAATGTTTGGCTGCGCGGCCCCCATGGACCGACAGACGATGAAATCATGTCAACAGATGCTGAGACCTGTCCTGAAGGGCGAGTTCTCGCGAACATCATCACCAACATCCCACACGACGGAATCCCTGGCACCTTTGACAAAACAAATACGTGATTGAAGCTTGCGCTCGCCCATCTCAAACACACACGCAATCGCCCTCTCCTGCGGTGGAGGGTATCGAGTAACAATAGCTACCTCAAGAACAGGTCGGTCAGTACAAAGTCTCACGCAATACAGCCACCATTTCCAAGCTCCGACACGAATCTACAGAGGGCCGACCGGCACGCCGTTACACAAGCGCCATCGCGATGCTTAATACTTTTGTTCCCCCTCCCTCACGCTCCTCAGACGAGCTCCAGTCGTGCAGACTCGTCCGTGACATTAACACCGCCCGCCATCTTGGCGGCATTGATCTTTTCCATGGCCTCGCGGTACTGACGTGCTTTGTTAGTGTTGCCTCTCCACATAAGCGTAAGGGGACATGGACTTACGGCAAAAACAAAGTTCAACACGAGCGCCACCATCAGCGCAATGCTGATAATCAACGGGCCGACGAGGTTGTCAAAGTCCTTGCCGCTGCGGTTCATAATCATCTGTCTGCGCGTGTGCATCATGCTGTACCCCCAGAGTCCCGCGAACACGGCAATGAGAATGTAAATGATGCCCATCACCTCCGCGAGCGTGTTCTGTCCGGCGGCGGTGTACAGCGAGACGGACAGAGCGCCCAGCAGGATGCAGATGTGCTGCCACTTGAGAAAGGTACGCTCGTTGGCCAGCCACACCTTGGGCTCGATCTTGAGCTCGCCAGAGTTCTTGATCCATTCGGTCGGTTCGACGACGCCCTCGGGGAGCTGCTGCTGGTTCTTCTGCGCCCTCTTTGCCTTGGAGTACTTGGACAGCGAGAAGCCCGGGAGAACGGACGACAGGGTGCCGTAGGTCCTCGGCTGGCCAGACGACGCGCCCTCGCCGTTCCCGTTCTGTTGGTTACCACCCTGCTGCTGCTGGCGCTGCTGCTGCTGCTGGCCGTTGTTCGCTGCCTGGCGGGAGCGTGCGCTGGCCTCGGCCGCCATCCTGTCGGCGAGGTACGACTTGCCGGCGGGAGAGCTCTTGGAGACCTTGTACGAGCTGACCTTGTTGCCCAGGAAACTGCCGACGGCCTGCTCGTCCTCGGCTCGCTGCGCGCGGCGCTGCTCCTCGGCCTCGAACGCCTTTTGGGGGTCTTTCCGGATGTCCGCCTCCAGGTCGCTCAGCCAGAAGGGAAGGTTGTTGACGTAGTCCTCGAACAGCGAGGCAACGCCGTGGACAAACTTGGAGAAGCGGGGTGCGGGATGCACGAGATGGGAGCCCATCAGGTCGACGATCCACGCCGGCCGCTTGCGATTGGAGTCTTCTTTGAGCTTGATCTCGAGGATAGCGTAGGGGAAGCGGGAGACCTCGCTCTGGTTGATGCCTTTGAACGGGTAGGTGAGGTTGGCCCCGTCAATGTCGCTGCGGTGCCATTCGGACGGGTCGCGGCAGGGCCTGTCGCGGTCCAGGGTATCTTCGCGGATGAAGGCGACCTCGGTGTCGATGGAGATGCGCACTCGGTCGTCGGCGGGCTTCTGGAACGCGGTGCGAACGTAGTTGGCCCGCAAGACAGGCTGCAGCTTTTTGTCTTGGACGAAGCCCTGGAGCAGCCCGACCGTCTTCTTGAAGTTCTCAACCTCCTCGGGCTGCTGGCCTTGGCGCTCCATCTTCTGCACCGTCTTCTCCATCTTGTAGGTGCCGTCGATGAAGGGCTTCACGTACTTGTCCTTGATGGCGAACTTGCGCTCCTCGCTCGAGCCCTGCTCCGCGACAATCTTCTGCTCGATGAACAGGTCGGGCTTGCCGCTCAGCTGGCCGTACCAGCGCACCCGCAGCGATGAAGCCTCGGACTTGCGCTCCACCTTCTTCCCGTACAAGTCGAACTTGGGGCTGTCAAAGTACAGCGACGTGATGGTCGGGTCGTTGGTCCCACCCAGCTCCTTAGCTGACTGTTCGCTGTAGACCAGCGCGGGCAGGCGCCTCATAATGTACGTCTTCACCTCCAGCAAGTTGTCGGGGTGGACCCAGAACTTGTGGGCTGTGTACCTCTCGCCGTTGTGTGTCTCGCCCTGGCTCTCCAGGTCCAGCGGCTGCTGCTCGGCGCTGTTCTCGTCCAACTGCTGACGAATGGCGTAGTACATGATGGAGAGCTTGTTCAGCAACGGAGAGTAGCCCTGCTCCGAGTTGAAGGACCTCTGCGACAGGCTCAGCTGCATCATGGGGCGGACCTTGTATCTGTCGCCGCGCTTCCGATCATGCTTCTTAACAATCTTCAGAAACCCAGTGTAGTTGATGTTGCTGTACTTCTTCAGCTCCGAGATGTCGGTCGTGACCTTGTCGAGCTCCGCCTCGATGTCCCTCAGCTTCTGGGCGGTCGCGGCGTCGGGCTTCTTGGTGTCCTCGGAGCCGTCCTCATTTACGGGCGGCGCCAGGTCCTTGAGCTTCTCGAATGCGGCGTCGATGCGATCCTTCAAACCGTGGAACGTCTCCTCCTGGAACTCGGCAACCTTCTCGAGCTGGGTGTTGAAGATCTCGTCGCAGAATCGGTTCTCGTCCTCCTCGGTCCACGCGACGTCCTCGTCATCGTACTTGTCCTCGCGCAGCAGCGACTTGAGCTTTGTGTAGTCGATGTACTTGTCCTTCCAGGGCGCGTAGATGGACTGCCGCAGCGTCTTGCCGAAACGCATCGTGAGATGAGGGGGGGCAGCGGTGCTGCTGGGGATCGTATCTCGAGAGGTATTGAAGTTGCTTTGCTGATGCAGCTCCGCGTCCGTGTTTCGCAATCGTAAGGGGTGTGACTCGTTACGATGCACACCGAGAAGCAGTAAAGAGACAAGAGAAAGAGAGCGCGTTGTCGCACCTCAACTGATCCAAAATCGAAACAGCGAGTAGCGATGACGGGGGGAAAAAAACAGTCGAGGCCAGGCGGGAAGTTGTAGAAAAACAAGCTTCAGGTCCATCGTCAGTGATGTCGGCTCGTCTGGCCCGTGTTTGCTTCGGCGCGGCCCCACACAAGAGTCCCCGTCCTAGCAGGGCGGTCCACTGTCCCGCTCTGTAGCGCAGAGGCCATTGCCCTATCAGCTGCTGTGTTTACAGGCACGTGTGCTCGCTACAGATGCGGAAGTCCAGCAGCGAAACCCCTCCAGCAGGGGCTCCTCATAGGTAAGGTACGTATTGAGGTACCTATGTAAGGTACCTGGTAGGCCGTCCACGATGTGCCCAAGAAGATGCGCTGAACACGGCCCGCCTGCTCTAGAATGGCCAGTAGCTAAGCTCCAGGCCGAGTGACTGCTCCTCTCGCCTGTGGTGCAAAGAAAGAACCGAGGCACTGCCCTGTTGGACCAGTTCAAGCAAGTTTTGAGATGCGAAAACTCTTCCGGCATCGCACATGGTTGAACGCATGCGTGAATGAACGTATGGATATTATCATTATGCTAGACGTCACCTTTTACAACTGAGGAACTCATGAACCCGCAAGAATGGCCGTGTGAGTACGGATACAGATACCGGTTAGACCGTTTACACCGCGCCGACCCGATCAGACCCCTTTTCCGAAACGATTGGCTGCTCTAATTCTTCAGCCACTGATCAACAGCGCTGTCGACCTGCTTCCTGTACTCCTGCTGCGTCTTGCACTGCTCGAGGAACACCCTGTACTTGGCGTCGAACAGAATCTTCTCGCCTTTCAGGGTGCCGGGCTTGACGAGACGGCCTGGCTTGCTCATGCGGTCCATGATGGACCACAGGTTCTCAGTAGTGCCGTCTGCGGATGCCGTCGCGGCCTTGGCACCCAGCATCGCGGCGCCGTGAACGACGGCCGCGTTGACGTACCGCGGGACGAGGACAGGCATGTCGCAAATGGTGGCCATCAGGTCCATGAGCACGGGGTTCTGACACTGGCTGCCGGACATGAAGATGGTGTTGAGGTCGTGGCCGGCACTGTTCATGGCTTCCACAATCTGCCTCGTCTGCATGGCGATGAACTCCATGGTCGCGTAGTACCAGAGGGCCAGGTTGTCTGTCGTCTTGTCGCTGCTCAGGCCAATGACGGCGCCCTTCATGTTCGGGTCGGCCACTGGCGACCTGTTACCCCACAGATCGCCGTAAAAGAAGAAGTGGCGGCCCAGGTATGAGATGGAGGGGGCGTTGGCCTTGTCCGCCATGTACTGCAGGTGAGCGTTGAGAAAGTCGTAGATGTTCTTGGACTCGGCAGTGGCGAGGGCTTGCGTTTCGACATAGGCGGGGTGGATGTCGAGAATGTGCCGAAGCAGCTCGCCGGTCGCGGATTGCCCACCCTCGGCCATCCAGAAGTCGGGCAGCAAGACGTCCCTGTACGGTCCCCAAACGCCAGGTACGAAGACTGCTTCTCTTGACATGGCCAAGTGGCAGGTTGACGTTCCAGCGACGGCCGCCAACCTATGGAATGCTTGGGAGAGGTCATTCTTGGGGGCCTCTTCGTCGAGATGATCGGGCGGAAGCTCGACCTTGGCTCCGACAGTGCCAATCCAGCCGGCATATGCGTCAATCACTCCACCACCGACGGCAATGCCCTCTGGTAGGCCCAGCTCTCGGGAAGCCTTCTTGCTTAGCGTACCGACCAGCTCTCCGGCACTCTGGTACTTTCCATTCTGAATCGTTGGTTAGTCAACCGCTCTCCAGAGATGGAAGTTGTGTTGGACGAGTTTGGTAATTGAAATGGGCTCACCACCCCGTTGACGCCTCCGAGGCGTTTGAAGTCATCTTTGACAAGGTCTTCGAGACCGATCGTGGTCAGGAAATCCTCCTGCCAGCCCTTGACGCTGCCGTCGACGCCAACCGGAACGTAGCCCTGCTTGCAGACGGTGCTGCAGAAGCTCCTGGTCTCGTTGCCAGTAGCCATGTGTGTGAGGGCATCCGCCAAGTCGTAGAACTTGCACCGGTCGAAGAGCTCCTTGGGCATGTTGTTCTTGAGCCAGAGGACCTTGGGGATCTCCATCTCGATGCTCATGGTGCCGCCGACGTACTTTAGCAGGTTGTGCTCGGTGGCGTTGATCTTCTCCGTCTCCTCGACAGGGCGGTGGTCGAGCCAGAGAATGACATTGCGGTCGTTCTTGTCGGCGTTGTCAAAGTCAGGGCCGGTGACGGGGACAGGCGCGTCCGTATCGTGGCTGAAGACGGCGAGCGAGCAGGTCGCATCGAAGCCGATACCCTTGATCTTGGCAGGGTCGACGGCAGAGTCAATGAGGACTTGCTTCACGCAAAGGCAGATGCATGCCCAGATGTCCGTGGTTGATTGTTCCTATTATCGTTGGTAAGACTGCGCGTGGGAGGATAGTTTCTGTTCTGGAGACCATACATAGTAACCCGTCTCTGGCTGCCACAGCTTGATAGGCTCAGTGGCCAATGCTTTGATGTCGCCCGTCTCGTCAATGATGCAGGCTCTGGCAGAGCCAGTGCCGACGTCAATTCCAATGTAATGATCCTAGTCAACGGCCTCGGGTCAGTGGTTTACGCCTCGACCACGAGGTGGGCGGTGG
This sequence comes from Colletotrichum spinosum, assembly GCA_004366825.1. Classification (NCBI taxonomy): domain Eukaryota; kingdom Fungi; phylum Ascomycota; class Sordariomycetes; order Glomerellales; family Glomerellaceae; genus Colletotrichum; species Colletotrichum spinosum. Next base: position 271,110 of record QAPG01000050.1, on the reverse strand, counting down.
CGTTGCGCCCGTTCGAAGATGCTCACGAGGAGTTGAGGAGGTCTGCAGACGGAGGCGTGTAAGCAACTGGCACCGTTCCCCGAGTTTTTGGTGACGAAAGATGGGTCTGAACGAGACCTGCCGGCGTCTGCAAAGTGACAGAGGGCAAATTTACTTACTCCATGGTTGCTGGCACGAATTCGCCCATTCAGACGGATGTTGTTGAACAAGGAGGACCAGGTCTCTTGAGACGTCAACTAACAAGCGACGTCAGAAAGCAGGAGGCGAGAGGTATGAGCAGAGCTATGGGACACAACAGCAGAACGGCAGGAAGACAATGGACGGAGTAAACCACCTATGGATGATGGGGGGGAGCTGGCTAGCTTAAGAAGAGCATCCCTCAAGATGAGCCGGAGGCGGGGAGTCATCAGATGAGACTGTTGACTGGATACACTCCCTCGCTCATCAGCTGCCATCGTCCAGATGCCCAGCTCATCTTTCTTCTTCTTCCAATTCTTCCATCTGGTGCTTGCTGTGCTCCGGGCTCTGCCCAGGACCTGGACCCTTTTTGCCCCTCCATCGAGTGGGGTAGCTAAGTAGGTATCGCATAAGGTAGGTGGTGTATCTGTACTGCAATAGGCCCTACTTCCACGGAGTACCCTGCTCGGTAACTACTGTGTAAAGGCCAGCCTCGGATCATGCAAGAAAATCGTCTCGTGAACGGTAGAAATTGGCCAATGAAGCATTGGAAGGCGATGGACGCCCATGCCAAGTGGTTGCGGCGCACCCAGTCCATCGCTCCGGGGGCGACACCGACAGGCCGGGGTGTGGGGCAGCATCCACTGTGGCACGGCGAGGTGCACTGAGGTCGAGGCGAGGTGATGGGGGCCAGTGGTGCGGGACGCTCGGGGAAGGCCCAGGAAGGCCCTTGAAGGGACAGGCCCCCAACGCCTGGGGATGGACACGAGGTTCGCCTACCTGTGAGTTACGGAGTGTTGTAATTAGGTATCTGCTCTTGCCTTGCCTTGCCACGATCATCACCAATCGCTCCCCCTCACGGCCCCCTCAGTGCTCCCTGTTCCCCGGGAGGCGAACGAAGAAGGACGTGGAAGAAGGGAAAGCCCCCCGCCATCCATCCATCCCTCCACCAGATCTCCCCGCATGATTCAAGGAGGGGGTGTGAAGCCATGAAGCCATGAACTGGCGGGCTGACCAGGTCTACCGACACGGAGTACACAACCTACTGTATAAGGTAGACAGGTGTGTCATTGTTTAAAGGTATCTAGAAGGTCGGTAGACATGCACTGCAGGAGTCGTGTATGCCTTAGCTCACACCAAACGTTTCGATCGAGTGACAGTCGCTAAAACACCGAGCTGACAGGAAACACTTCACAGTCCAACATCGCAGACAGACAACGTGACACCTTGGATGATGCTGGCTCGTCATACGGCGGGAGACAAACCCACGCAACTAACATTCAACTACGTTACCCTGTCTTTTCATACCTACAAGTAATTCATACGTACTTGATGCGTGTATCCCCCCCGCGGCATCTAGGCCTCTCGGGCTTCCCAGGAGCGCATGCAGGCCGATTCAATTCAATGGATACCCAAGGGATAGCGTTGCAGCAGCTCCCGGGACCCAGCAGGTGGATTTCTTTCATCTCGTACCCACGACGCGACTCAAGTCAAGCCAACAATCGCCATGTGAAAGGGGAAAAAAAAGCACATCTCGAAGCACACAAACAACCAGCGTCAGTGCGACGACGTGTGAGACAACGACTTGTAGCTAGCTTTCGGGAAGCCCAAAACGGACTGTCCGCCCAAGCCGCCTCCCTCCCTCCCGACCGACCGACCCCCAACACGAGCAAGCCCTGTCTCTGATCTTCCTCTCCAACCCAGTCGATGATCTTCCCTCCTAGCTATAGGGAGAGGAAATGCCGCCAACGCCTCGCGCCTGTGTGGTGCTGAGTGAGTGAGTCCGTCTCTCCAGCCAGCCCCACCGTCTACGCAAAACCTCCATCCACGATGCGATCCAATAGGGTCTCGAGTATGCTCCGTTTCGCGACCTACATACAGCAGAGCCACGAAATCGTGGGCCCGGTTTCTCTGCTACATAGGACTCCTTCCGCTTGATTGACAAAGTGTTCTAGCCCGCCATCGGACTTCCATAAACTGTAGTGGTATACAAGTATCCGTGCTCGGTGCACATGCATCCTGTCGCGCAAGGATTACACCAGTGCCTGTCAAGCCCACCCAGCAGAGTCACGACTGTGGGGAGTGGGACGTGGGAAATGCGGCTTGCTGATCACAAAGAGCTCCTCCGTCCGGAGGAAGGCCAGAGAGCCTGAAAACTGCCCAGGCGGTTTTCCTTCTCTCTTCGAATCGGCTACTATTCCCAAGTTTGTAAGATATTTCCACTGCCTGTGGCCACCATGATCACGTCGATTGGAACGGATTGCATGGAATTGTACTTTATTAGTCGCGGTGATACGCTCAAACATGCGCCAATAAGGCCCTAGGTGCCCATATGAGGTTGTGTGCACATGTCGTCCAATTCACCTCTCTAATGTTGCGGTGTGCTCAGCCATCACCGTCTGCAGCCGCCCATCCGTCACTCCTCAGGTGCTGTCCACGGGTTGACGGACACATCATCGCTGGCTCATGCGGCCCAGCCTAGCCTTGCCAAGTATATATATGTTGACCGAGATGCCGCGTGGCTTGCCCGCCGATCCCTTGCCCGGTGGCTCCGACGAACGGAGGAGCCTCACGAAATAGTAACACCCCCATCTTGTGTCCGCGCCTCCGCTGTTCCCGAGGTGCCGATCACTATCCGTACCTGCGACCTAATCACCAGAGCTGCTTTCTTTTTTCCTGGTCGGGTGGTTTAGCCGTCGCATTGGTGACGCACCACACCGCTTTCCAATGTGCTGTTCCTTCGCGGAACTGGCAGCCCCTCGGCGTCGTTCTTTGCCGCCATAAAGTCCTACGTGGTCAGACCGCAGACTTGGCTTCTTCCGATCTTTTTTGAAATGACACGCTGTATCACAGAGAGCAAAGCTCAATCATGCCACATTGGTGGTGTATGTTTCCACTTGTCATCGTCCATCTTTAATTTGCCACGAAGGAACTTGAGATCTTCCTGAAAAGTTTGTCAGTCTATAGTCTCTGGAAAAAGGACATGCGTGGCGGTGCTTACCTCGGCCTTGCGCTTGCCAAGTACTGGCTCGGGCGTCCCTCTTGAGTATGACGGCGTAGTTTCCCGAGCCTGGGTAGCCTCCGCGTGGCAGCTATAGTGGTATGCTCGGTTGTTGACCAGAGTCGTGTCAAGCCACACCCACTCTTGCGCTGTGTCCAGCCACTTGTTCTCAAACTTCTCTTGACAGATGGGGCAGACGCTGTTGATGCCGCTGGAAGGGTCTGGCACTGGTATGTATCTCTGCTTGGCTTCTTTCTTTTCCTTGCCAGGGCTTGACGAGGAGTTTTCCGATGATTGAGCATGATCCGCATCGATGACTTCCTTAGATTTGAGCCAGTCCTGTGACATGTCAGACAATGCTCAGGCTTGGGGGGTTGACAGGAAGCACTTACATTGTAATCAACATACCAGCTGCGGTGTTGACCTCGTTTTTCCGCGTCTACAAGCCGTTGATGTGCTTTGAAGTGCCAATCCATGTGTGCCATCTTCTTCTTCCGCCCTTCTTCGTCCTCTCTGAATCGTCTGCCGCACTGGGTGCATTGCCGACCCAGCCGTTCATATAACTGCGACATGGAATGTGGTTGGTACCTGCGAATGATCAGCGGGTTGCTCAGCGTAGTGACGGGCAGCAAAGTGCTCACGCTTGTTTCAGTGCCGTAGGTTCGAGACGGTTGGCACTCGAACCTGCAACAGGTGGGCGTGGCATGCCTGCCAGTAAGCTGGCAATGTTGGGAGGCAGCAAGCCGGGTGGCAACATGGGCATCGCGGGAGGCGGCACCGGAGCGACAGCCGGCACCGGTGGAGGCGGTGTCGGCTTTGGTAGCCCCCCGGAAAGCAGACCGGCTTGCCGCAAACCTGCCAGCAAAGCCATGGGGTCTGAAGGAGGAGACGCGCTGCCTTGCCGTTGCGGTTCCGCTCTCTGCGGCGGAGGAGAACGCAGCGCCATGTTTGGGTACGGAGGTGTTGGTGTTGGTGCCTGCGGCGTCGTGGACTGTCTGGACAACAGAGAAGCAAGAGCACCTTGACCAAACAAGGCGTCAAGCGTCACTGAACTAGACTGTTGAGGGGCCCCAGATGTGGGCACTACAGACGCCGCAGGAGCAGGCGGGGGATGGTGGGGGATGGGTGTAGCAGCAGCGGTCGAGTTTGGGACCGGAAACGGCCTCACTTTTACGGCAAGATCTGATACTTGATTCTTAATGAGCACCAGCTGATCCTGTGGCAAGTTCTGGTGCTGGAGCAAGCTCTGCACGTCCAATAATGCCTTCAGTCTTTGTTGAATACTATGATCCTGCGAGTTCTGCGCAAACTCCAACTTCGAAGCATCGATCAATTTTTGGATGTCTTGGACCAGAGATTCTTTACTTATCACGCCAACTTGAGGAGCACCCGCCATGAGCGGAGGCGGTTGATAGGGACCAGGGGCTGCTGATAGTGGCTGGGCACTGTACGATGGAGGAGGAGGCTGCAGCTACATTAGCGTTTATTCTTGAGGACGTGGAGTAGAGATTTCATACAGCGTGAGGCGCCATCTGGGGATGATGAGGAAGAGGGGCGCTTGGAGGTCGATTGCCGTTGGGTTGCTGCATAGGAGGCGGCTGGCCATACGGTGACGGCTGATGGGAGCCAGGCCGCACACCAGGCGGCGGCGTCGGTGTTTCACGATATGGCTGTCCGGGCCGGACACGACCTCGGCCCTGCTGAGCCTGAAGAGCCGACGTACGGGCCTTCATCAGAGCACTCTCAATGGGCTGGGTCACCTCTGGGGCAAAGACGGGCCTCTTGTCGAGAGATCCGGGCACAGGTTCCTTCCATGTTCGCAGCATTTCATCCATTTTGCGGCGAACCTGGCTATCGACGGCGGCGTACGCTTCCATGAACGTCTGGTATAGTTTCGCTCCGAAGAACAGGGTGTACGGAGTACCGACGTTCTTGACGATCGAGTCGAGAACATAGAGCGCCGGTAACTTCTTATGGGCCGGGGCCTGTGATTCGCATTAGTGAATGTTTTTGGCGAGCAGACCGAACGAGGAAACTCTGCTTCGCTGAGCCCCGTGCGTCGCATCAGTGACAGAAGGGTTGACCTACCCGCAAGATGTGATCTTGCAAGACTTCTGATATAACCTGAGCATGTTCCGTCTGCTCTCTTGCAATCATGGTCAGATTGCTGATTTCGAAGCGCACGTTGGTGGCCAGGTCTTCAAGAGCCTGACGATAGTCTTCCGCAACTTCCGCGGCGGACGTTTCGTAAGACATTGCTGCGAAGTTTCCTTGGCTGGAACGAGTTGTGGAGTAATTTTGACTGTCAATAGCACGCGATCGCGAGCAGAGATTTGCAGAAGAGCGATGCGCGGTGGGGAGAAGATTCAAATCGTCTTCAGCCCTTCACCGTCAGCACTGGGAAGCACGAAGAAAGCCAGCCTTATTGTATGGGGCGCGCACGATTCCACACCGATGGTGAAGACGACGCTGGTAACCTAAACTGGGAGGGCCGAATTTTCCAACGCTGGCGTCCAGGCCTCCTTCTGCTGAAATCCACCGAACCAAGCCAACCAGATCCAAGCAGATTGCGTGGTCACCGCCGAAGCATCATCCAGCGAGAGCTCTTGTAGCCACTTGGAATATGCACAAATACGTTGCCAAGTGCGGGCGAACGTCGGTGACCGCTGCGTTGACTGCGCGGAGATGAAGCTTTGAGAGTCGCCTATTTGCGATGGCAGGAGCTATCGCAGTGGCAATGCCTCTGGGTATTGAATTTGCGACCGTGTGGGTGTCGCTTCGTAGATAGCTTGTCAGGGTCGATGTCGTCGTGGGGAGTCACGGCGACGGGAAAGAACGCGAGATCGAGGTGAAGTTGGATGATTTGGAGGTCGTTCTCGGATTGGTACCACCAGACAACTGAATGACGGTCCGTCAGCCGTCAGCCAAAAACCGTGGGATTTTCCGGCTCACGTGCTCGACTATGCACGGACCAAGCGATGAGCTCAGTTTCCCGCCTAATCTTATCTAATCTCTCAGCAGCTCCGGCACCTCCAGATCAATGCCATGGGGACAGTAAATAAGGTATTACGAGGTAGCTAGGCAAGAAAGCCCGCCACCGTTCGATTTGATATTGGTCCTTCATAACGTATCTGATGGACGAAACCCAAGCTGAAGCTGTAGTGCAATAGCTTATTAGGGTTTTCCCATCTAGACTTGGTTCGTGTCATTTACAGAGCCTGAAGCTTAACATGTGTTGTTGATTTACAAAAGTGTAGGAGAATAAGCTGACAGCAGCAGCAGGTGTCGGTCGTTGTGCCTGGGCTAATGCAAATGTATCGCAAATGCGTAATGGGCTCTTTCGCTCCGAAATTCATACTAGGATGCACCAGAAGGGAGTCTGCTGAGTTGAAGCATGCTTACCTACATTTGCTCCAAGCAGGTATGCGGACGTTCTGAGATCTATCTTTACTTTTGAAAAGAGACTCCGAGCTCTCATGCATTGCAGACGGCATTTGGCTGTTTGGCCGGGGTTGCCTTCATCAAAGCGACTTGTCGTGGCACAGAAAGCTATATCCGCCCTGGCATCAGTCGCGAGGTCTCGCGAATGGCCTCTGTGGCAGTGCCGGCGCCTATAAAGTAACAGTCGGACGCAAAAGCATTCAGGCCTGGGCCAAGATCGATGCCAGGTAGGGAAAGACATACTATGTACTGCGAGGGGCGCGAGAGGGCTATACTTGGAAATTGGCGGAGACACAAGTGCCAGAGATGGGTACTGCCACCAAGGCCGGCGCTTATTAGGCGACCCTACTATAGGCCACGCCTCGGAGCCTTCAACGATCGGTGCTCTTGAAAGACTTTAGCTGATGCTGGAGCTGACGGCTGAGGTGCGTCCATTTGGAATTCCAGCCGCCCGACGTAATGCTAATCCTGGTTTCATCTCACGGTTTCATTTGGATATTGTGCATTGCGCCTGGCCGCAAGGCCATCATGTGTGTGACAGGTGGTTATGGGAGCTTGGGCCATGCCAGCCATGGTTGAAGACGAAAATGAGATCATCGGGCAATTGGTTTCTTGAGACTATCTTATTGACTCGATTGGGATTTTGATTCAGCATTGAGAGGCTTCCGCCAGTTGACGGCCCAACATGAATCTCATTCTTAGAATCCGGTTTACCTGAAAGGGTCCAATTGTCATTATCTTCTTCTTTACAGCAGCTTTTTGAATACTACAGACATACTCTAAGAGACACATCGTATACACTGATCTGACCACAGCGGATGCAATGCAGCGGTGCTGGACCAAGTTCATCCTTGTGCGGACAAACAGCAGTGACCAACTAATTATATGAGATTTCCGGCAGTCGATGGGGATCCCGCCCGTATCGGAGGTTTGTGACCGCACTGAAGTCGCATTCGGCAGGGACTGCTTTGCCGCTCACACTTCGTCCCAGGCCTGTCCTCCTGCAGCGAATCGGCATTTCTGGCGCCTGCAGGGGACGCCCAGTGAGCCACCGTGCCTGACATTTGGCCGGCGCCTGTCTCTCGACTAAACTCGCATGAAACAAAGTGTGGACGTCCGTCGTCCAATCAATCCGGCCTCCTTACCCTCAACTGAGAACCTGCCTTGTTGTCTGCACCGTAATAATAACCATGCAGAACCTCGACCAGCTGGCTGCTTCGCGACCACGGCATCACTCTTCCTTCGCTCGCTGTCCCTGTCGTAAACTCATGCATCAGCCCTTTAGCCACTGTTAGTGGCCTCTCTTATGTCCGTCTGGTCGACACGCCAAGTACAGCATCGCTTCCCATAGGATCATTTGCTCTTTCTTCCCGGCCCCAAAGTCAAGGATGGGGTCGATGTGACATCCAAATCACGATTGGATGAAGGTGGTCCACGCCAGTTCGTGTCACTCATCCGTGGCCTCGGCTAGCTAGACCCTGCTTCGTCTCGTCTCTGCGCCCGAGCAGCTGGATGATCCCTGGGAAGTGAAGCTGGGCGTGAATATGCCACGGCTGGGACGCGAAGATGGGCTTATTCACATGCTGCAGGTCTCCGCTGCCCGACCCAAGAGAAGACGCAACTGGGCGATGTTCACCCGCTTCCAGACGCCTAGGTAAAGCTGGTTCGGTCAGTGCTGAGTGCTCGACCAGGGACATCATTGAAACCACGTCGGCCTGCATCAGCACGGCATCGTCTGGAAACTGAAGCGCATGAAGCATCACAGCGAAGAGCAGCAGCCCATTCTGATGCCGCCATCGCCTTTGCCTAGGTCTTAGTACCTTGGTACACACGCCCGCCGGCGCGCATGGAATATCCTGGCGTTGTCATTTTCGCAAAGCCGGGGCATGAGAATGATCGTCCAAGCCGTTCGTGAGAGAACGGAGACCTCGAACCCTCCTCCCCAGTCTCTCCTCTCCCCCCACCGGCGCATCCCGGTCTTGACGGCCCCTTCGCGCTGCTTAATCCATTGGTCTCTGAATACTCAAAAGTTTTGAATGTTACGCAAAACGGCGAATGGGAATGGTCGCAGGGCAGACACCGTAGACGCGGCCGATACTCTTCCTTGCGTCTATGCCGTGCTCGACTTGCCCTTGTCGTCCCATTTACTTCGTTCCACCAACGCGCGTAGAAGTGACTGACATCAGCCTGCTTTTTGGTCTTTCACAATTTTTATTCCTGTCATCTTAATATTCAGAAAGCTTGGTGTGTATTGAAACAAACAGCTGGGACAACAAAGTCCTTGTCTGTATTAAAGGAAGGAACTCCCGTCCATCCTGCCCTTTGACGTCGACCTCACCACCGTCGTCCTTTGGCAGGCGTTCCTCCCCCCACTCCTTCCCATCGAACAGCCCTGCTATTTCCTGTCTCTTGACTTTTGTCTCCTAATACTGTTCAGATCCAATCCAATCCTTCCAGCTTTTCATCTCCGTCCACCTATAACACCTTCACCTTCACCTTCACCTTCTTGCCTGCCTCGCCTGGACTGGTTTCCAGTGATTCAGCATCACCATCATTTTCATTTTTACACTGGCCGGATACCGATCTCTGGTATACGGCGTTCTCTTCAATTTATCGAGATTCGGTTCACGACAATCCTAGCAGCACTATTCCTCGCTGTACGACTCATACGCCCCGATCGACGATCACTGTCAGTCTGGTTGACCCGACTAATCGCTTTCATTCAACAAACGTGAGTCTTACGCTCTGTTGCCCAAATGTGTCGCTAACAGCCCCAACACAGTTTGCTCCTCGATCGAACCTATCAACATGTTCAATCTCTCAGAGAACTCGCGTCTCCGTGGCTCCGGCCACATGCTGCTCAACGTCCTACGCTCCTTTAATGTAATCGGCCTACTGGCTGTTTGCGCCTCGACTTGGGTCATGATCGTCATGTCTATTCTCAAGCATCACTTCGCCTTCTTCGACTCGGCTTCTCACTTCTTTACCTTTTGCATCGCCATCTTTCTCATGTTTTCCGAGCTCAACCTCTTCCGCGGCTACTTCGAGCGCAACTGGCCCGTCCTCTCATGCGAGCATGGCCTCAGCTGGCTGGGAATTTCCATGGTCGTCATGGGCTGCCAGGTGCTTGGAAACATCAGCGAAGATACCTACTCCCAAGAGACGATCGGCCTGCCCTTATGGCGTCTCATTCTCGCCTCTGGCATCCTCGTCATCACATTCGGCTTCTTCAACATCATCTGCTCCATTGTCTTCCGCGACGGTTCCGGCATCAATGCGCGTAACATCCGCAGCGACGGTACCCTGGCCTCCGCCAAGAATTCGTTCGTCGATGGTTACTCCGTTCGCAGTAACTCTATCCGCAGCAACCCTGTCGTCCAGCAGCCCGTTTACGAGGAGAAGAGGTTTAAGCGCCTGACGCAAAAGTTGACGCCCTGGACTAAGAGTAAAAGCGGCAGCGTCAACCCCCGACCTGCCATCAGCCACCCAATGCCCCCTGCGGGCGTTGAGCGCGGCAACGACGTCTCCCAGACGGACTGCAGCTACCCACACACCGATAACAACTTTGACGAGGATCGCCGCAGCCCGATCATGCCTCAAGTTGCTCGCCCGCCCACTGCGCTGCACCCCATGAACGCTCACCACTCTCGCTTTTCTAAGTACAGCGAGGTTAGCGGCATGGATCGCTTCTAGGGGGTGTAAAGGACGGCACGAGAGGCTTCTGCTCTGCATGACAACTTGGCAACTCTCAGCCAAGGGGGTACCGGCGTTACGGATGATTTATCTGATGAATTGGGAGGGAAAAAAGATACCCGGCACGTAAGGCACGGTGTACGACGGATATGGATGAGGGTTGACATATTTGATACATGACTACACACCAGCGACGAGGGTTGGCTACATTACAGATTACAGACGATTTGGGTCGATAGAACCAGTAATTACTTACGAATTTCGACTGAAATGATCTTTCTTGAAACATGCCATATATTGTATTCTGTGGCCGAGACGCAAGACGCACGATTTCAAAATCAAAGAACATAACGTAGATGTGTACTTTTGTCATAGGGTCCTGACAGCGGCGTGTTAAGGGTAATCCAAGCATTTTCAAAACGCAATGGCGACCATGGGTTTGAATTGGACACCGAGGCTGAAACCGCGTTAGTCGACGTGGAAGATTTTGTATCGTCAGCTACGTAAGGTAGGTAGTCCAGGTGAGAGGGGAGTCTAAAGGCTGACGGGACGAGGCCTCTTTCTGTTCAAACGGTGCCCGCTGACGATCGTCCCGGGCGAGTCCAGGCCCATGCACCCCACTCCAGTCGAACTTTTCTCTCCCGTTGCAGGATTGGGAAACAACCAGCATTATCCGTACGAATATAGCAATTCGACAATTTAGTACCGTAGTACTCTGATGGTACGAAGAGCTAATATCGACAGGCACAACAGGGCGTTTTGGTTAGTGCATGTCCGGGCGCCCCGGTTTCGCGAAGAAAAGTTGACCCGGACCAGTGTTGGAAACGACGGGACCTACAGGACCTGGACCCCAGAGCCAGAGGCACAATCACACACTTGGGAATCCGGAGGCACCATGAATTGTACAGAGGGGACGGTTTTGAAGTCATCACAAAAATCACATTTTGCCATTACGCCCGCCCAGTATGTAAGCTCATCAAAGAGGCTGTTCCATTTTCGTATCGAATCAAGTTTTTGTTCCCTGGGGTCAGACCAGAACACTCCAGTGCATGATATCAAGTGCCCTCCGGACGAGGACGAAGAGCGGTAAAAGCGACCCGAATACCACCAGCCCAGAACCGTGACCAGACCCGGAGGCTACAGCAGCCGTAGCAGCACAAGCCTTCCCCACAACCGTTTTGTCGTCGTTATCGCGGGAGTCATCGCAGCAGCTGTCGTCGTCGAGTTGGGGAGGTAGGCAGACGACAGGAGGCACGTCACAAGAAACGGTAACCTTTTCAGGTAACCGTTTACCGGTAGCGCCACAGGGAGAGGGTGTTGTGGCGCTTCCAGGTCTTTCTGCGGCCGGCCTTGGTCTTGTTGTAGCGGTGGCCCTTGTTGAGACCGCGGGACTTCTTGCCGGTGGCGGTGAGACCGCGGGACTCGCGGTGCTTGTGCACGGGGTTGACGATCCAGTTGATGCGAGGGTCGATGCGGATGGCCTTGTGCTGGGGGTCGACGAGGATGACCTCGTAGTACTTGTAGGTGGAGTCCTGGTTAACCCAGTAGGAGTTGAGGACGCGCAAGTTGGCGCAGCGGCGGCCGACACGCTCCTCGGCGGTGGCCTTGAGGGAGCGCTGGTACTTGAGCTGGTTGACACCCTGGTTGGTGGGCTTGCCTATGTTCGCAGGTACGTTAGAAAGCGATTCTTTTGGCAGCGAGCTCGGGCAGCAGTCCCGGCGAGTCGGCCGCATGGAGTTTGTAGAGACATACCGAAGGTGGCACCCTTGGCAACGGGCTTCTTGCGGCCTCCACGGCGGACGCGGACGCGGTAGATAACGTAGCCCTGCTTGGCCTTGTAGCCGAGGCGGCGAGCCTTGTCGGGGCGCGAGGGACGCGAGGCGCGGTGGATGACATTCAGCTGTCGGAGCTATATTGATGCACTCTCAGCAAAGGTTCAACGAGTGTATAGCAGGAACGCAAAGTTTTCTCCCCCCATTCCCCGCTTCCCACTACTAGAGCTCGACGACAACGCTCCGTCGTCGAGCAATCGTGCGAGAGGCGAGGCGGCGAGAGATCTTTTGAACGTCCACATTCGGATCGGGTGTTTCAACGTACTTCCCAGCAGCGGACTCTGAGAAGGAAGCGCATCACATCGGACTGCTTCTTCTTCTGGAGCTCTTCGACATACTTGAGGGCACCCATTTTGACTGAACCAGGTAACTGTTAGCCAGTTGTATCGAATTCAAGCGTTCCAAGACAGGTGATTGACAAAATGCCGATCAATGGTGTCGTCGATTCAGGAGAGGGGAGGTTACAAACCAGCTGTTCACGTAAAATCCGGCTGCCGAGGTTCTGGTGAGGGTGGTTGATGATGAAAATTTGGCGACAATCGGGAAAGAAACTTCGTACGGACAACTGGGAAATTTGGGAATGGTTGTTGTGGGTTGTGTCGTAAGCGACGCGCTAGCCCTAGATTGGCTAGTCTGATTGGGTTTGCCCCGACCCCGAAGTGGGGCAGGGCGTAACACCACCGGGACGTTTCGGTGAGTGTCGGTGTAGAGTAGGTAGAAGCGCAAGCACGCAAACTGGACCCTGACGTCTCGGCGCAAATCGTTCCTACTGAATTATATGCTTTTTGCAATGGTTTCTCACTCCTCAAAGTACTTATCAAGTGACGCGTCTGCCCCTCATCAGAAACCATGTCACCATTTGCGTAGTCTGATGATTCTCAGTTCCCGAGTTAAAACCACGGAGGAATTATACACATGTACTGAACTGACATATTGTCATGTAACGCATCATTTGCACTCATAGGCAGGCAGTTGAGCTATAGTCCTCGTGTTCTCAAGAATTGGAGTATCCCGAATTATTTCGTACAAAACCCCACACCGAGCCCTCAACAAGAAGCAATCCCTTTTTGAATCTCAGGTCACACCATGCTCGTGTAGAATGAAAAGAAAAGAAGTCTCTCTGTCTATGTCAATAGTGCCCTGAGTGGTAATGAAAGTCTCTCAATCTCCTCTTGAATCTCTCATCATCATGATAGGGGAGAAGGCCGTGTTCCCTGATCTCTCTCGAAACGCAAAACAAAACCTGAGTGAAAGTGGTATGTTGACAGCGAGGTTCTCAACGTGTCTTTCCCTTTTTTTTTCTCTCCCTTTTAATCTTCTTTTGTCTTCCCAAAGAAGTATAAAAAGGTACCACCGTTTTGACAATTTAAATGCACAGATAGAACAACGTCCCTACCAACGCCAAAGTGAGAGCAACAGCTTCCGTTTCCTCGGAGACAGGTTAAGCATTCCTTGCCTTGCCGGTCAGCCAGTAAATGGAAGAGCCGCAGTGTCACAAGTATGGGAAAATTGGGAGCCGAATGATTAGAAGGAGTGCCGAGAGCATCGGCCACCAGGTGAGTGCAAGAAGAGAATTGAAACTTGCGACATGAACAAAGTGCATGATCAACGACTGTTCAGGGACAGCCCCTGAAAAGCGGCAGCCCAGTCGTTCTGTGAGGTCATTGGAGGCACACCTGGCTCGTGAGGACCGGACCCTTCAGGCGCTGGGGCGAAGCGAGACCGTATCTGGTACTCACCGGCACCGGGGAAGCTATAGTTATCGAGAGTTGGCATTACACCAGAAACATAAGGTATGTTTCCGGGCCTAGGAACGCTTCCGAGACCGCCCATGTGTGAATACGGGTAGTTTGGTTGAGAATAGCCGGCACCAGGACCTGAAGGCCTGTCACTGCCAAAGGAAGGTGTGAACGAAGGCTGAAAACCGCGGCCCACGGGTCCTGCACCATTGTAACCCCCAGCTTGCTGATCTTGTGACGCCTGCTGCTGGACAGCGCGTCTTTCAGTGTTGTTCGAGACTCGGCCGACGCCGACGGCCCCAGGTCCTACGCCACTCGGGGCTTGTATGCCCAAAGTCGGGCTGGCAAAGGAGGCCGGGTTGATTGCCGACATCCAGATTCTGGTTTTGTAAATCTTGAACAGGTCTGTGACGAGAGAGTTGAAGTTGATGTACGAGTCGGCGAAATAATAGAAGGTCAGCTTCTTCCAGTCCCTGTACGCAGTCAATATCGGGAATCGCATTTCCAATTTAGCGTCACCCACATTTGAAACTCCGCATCGAGAATCTCCATGTTCAGCCCATGCTCCTTGACCTTTTGCATGCAAACGCGCTTGGCTTTGGCCTCGTTGCCCTCCTTGTCCCGCAAGGCATGAATCTCGTGACTTTGGGCAAGGCGTTTAATCAACTTGGGCTTGAGCTCTCCTGCGTTGGGCTCCTGCATGTGGTGTTGGTTGGGCGGACCCATGCCGCCGACGGCGCTTCCCTGGAGGCCATTCGCAGCTGCCATGAGGCCCGCGCCAGTTCCGTCCTGCTGAGCAGCAGCGTTCTGCGAGTACATCATCAACCACTTGTACTGCTCCTCGGCGTAGTGCTCCTTTGATTCTTTGGCGGTCTGCCAGTCGACGTTGTCTTTGGCAACAGTGCCCAGATCAGTGCCCCGATCGGCCTCCACGATTACGAGATCACCGGGCTTGACCGTCAAGCCTGTGCCTTCTTGAATGTAGAAAACATCGGCTCTTGCGCACTTGAAGAGGACGATATAGAGGGATTGATTGTGGCGCGGTATGCCATATACGTTGCGATGCGGCGAGGGCACGCGATTGCCATAAGGTGGGTGCATCTGGCCATACGGCGACGGAAAAGGGTTCGTGAACATCGAGCCAGGAGGAGCTTGCAGCCCGCCGCTGGGGGTGAAGTAGGCAGCTGTGATGGGAGTGAGTAATGGCACAAATGTTGCTGGACACTGTCATCTTACCGGTGCTCCCCATGCCTGCATAGTTCGGATTCTCGCCGTATGGGGGAGGAAAGTCAACAGGCTGTTGTTGCTCCGCAACAGGTGTGTCGAGCCCAGTGACGGTCTCGCTGATGGAGCTGATGGAGCCTTGACGCGTGGGAATATCTGCAAAGGAATGCCTTCGGCTCTGCTGACCTTCGGGTCCGCCGAAGCCGAGTGAGCTGTGCCAGTAGGCTTTCTTAACAGTCTCTAGCTTCCGGTTCTCGTACGGAGATCGGAGCCCCGACACACCGAACTCGCTCATCCTACGACCCAAAGCCCTCTTAGTGGCCAGATCGATTCCATCGTTGGCCTCGTCGAGTTCGTCAATGGCATAGTCTGACTCTTCCGGCACAGATTCACGCAGAGAATATCCGTTGCCTAATCCGTAGGCTGCGCCAGTCGATGCCCGGGGCCGCATTCGGTTCTGATACTGCTGCTGCTGCTGCTGCTGTTGCTGTTGCTGTTGCCGCAGCATGGCATTCTCCCGGGCGAGCATCTCGATGGTTTTCGCGTCAGAGGTCTGATGGATGGAGCCTTGCATAGACTCAGTGGCGCTCTCGTCATCGTCGTCGTCCACTTCCTTTACCTTCCCGAGAAAACCACTGTCGTTTGACATCTCGCTCAGCATACTGGGTCGCGAAGGGCGGTGCTGGAGGCCAGAGTGACCGTGACCGTGAGCACGACCGCTCCGGCCAAGCAAGGCCGCACTGCTCATAGACGCGGGCGGAGCATCAGGCTCCAACTGCCCCACGGAGTATGACTGAGAGCGATACGTCTTTGGGGTGGGATGCAAGGGGATGGCGAAGGGGATCTGAGCATTCGTGCCAGCGTCCCGCGGAGCTGGCGAGGTTTGGCCGTAATTGTTGTCGTTGAAGAATGAACCTCCAGCCGAGCCAGGAGGCATAGTCGAAGTGGGCGAGGGAAGAACTTCACTCAAGCGTGAGGGAGGATCTTTGCGCTCGGAGTTCCAGATTGCGGTACCCCAAGAAAACGCAGAACCAGCGCCAGGAGCGCGACCGATGACGCCAGACGATTGGGAATGAGTGCCCCATGGCGCGTTGCCCTCGGCTGAAGGAGTGCTAGGATGCGACGTCGTAGGCGACATTGAGCTGCTGGCAAAGGAACCCTTGCGAGGTCGCGGTAGCGGTTGCGTGGTGTCGTTCAGCCAAGATGCTCGTCTCACTGGTTTCTGCGGTTGCGAGACCGGCTGTGGAGGTTCCTGACGGTGAGAGTCGGTCTCGTCGTCTGAGCTTGCCAGTGCTTCAGAGTCCGGAGTTGATCTGCGGTTGAGTTTATCGAGAAGAATCGCGTGGCTGCTAGGAGCGACCGTCGAGAAAGTCCCTTGACCCGGCTTTGACGGCGGGCCAGGTTTGGCTGCACTGGCAGTCCCCGTACCAGAGCTCATTGTGTGCTGGCTGAGCGTATAGTCCTCTATGAGATCAGAACGTTGAAACAAAGCCTGTCGTAGCGACTTGCTTCGCCTCGCAAATTTACAGCCAGATTGTCACCGAAATTGAGCGGTACGAATGCTAGACGAACAATGTCGACAGACGAAGGGACGGATGTGTTGTCAATAACGAGGCGTACTTGTCTTGGCCTGATGTAGATTGAAAGAAGACGAGAAGCGGTGAAAGCCGAACGGGCCTAGACAGAGTGTTAGCAGCTATGTCATCAAACGTTAAAAAGCCCAGCGCTGTGAGACACGATGAAAGAGACGAGTTTCGCCGCAACCAGCTGGGGTGTCACGCGGAGCTGCGGCTCAGCTCAAAGGTCAAAGCTGTGGCAGCCACTGCCTGACGGACAGCTCGATGCGCCACGAGGCCCGAGACAGAGAGGTAGACTCAAAGAACAAGCGGCTAGGACTTGGAGGGAAGGGTCGAATAAGATACTGAGAGCTCGCGTGCCACTGAGCAGAAAAACAAAAGGGAAGATAGTAAGAGAAGTCTTTTGAAAGACACAGCTCAGCCTGACGATGAGCTGGTCCAGGGTGGAGCAGGTGACGCGCGCAAGGCAGGGCAGATCCGGGATGCGCAAAGTTCCCAGCCAGCCAGTTGAAATGCAGTGCAATTGGGCTACATAAAGCAGTGAACCTGGCCTTCGGAATATTTTGCCAACAGCCCCAGCCTTGCAACGTGGAGATTTGAACGGCAGACAATCAATAGCAGGTACGTACCAAGAAAGCGTGGATTGCGACGAGATCAATCTAGGTATGAAAGGGTATCAAAAAGGCGCAAGTTTCTATATGGCGGTTGAGGTACAGAGGTTTTGGTACAGCGTTCGTGAGAGGACCGAAACGGGCGACGTAGAATGGTGCGACGCCAACCTGAGTCGTAGGCAAGTCGAGGCCGGTCGAAACGAGGAGATTGCGAGAAGACGATCCTGCGAAGTGGCAGACGACGAGGTAGGTGGATGCAGTATGGCGCTTGAGCGCGTGTCCCTGAACTGGCGAGATCAAGACACTGAAAGTGTGGGCGGGTGGTTGGCGGCGACGCGGCCACGGAACGGACGTGTGAAACTCGCGAAAGGCAAGAGCCAGCCAGAGGATGAGTATGGCGCGCGAGTAGAGTCGGAAGGAAGAAGAGGAAAACGTGGAGTGTCAAAGTCGTCTAAAACCAGTTCGTCTAACCCGGATCGGAATGCCCAAAGGAAATAATACCAACAAGGTGTTGTACGATGAAGAGTTCGAGCTGCGTAGCTGATAGTCGAAAGTGGCCTCTCCTGGCTTCGCCTTGGTGAACAAGTGTTGTGGAGCGAGTATGCGTGCTGCGAGCGCGAGCGCGTGCGCGTGCTCCTTCTAAAATGAAATACCGGGGATGTTGGTGGAGGAGACGTGATGCGACAGAGGCCGACAAGCTATGCGCATCGCATTGTTGGCGTGCAGGAGAAGACGATCGCAAGGAGAAAATGAGTTGGCCGATGAGACGGTCACGAGAGTCTGTGGTGGGGAAAAGGTAGGTAGATGAAGGGGAAACAAAATAGCCTGGGCAGGAAGGAACTGCTCTTGACGCTTGATGTGGCGGTCCTGGCGGCTGGGAGGAAGAGGCGGAGGAACAGTTTAAAGAGGGGAGAAGGGGAACAGATGAAAAGATGAAGTGGTGTGTGAGAGTGAGAGTATGTGTGCGAGTGTGTTGGAGAGGTTTGAGAAGGCGATGGATGGGAAAGAGGTTGTGTGTACGGAGTACGGAGTACGAAGTAGTACGTTGGCGGAAGCGGGGGAGAAAGACGTTGCGACATGAGACCAGAGCTTGTTAAAGTGGCTGGTGCGGTGCGGTGCGGTGCGGTGCGTTGAGGACGAGGTCCAGTGCCTGGTGTGCCCAGTCCCGTCTCAGTATGGAAGGGGTCCGGTCCGGGGTCACCTTACACTACCAACGACCTACCTTACGATTAGGCAAGGTAGGCCAGCTTGGGGATCTTAAGCAGAGGGAGGCAAGGCAAGGCATGGATGCTATGGCACCTATGGTAGAGAAAAGCTATGGCTCCCGTAGCACCTACTGCGATAGCTGCTGGAGGGCCAAAATCAGGTTTGCTGAAAGGCAGGGTGGCGAGCTACGCTACCTCCTGACGCTACCTATTACCTACCTACCTACCTTACCTTAGGGAGGTACGCAGCCAAGTACGTATTTGACGATGCGATGCGGGGGAAGACTGGAGATGGAGAGGCAAGGTGAGGTTGGCCGAGGTAGGCACTGCGTATTCTTAGCTACCGACTCACGCAAGCAAGTGACGAGGCCGAAGTCTTAATTATACCCATGTATGCGAGGTACGGCACGGTTGAGGGATTGATGCGATGAAAAGTGTCGCGGCAGCACAGCACAGCACAGCACAGCAAAGCAAAGCAAAGCTCATCACGGCGTGGCCATACCTGCCCATCGAAAAGAGATAGGTAGGCATCTATACTGTTAGAGACAAGTGGGTGGTGATTTCAACTCAACCCAACCAGTTCCAATCCAGTCTGTCGCCCTACTGTAGGTTTTTCTCTCTCTTTGTTTTTTCTTTATTTTTTCCCCACTCCCAGAGATGCAGTTCTCTGAGTACCTAGTTAGGAACGTCTAGTTTATTTAGGCGTACTCCGTCCAACACATCAAGTAGTACCTGCCTTACCTTCGCCACCGCCGACAACCAAGCGGACACCACGACGTAGGTAACGTAAACATCTGAGTACTAGGTAGGCACTTACCTACTTAGGTTCCTACGACAATAGTAGCTAGGCATTTAACTACCTAGCCGGAAAGATAGGTAGGGTAGCATGGAAGCTGGGGCTGCTGTGCGGACTGGCAGGCACGGCAATGTGCCAGCGGGTGTGACCCGCGGGCAGCCAGTGGACCCAGTCGACTACCTGTACAAGTAGGTCGTGCGGGCGGAGGAAGAGGGTGGACAGGTCCCAGAAAATCATCGTATGGGAGAGTGGGAACGCGACGGGACGATGAAAGCACAATGGCGATGCAGTTAAAGTCATCGGAGCGACTGTATAATAGAAAAAAATAGAAATTAATGGGGGAAGTGAGAAAGGAATATTTGAGCCTTGTACTAAGAAGGTTCTCGTAATGATCATCGATTTCGACGAGGCCGTTACAAAACATAGAATGTGATACATTGGGGACTCACGTACTGCGGTGTGTCACAACCAGCTTGTGCCTCACGATGGGCATACTTAGTAGGCATGTATGTTCATACGTTGACAGGTACTAAATATGCATCGCGATCGCGGACTGTATAGCTCCGTGGGCGAGTTATGAGAACAGAGATGGGGCTAGCGCAGGCAATATGAGTGAAGATGAGGCAAGTAAGATAATATCAGCCCATTGGTGTCAACGGAGCCTATGCACAGTCCATAACCAGTTATTGCACACCAAGCATAGCATTGGGGCATGTTAAGAGGGCGTTGAGCGTTGCATGTTCTCGCCGTCCTCGCGTGTGTGACTTTGAGCGCGGGATGGGGTTCGCCTGGCAGGGAGAGAGTATTATGAGACTACCCAATAATTCAAGGAAAAAACACTCCGTTGACAATGTTGGACTGACGGGATTAACAGCTTGGGGGGAGAGGCGAAATACCTGGAATCCCTTGCTCAAGCAAAACATTAAATAAGAGTCGAGCACCACCAGATGACCAAGTTTGACAGGCGAGACAAGAAGAACAGACTTCTTCGTCACTGACGGTACAATTGCATGGAACAAATGAGTACATGTCACCTGAGCAAGGCTTCGTATCTCCACAAGCAAGCTGGAGGGAACCAACCGCCTCACGAAATGCGCAACCTGTGGTGGAATTGCAGTGAAGAAGCCCAGGATGTGTCCACTTCGTATGCTCTCTGTGTAGGTACTCCGTATAAAGCACCGACTGCAATCTGGACGCTGGACGCTGGACGTGGCTATTTCCAGAGTTGCAGCCAGGAGAGACCAGGACATTTGGGACAAGAAGGGTTATTACATATGAAACAGCAGCCAAAGCAGCCTCAAAGGACTGATCCTGACATCATCAGCCAGCCAACCACACGAGAGGAAGTTATACAGGGCCAATAATTGCTGTCAACAGCTGGAGAAGACGAAAGTGGTGTGGTGCAGCATCCCGGACCACTATGGAGCGAATGAGGCCCTGCTGTGGTATACCTATTGATCCAGTACTGAGTAGACATCTCATCTCGAACTAGCACCATCCAATGTCGACTACCTTACGCAGTAAAACTGGGTCAGGGTGCTGCGAGAGCCGACGCTGGTTGCACAAGAGGCGAGTGAATGGCTTGAGCAGAGACTCAGTCCAAGACTTGCGAAGGACCAGACAACGGGCTCTTATTGCGAGCGTGTCGTCACTTATAGTCCATCATTTATATCCTATACAAGATTTACGCCTACTCTCTAGTCCAAACCCGCCTGACGAGAACGTGAGGCAGTTGAGATCTCACTCAAGACCAAGGGCTGGGTCGGTGGTGCCTGAAGCAGAACATTGTAGTGAACAAGTACGGATACCTGGCGTAGACAATCGCGACGCTAACTGTCCTCGATCACCTACAGATAAAATCAGTACGTACCGCGCAGCTTCGTCCCGATTCCCCACACTTTCTCCAGGCGGTGCCCCACTTCGCGTCCTGTGCCACTCGCACTACACCTGCCAGTCCCAGCACCAGCTGGTCCAGTCCAGGCCGGTCCTTGCCCTGACCCTGGTCTTGGTGGAGGCTGTCAGCGCTCAAAGCTCAGCGGGATCCACTGGATGCACAGGCATATGGGGCCGTTCTTCTAAGCTTCGACCAATGGCTTTAGACCATACCCTTCTGCTTCTTCTTTCTACCTGGACGCATCTCAGAATGGAGACCAGATGAGGAAGAAGCGGGGAAACAGCCAAAACTCCCATCCCAGGTCTTGCCGTGCTGGGGCAGGTACCTGTGGCATGCCTTGACATTACCAGGCCTACTTTTAAATTTCTCTGTGTTTCTACGGACATTCGGTGCACTATTGCCATCGACCAACTCGACAACTGAGGATACGGAAGAAGAGGCGGTGTTTGGATATCCTCTCGTCTTGTGCAACTCATCTCCTGTCGACGCTTCAAGAAGCAACCCCCGCACTTTGCCTGCATCTTCGCATCGTTCTCATGGCGGCTTACATACTACCTAAGGTAAGGTATACGTAGTATGTGTGTACTACAATTACCACCTGACTACCTACGGATATAATCTGGCCAGTCTAAAAACTTTCTGCAGGAGCACATTGCACCCTCACGACATCGACGACGCCCTGCATACTGCATCGGCAGCAACTACTAACATCTTCACCAACGACGTAGACAAGGCTGATTTGATTTGACGTCCATACTCCGACTTGCACCACGCGATGGCGCCCATTCGCATGCGTGCAGATTTTCGTTCCAAGGATTTGAACCTGGTACTCTTCGACCCTAGCCCATGCGACGGCGTACAAGTTGCATTCAAACTCGTCGTGATTCGCCGAGTTCGTCACAGTTCAACCGCCATGCACCCCAGACAACCAACACCCGACGTTTTTTTTTTTTCGCTGCCCGTCGGGTCGCACTGGGGAGCTTGACTGCTCGCCCGCCTGAGCATGACACGCGCGCCACGTCTGGCTTGGGCCGGTCGCCGTTGCTGAGAAGAAGAACAACAGATGGAATTCTTCCACAAAGACGCAGGTGTTGCTGACGGTGCTGCAGCGCGGCTCTTGCATCCTGCACTCAGCCTCTCGGCATGTATTGACCATCTGACCCAGATGCGGCTGGCTGCGACATGCGGAACTCATTAATCGCCCATCGCCGATCCCCTTAGCCTGCTGTGCTGCTTGTTGGCCCCTCAAACAGCGAACTGGCCGACCCTATCTGCGGCTTTCAGTCAATGGTCAACGGTTACCATGGAAGGGGATGCAGATATCGCCCTCGGGTGCCTCCAAGGCCCTTCGACTTCGACTTTTGCTCGCTTCCGGTATCCTATACGTAGCCTGGTCCCGACCATCGCACAGGGCCCTGTCCTCGACACTGCCACCTTTCCGCGGACATATGTGAGACGCTGTCTCGATCCAAACATGTTTGTTTCTTGAACCACAGGACGCACACGCCGCCATCGTGTCCCGAGTTGTGAGCAATGCATTAGCCAACGCCCAATTCTGCAGGGCCGTTCCTTGCAACTCTCTGGCGTCTCCCGTTAGCAACGAGACTAACCTAACAGCACATCTGGCCGCTTGTTACCATTTATCACCCTGCACCAGATCAGTTCTCTCCACAGTCTGTCAACAAGCTCGAACACGGGAGAATATACTCTGTCAACTACAAAAGCCCCAAGAGCGTACCGCTCACCAACTTTCAGGGGGCTCCCTAAGAAGAGGAAAATTGGCCAGACCTACGGCTCACAGTCCTGTCCAATAAGTCCTTGTAATGTTGGACAAATGTTGGACACCAGCGGACGTCGCATCTCTGACGTCGTCTTTCAACATTGACAACTGGAGGCGTAGATGCGTGTGCTGAAGCGGGCAAGGTTTGCCTTTGAAGGCCTGGTGGTCTAGGTCCAGGGCTCTTCTCCGAGACCGAGAGGGGTAAAGATCGCAGCGGACGGGCTGCTGCAGCACGTCACGCGCACGCATCTCCAACTATGCAGAACTAGGTGCAACCTGTTCGATTGGTCCTCTTCCTCACTGACCTCACAGTGGCATTATCCAGGCTCCTGGTCATTTCACTTTCCGTTCGTCGACTGAGGTGTACTGGGAGTACACAGTAAAGGCGAAGGCCGTGTGCGAACGCACTGCCGGCAGCCGATGCATCAGGCGAACGTGCAGCAAGTACACCGGATACATGGGCAGCAGCTTTAGTGCGGTTCACGTTCGAATTCTGGGCTCAGACTTCGTGATACGGACATCGTGGTATTCCAGGGAGCCAAGGAAACTGAGACCACCTTCGATGCTGCTGCTGCTGCCGTGACTGCAATTCCAACGCCAACGGTATTGGCCTGACCTGCTCCCGCCAGCTGGCCGAAGCGACGGGATTCAAAGGCATCTCTCGACAACAATGAAGCTCGGCTTTGTCGGAAGCCGAGCCTTCAAGTAGAGCAACCCAACTCTAGAATTTCACGGATGCGACTTGGCATGCCGTCGAACGAGGACGTCGAGCATCAAAGTATGGGACCGAAACGCGGCGCTCCGCACTGCCAATTCAGATCGACAGACCCAGACCCGATGGAGGGTGAAAGCCAAAACTGCGACAGGGGGGGGGCTTTACCCCGGATTCTCATCTCGTCATTAGACTCAACCTTGTGCTGCGGCATCGGCTCACAGCGAGCCAGAAACAACATCGACGTCTGAGCGGCGTCAGCAATTGACCAACGGCAGCCGTGCAATAGAGACGACGAAAGAAAACCCAGTCGGCCAGCCCACACGAGGTGATACAACGGGTGGCCAGCTAACTAGCTGTTGTCCGCGCACCCTCTCTCTCTTTCTTTAGCGCATCTGATATTCGGCCGGCCGTCTGCAAGAAGCTAGCGACGACAACCCTCGCTTGTTTCCGGCTCCCGTCTCTCTTCCAACAAGCGCCACGCAACAGGAGATCTCAAGCGTGCCCATGCTACAGATGCAAGCTTGCCGTGCTGCCAGGGGGCGCTCTTCCCGTTGCTTGTCAGCAGCAGTCAGTTGCACTCGGTGCGGGGAACGGACCAGCATGTACCCGGCAACTGGCATGATGATGAGGAGATGCGGCACGAGATCAGCGAAAGCAAGAGTGGAAGCTGAGCCCGGACACGGGGCGAGGGTAAGCTCCTGCAGCGCCAATGGGCAGATTCCCCAAGAAGAAGAGGGGTGGGAAACAAGCTGGAGGTTGTGGTGGCTGGGCGCGGGAAGCGGAAAGTGGTCTGGCCGCCGGTCTACCCTGTAAGCGCAGACGCAGCAGACGAGGGCGGCCACCTTGACATGGAGATTGAACGAGGAGTGCACTCCGACCCGTAAGCGTCGTCGAGGTTAGATGAATGGACAATGAGGGGTTCCTGCACGCTCACGGCAACAGCCCCCCCTTTGGCTGCCGGTGCTGAAGCGCCGCGGCAATAACTGGCTGGGATATGAATATGAGTCCAATCAACAATGAGATGGAAGCAACTCTCAGCCAACCCTGACTGTTCTGAGAACGGAGACGGTCTCGAAGGCCGTTGCGCTTCTAGGACGATGGCGATCTTTTCCCGCATCGTCGACGGGTATTGTCTGATTCTTCAAACGACCAGCCTGGCCGGGCTGCGTCTGCAAAATGTGCATGGATCGCACGCTTCTGGGCCGGTCTCGGCTTACGAAGGCTAACCGATGAAGCCGCAGTGCCGTCGCATTGGCATCAATCGGAACCGAACACGAACGTTGGCGAAGTCGAGGAACAGATTGGGAGTTACATCACAAGGCTGCGCGTAGGCAAGGCCCCTGGCGCGGGTAGCGTAGACGAGGCTGTGGTGCGCAGCTTATCGTTGGGTATCCGTCTCGCCGGCATGCCACCAGCCAGGTGAGTTGTCGATGTAATTATACAGCTTTTCTACAGGTTTCGTTGTACCGCCCCAAGCTCCATACCAGAGAATCGCAAGACCACGGCCAGGTAGGTTAGGTTGGGCCTCCAGCCTCTGCTCTCAGGCCGCACTTGGCTGCTGTGCCTTTTGGGCCTTGAGCTTCTCCTCAAACTTTTCAAACTCCTTGATGGCGATCTCCTCTTCCTCGTCGAGAATCTGCTGGACACCCTTGACTTCCTCGATCTATTTTGGAGTTAGCATGTCTGCTCTGGGGGAAGACGATGCGGATGCGGCAAGGAGAGACTACTCACGTAGTGCATCAGCATGCTCTCGATGCCGTTCTTGAGCGTGGCCGTGCTCGAGTCGCACGTCCGGCACGCACCGCGCAGCTTCAAGAGCACAATACCGTCATCGTTGAAGCCACGGAAGTCAATATCGCCACCATCCTCTTGGATGGCGGGTCGTATCCTCGTCTCGAGAAGCTCCTTGATCATGCCCACAACCTCGCTGTCGTTCTCGTCGTAGGCGAGACTGTCCTCTTCTTCCTGGGCTCCCTCGCCGGCTGCGCCACCCTCCTTCTTCTCGGAAATATTGACAATGGTCTGGCCGGAGGTGATGGCCTCGGTGATCAGGGCGAAGATCTCGGGGCGAATGTGGGCCCAGTTGGCGTCGGCGGCCTTGGTGACGGTGATGAAGTCAGCGCCGTAAAAGACGGAGGTGACGCCGTCAATGTTCATGAGCTGGGCGGCCAGCGGCGAGGGGTAGGGTGGCGCAATGGTTGAGCGGGGGTTCATGTACTCGATGAAGGGGCTCGATATGTTCTCGGGGAGGATGCGGTGGTTCGGGAGGAACTTGATGGCATCCGGATTCGGCGTCGACTCGGTCTGGATGAAGATTGTGCGGGCGGCGCCCTGTCGCGCGGCGAATGGCGACGGCCTCTGCTGTGATGTTTGTGTCGTCTGGCTGCGAGGCAGACGGCTCTGCTGGAGGAGGCCGGAGGAGGAGGCGGCGGCGGCGGCGGTCAAGTCGTGGCTGGAGAAACATCGCGATTGCTGGGCAGAGGCGGATCTCAAAGTCTGGGAAGAGCGCGCGACGGCGCGGAGGGCCGTCCTCGATGCTCTGTAGGAAGACATTGTGGTATAAGGTAGCCGTCGTCCGAGGGCGTGGGTATTCGGCGGTGTACGGAGAATCGATCAAGAAAGGCGTTTGTATGTAGTATGTAGGGCGATGTAGATGGCGATTTTAGGTCAGAAATGTAAAAAATGTGACTCTTCCTTCCTGCCGTTGACAAATTTCCAAAGGGTCTTCTCTCCTCGGCATAAGGTGCGCAGGGGGGACCGTTTTCACGGTAAATGGAGCTAAATCGGCTTTGCCAGCGGGCAGCGAACTGTCCAGGACCCTCTTTTCTCGTTGCCGCCGTTCAATTCCGAGGCCTTGTATTACCAATCATGGGTCCTGCGGACACGCCTAAGAATGACGCAAGCACTGCGAACCGACACGCTCAGTTGCGTTATGTATACGGCACTCCGTACCCAAAGGCCACTCGCCCTTCTGAGTTTGCGGTTAAACTGATCGGCTGGACTACTTGTAGACTTCTGTGGAGCATCGGTCCTGGCTTCACTGTTACGCGAAACCCATTTTAGCAGAGGTGATGCTGTTTCCTCAGTCTGTTTCTTGAGGTGCTTCGCATACTTGGGTAGGTGGGTAGGTACCTCAGGGACATCATCTACAAGTGCCTACTGTACTCCGTGCTAGGTACTTGTAAGGCCCGTAGTGTAACCGTAGTAATAGAGGGGCTAGGTACTATGTGAGTGTGCTGGAATTTTATGGAGTGCTCAGCACGCTGGGCGTCGGGTCCTAGCGGGGCGGCAGCCTTCTGTGCCGCGGGTGCCTTCCAGGTGCGGGCCCGACCTACCCAATGGACTTACGAAAGGTCCACCTACCTTCAAAAATTTAGGATACAGCACGAAGCTGAACGACAAACGAAGGGGGGGGAAAAGAAAGAAAAACCGCGGCGCGTCAAACGGCATCCAACGAGCACCCAGCGCAACCACACGCGCTCTCCGATCAGCAACCGACTTCATACGTAGTAGGCCTGCCTATTTTTATTTTTTCATGCTGCACGTCAGCACTTTGTTTACCTCGTACCACGTCTGACAGGGGGGCCTGCTTCACGAATCCTCGGAAGCCGAGGAGGGGAAAAAGATCCCACGACATTGAAGTTTTTGCGCGCAAGTTGCTTCGGAACGACACGATCATAACAGCAGTTTGCAGCGCCGGCAACAGTCGGACACAGATTCAAGGGCCAGCACGAATTGCCGGGTCTTCTTGGTAGAGGAGGTTTGCCAGCGAACGAGCGCTTTGCGATGGACGCCACGGCGGAAACCGACGCGGCCCCTCGGTCCCCGAAGCGCGCCCTCGACGACGTGGACGAGCTCGTCGAGTCGGAGAGTAAGAGGTCGAAGACGATGAGCCCGCAGGAAGGTCAGTGGGTGGCCCAGGCCGCCGGGGAGAACGTCGAGACCGGGGGCGAAGCCGCGCAGACAGCTGCTGCGCCGGCGGGGCTCGGCCGCGCAGGAACCGGCGCGGAGGGGGATGAGAGCGGACAAGCAGAACACGCAGCTGCGACGGCGAGCAAAGGGTCGACAGAAGCAGCATCGGCGCCGGTGCGAGCAGCCGAACCCGCGGCGGCGACGACGACGACAGAGGCGGCACCGGCACCGGCACTACCACCACCACCACCACCACCACAAACAGAGTCCGACGAGGCCCCCGACGCACCACCGTCGCCGCCCAAGACGAAAATGTGCGACATCTGTCACGAGAAGGAAGGCAAATACAAATGCGCGCGCTGCGCATTACCCTTGTACGTTGTCGCCGAGATTCTCATTATTCGCACGTATTGTGACGTGCTCGTTATATACATTACATTTACTGATAAAACCCGGGCTGGGCACGAAAACAGCTGCTCCGTGGCATGTAACAAGATTCACCGCGAAAACCACCCGCCGGACCCTGACCCCGCGCCGAAACCGCCCTCCCCGAAACACCCCGCGGCGACGGCGAAGTCGACGGATCCAACGCGGAATCCACACGATCCGCGGAACCCCTTTGGCGTGCTGGACGACTCGGAGCAGGTGCGCTACCTCTTCAGGCGGTACCCGCTTCTCCGCGCGCGGTTGCTGGAGATACTCGCCGCGACGGAACCGCCGGCCGATGCGCAGGGCGCCGCGTCCGCGGGCGGCGGGAGCCTGAACGACGTCATGAAGGCGCGGGCGCTGGCGGCCGCGCACCCAAAGAAGGAGCAGTGGACGCACGACGTGGGTATCCGCAGGGGCAAGGAGGCGCTGCGCAAGGCGAAGAGGATGCCCGGCGAGGAAGGGGAGGGCGTGCGGGAGTACGTCGAGCTCATCAACCACCTCGTTTCCAAGGCGGGAGAGGCCGCCGAGGCCGCCGAGATTATCCGGAAGCAGGCCGCGGAACAGGATACGGAGCTGATTAGGCGGCTCATGGCGGAGGGCAGGTGAAGACGTTGCGAGGGTATCCGTGACGATGAAAGGGGAAAAAAGAAAAAGAAAAGAAAAACACCACAGCGTTCAGCGGGGGTGGACTAGATTCGAGGCGTACGCATTCGATAGGTGTGCTGTTTGACCACCCTACGCTTAGAATAATTCAATGGCATCCGCGCTATGCACAACACGCAAGGCGCCGCGGCGAGCCGAGTGGGCGAGCCGAGCCCCTTTTCTTTCTTCCTCTCGCGTGCAACTCGCCGTTGCAGAGAATCGCTCTCAGTGAGTGACCTTGAAGCGCGAGAAGAAGCCGCTCTTGGGTGATCGCAAGTTGGGGTCGGACGGCGGGCTGCCGCTGCTGTCCCTCGACGCATGCTGCTGCTGCTGCTGCTGCTGCTGCTGCTGCTGCTCCTCCTGGCGGTGTTTGGTAAAGGCGCCGAGTTTGTTCTTGAGCGCCCAGATGGAGTCCGCCTTGCGCAGGGAGTGCTTGGCCGGCTTTTGCGGACGCGAGCGCGTTGCCGCGGCCGCCGTCGCCGCGGCCGCCGTCTCGTCGCTCTGGGACCAGTCGACGCGGTGCTCGTTGGGATCGTGGTCCGCCGGGTCGGGGCTGTCGTACCCGTACGGGTTCGGGGACGACTGGCCCGAGTCCCACGTCATGAGGAGGTCGCCCGTGCTCACGCGCCTGGCCGCCGACCTGCCGTTCTGACGGACGTCGTCCGTTGTCGCGACGCCGCCGCCGGGGTTTCCCTCGATGGTGTGGCGGTATTGGGGTTTTTGTGGCTGGTGATGTTGTTGTTGTTGTTGAGGGCGCAGGTGTGTTGGGGACTCGGGGATGGTCGTCCGGTCCGAGTAGAAGTTTTTGCGCTCCTGCTGGTGCCGTTCGCGATGCGCCTGGGCGATGCGCAGTGCGGTGCGGGAGAGCTTGTGGACGAGGCCCTTGCTGCTGCTGCTGCCGCCGCCGTTGTTGTCGGCCGTCGTCGTGCGCGCAAACTGCGATGCGGCGAAGTGGGGCACGTAGCCATGGGGACTCTTGTCGTTGTTGTCACCTGAGGATTTGCGAGCGGATTTGGAGCTGCTGCGTCGGTCCGCATCCGGGGACTTGCTCGACTTGGGCCGGTCCGTGGATTCCTTGGTCGAGGGCTTCTTGCCCGGTGCCGGCGCGGGTTCGGTGCGCGGCCTGGCGATCATGGAGGTGCGATGGCCGCGGTGGACGCCGTTGGGTTTGAGAGATCCTTGGTCCAAAAAGTCTCTAGCCATGCCGGCAGAGGTCTGATATGTCGGGCTGAGTGGCAGGCCGGCGCCGCCAGAGGCCGCGGCGGCTGCTTCTGCGCGGGCCCTGCGACGACGTTCGGCATGGAGCTTCTGGTCGGCGAGGACTTTGGCGAGCTTTTGCGACAGCTCTTCCGGGTCAAAAGGCATGGGCTGAGAGCAGCGTGGGCGCGGACGAGCAGCGGCGGCGGCGGCGGCGGCGGCGGCGGACGGCTTGACGGGGTGGATGTGCCCCGCCTGCGCCCCGGGGTGATCGTGAGGGTAGCTCATGTTGTACAACATTGTCAATGACGTGCAAGTGCCCCACTCACTTCCGGGTGTTTGTGATGATGAGCCCGTTCCGCACGCTTGTCTGGTGGGTGATTTGTGTACGGTGAGATTTGCGAGCGTGTCGAGGCCTCGACGTCGTCTTCAAAATGCTTCCTCTGACAAGGAATACTACGTATGCTTCTCGTGTGCTGGATACGAACGGCGCAGCTCTTATCTTGAACCGAAGGCTTCGACCGCGGGGGTGGGTTGGCAGGTGAGAAATAAGTACACGAGGGAGATCGACCCAAGGAAGTGTGGGGCAAGGGTTGATGTCACATCCGGATACCTTTGAGAAACGGGTGGTCAATCACACTTTCTGACGTTGGCGTGAAGGAGACGGGCGAGAGAAGGATAGATGGTAAATGGTCGGATTTCCTGGTTCGTCGGTCTTGGGACTCGCGCTATGTATATGTCATACGACGCAACGGAACTGCAGACAGACGACTGTGGTTGGAAAGGGCGATGAGATGTGGGTCGAAGTGCTTGATGGTGCTGGTCCTTCCAAGGGTCCTATCCTGTCGGCTGTTTCGTGGTCTAAGGCAGGGCGCCAGGTACGGAAGCTGGGCGCTGTCCCGCTATCTACGGCACAGCGGAGGTCACAGGCGTGGTGATGTGAGGGCAAGGTGTGTGATGCGCGAGAGCGGTGGGCTGGGTGGCAGCGGTGATGGTGGTGGTGTGCCCTGTCGTGCGTCGTGCGTCTCGCGTCTTGCGTCCTGCCGCCTGCGTCGTAAGGTATGTAGTTTGCAGGGCCCCAGACGATATGTACCTCACGGGCGGAAACTTCTGACCCGCATCGACGTTTGCTATGCTCCCTCTCCTCGGTGTCGTGCGCGGGCCTGGTTGAGATGGATATGTGCCGCCGTGGTGAGAAGAGAGGCTGGACGGGGGCGAAGCAGATATGTAAGGCACGTCAGGCGAACCAGAGGCGATGACGACGGAGGGAGGAGAGACAGGCGGAATGTGAGGCGTTGCCTAGCGATGAAGAAGGAGAACACCAGGGACAGTAGAGACAACACTGAGAAAAGAAAAACAAAATAAAACCATGGTGGGAAAGACCAAGAATTAAGAACACAAGGGGGGGGCGGGGGCGGTCACGGATGTCTTGAAGGTCGAGCGTTCCATAGGCTGCATTTTTAGACAAGATTCGGCTGGGCTGGGGGCTAGGTCTGGCGATGTCAACGACTGTAAGTATCCATCCATATGGAATAGCAGTAATTACGGAGTAGAGAGACAGACACCTCCTGTTACCAGCTCGTCCACTCGGTTTCTGGCTCGGCCTGATGGATCGAGACGGCTGACGATGGCTGCTGCTTGCTTGCAAGCCCGACTAACACCAAGACTCTGACGAGGCTTTCCCAACCAGACGGAGTGGTGAATAAAACAGGTGGGGGCTGGGGAATTGCGTTTCCAAGCACGGCATAGTAAGAAGAGAGAGAGCATGATTGCTATGCCTGGCCGCGATTGAAAAGTATGGGGAACAAAAGAGACGTTGCAACTCGGATCACCAAATGGCTCCCTGGATGCGTCGACCGGCACGCGGTGCATAGCAAAGCTATCAAACTTGCATGCCAGGCTCCTGTGATTTCTGTGGTTGATTTGCTGTGGCCCAATCGATAATTAGTTGACGCTTGCAATTGGCGACGACTCAAGGGCCAGAACCTGGGCTAGTTGGGTGCCATCTAATTTATCGCAGAGCAGTCTACGGGCGAATAATGTGGTGCGTGAGTGGTCTTGCGGGAGAGACTGGATGTAGCCATTCCCGAATCGACCAAGATCGTGACCTGCGACAATCACCACCACTACCACCGCCACCACCACCACCAAATAAAAGGTTGTGAGCCAGAGCGGGATGGGGAAATAAGACAGCATCTCTCGTTCGCGCTGAGCCCTTTCTTGATTAGCACATGAGCCACGCAACTGTAGCAAGCCCTGTTGGTCGTCCAAGTTGCACTTGGCCAGCGGTCGGACGTCGCTTTGGGACTCTCACTCTCTCTCCGGGCGTTCACATACACGCTTGACCGGCACCGTACGCCGTCGTTGCGATGCGGTTGGAATTCTGGTACTCTGGCTCACCTCTCAGCTTGCCAATCCCAGACAATTTGTGGCGCTGGACCCAACATCAAGCCTGGCTCTGGCATGGAAGAGCGTTACCCTGGTTTTGACGCTGCTGACCTGGAAGTCAACCTTCTCTTGAGGCAGCCCGGGCCTGGTCCACAACCACCTCGGTCAATGGAAGAAGAGATATCAGTCATGGATGCGCCCACCTCCCAACTGCTACAAGAAGCAGCCCATGCAATCACCCAGCAGTCGAGGAGAATGGCAGACAAACTCCCCGATAAGACCGACTGAACTCTTGGCCATCGTGCGCCGCATCCGTAGCGTGAATCCCACTTTTCCAAGACGGTGTGGTAATCTGACCTCCAGTTCACGGGTGCGGTTGTCTGCATCATGCTGTAAGAGGCCGCGCAGCGTCTGCCACGTTCCCAACGCCCTTGGTACCGCCCTCCGTCTGCATCCCGAGCCCCCATCCCCAGGAAACCGTTGTGCAAAAGCTCTAGGTGAATGGGTTACAAAGTACCGCTCCGGTCCTTAATTCACTATTTCCAGCCACTGGACGACCGACTTTGGAGGCTGGCTTTGAACTCGCCGTCGTCGCAGGACCGCCGCCAAACCATCCGCTAGCCATCAATTTGGCGCCAGCCAGTTTTGCGGTTGGCGATGGCGGAACGACTGCCTGGATGCCCATTTCTGAGGTCGAAGCCCGTTAGTCACCGTCTTCATGAGAGCCTCGTTGCTCCCTTAGATAATTTGCAACGTATATTGGCCCCTTTAGGGCCAGGCGCGCGATTGAAGGACCACTCAGACGTCTCGGTCACGACTCTGGACGTTTGTCGACAACCCACCCACAGCGCTCGATGCGTGCCACATCCGACATGGGGTCTCGGCCGCTTGACGAAACCATGGTGTGTGAGCTTCGCGTGCTGTCTGAGGTGTAGGGGCCGGTGCTTGCTTTTTTCCTTACTCGTGGTCGAGTCCATCAGTCGAGTCGGGTCGAGTCGAGGGAGGTGGCTGGTCTTCAAGTCGAAACAAGAAACGAGAGCTTCGGCAGTGCGAGATGCCAGTAATCATGGGTGCACATCGGTATATCTGCATGTCTCGTCCTCGTATCGCCCTCCCATGTTACCTAACCGCGCTTTACGAAGCCATGTCTTGTCAAATCATGCAGCTTGGCCATGCAGCCACACCTCCATTCGGCCGACTTCTTGACGAACGATGGGCAGCTTTTCACTCAAGCTTTGATAGGGAGAAACAACGGTCTGCAGCGCCACAGCTGCACGTTTGCAAGAGTCATCGTTGATTTGGCTGCTCTTATCAGTTGTCCACGTCGACGTGAAGCCAAGCGGAGTGAGATGGTCTGGCGCCTGGCTGATTATGGATACAACCGACCGCTGTCGAAAGCAGTGGACCGACCGTCTGGGCAAGATGACAGCCGGCTCCGATTGTGCACTATAATTGCGAGCGCGAGATTTGTTGGTCGTCCATGGCTCCGTAGAGGCTCACTAACTTGGACTGTTTATCCGTGGCCGATCTTGACATGAGCTTGTGCTTGGGTCCGCATTCGGCTTTTGCACAAGACTAATTCTTGCCAGTATGCGCCGCCAGGCGCTTTTTTCCCCTGCGGCACGCGACAGTTTGCCCAAGACAAGGGGTCTTGTGGAGAGGAATGCCAAGAAACCGATCGCAGACTAGCCCTGGACGTTATTTCCACCGCAAATGTGATCTGTGGCGGCTCGAATGCCTGTTCCGCAGTAGAGGTACGGATGCTTTGTGAAGACACTGCTAGTACAGCGGCTGCGCGAGATGAGATTTCCGACAAGGCCGAGGCTTTGCGAACAACACGGGGCAGGTAAAGCTGGTGTTCCTCAACCACACGCTTATTTTCGATGGTGATTCCCTTGTGGACGAACTGTGCTGACTATTGACAGAAGTCTTCGTCGAGGCTGAAGTAAAACGCCTTGTCAAATCTATTTTCCCCGCCAGCGAAATGGTCGTATTCCGGCCAAAATCAATTCGACATGGGAAGCTATATTCTCAGCTTGAAGACGGACGGACGTGTCGAACGTGGCCGACTGTGTTCCACACTGAACGACTGTAATCATAGAGATCGACTACTACACCATCGCCAAAGCTTGGATACTGGTCTGTCCAGATATCGTGGTTCCGACAGATCTGGAGCTGTATCGACCGAGGTCCCTGGGGCAAAGTGATCCAATTTCAGAGGATCGCCATGGACATGGATGGTGCTTTCGGCGTCACAGACCGTCACGAAGCCAGGAAATGTCGTAATGTATGGGAAGGCTGGAATAGCGACCACGTGAGTGACACGGTTCAGGGCGCTTGAAGGCCATGGCACCGGTTGACACGCTTCATCTTGAGACACCAAAGGTGTCCGTACGGGCGCCTCTGGGGACGTCGTGGTGGTGTGTCCGACAGAAGCTTCTCCAGGAGACTGGCGCCTCGCAGACGAAAGTCCGAAGCTGACGTTGTTTCCTAGTGGAAGCGATCTTGGTGGAAGCGAGCTGCACCTCTGTGTAGGTACGTCATCGGATACATGGAACGTTACTTGTAGGTCAGTATCGCAAGACTCGTTCCGGGGCTCAGGCAGCACACTGCTGGGCGAGCTAGGGTGACTTGGGCTGGTCTGTTCGAGTCGTACGGCCATCCTGACCGCCAGTTCCCTCGAGTTGAAAGAGGAGCGACGGAGTTGACCCCGGACTGCAAGGAGCCAGCCGTGATTAGGAGAAGGTGGAAAGTGCGTTAAGCAATCAACAGCAGAGAGAAAGACCCTAAGTACTGAATGCCCGTGGGATGTGCGCCGCATGTATCCGTACTTGAGAGCCTCTAAATGAGCAAGCAATGCAGAGAGCTTAAGACTTTGGCTTCTAGTATGCAGCGACAAGTTTGACCACCGGACATTCGATACCTTCCTTGCCTCTTTCCCTTGTCACCGAGCAGAGTGCAGAGTTCTGCTTACTGTGTAGATAGGTACCTAAGGCATGTTCAGCTAAGAAGACAACGAGGTAGCTGCTAATTACCTGTTGGTCCACCAGGTGTGTAAGGTACCACTGTCAGTCCCCACAACGTAGTGGTGCCGTTTGGGACCCAGGAAGCGGTTGACAAAAAAAAAGTGATACACAACACCACTACGGAGTACACTTGCATGTACGGATAATTAGAGGCTAACTGTGAGTGTATCGCCTTTTTTTTTTTTTGGTCAACCGCTTTCCAAGGCTAGCCCGTGGCACTGGCGCCCACTAAGTACATTCTATAGGTATGGACGGAACCTACCTATTGACCTATGGACCCAGGTAAGGTGGCCGGGGGCGGACTATCCCTTCGGTACCTTGCGGCATCCACCAGAAATGGTGTGAGGTGTCTAGGTAGGTGCCTAGGTAGAAAGCTACCTACTTATTATGTAGGTACAGTAGGTAGGTACGGATACCTTGTTGCCGCCAGCTGTGGCTTAAGGGACAGAGAAGTTCGGTTCTTTTCAGCGCTATTGGCATTGGCCTAGCGGTCCAGTTTTTTACCTTCTTCCCCTAAGGAGGTGCCTACCGAAAGGGAACCCGCACTTTGATTGCAACTGTTCGTCAGCACATCTTGGGTGGCATTCTTTGGAGAACTTGGTAGTCTTGATTGGCCGGGCGAAGTCCAATGCCGAGCTCTGGCTTTCACCCCATCTCGGCGTCGCGGCTCGTAGTGCTAATGTTTCTGAAAACTTCAGCCCGTTGCCCGGCTAGTGATGTGTCATGTGCCGCAGAACCCCCCAGCACAGAGGGGACTAGGGAGTTTGTTCCCTCTCCTTGCCGTCGCTCCCGTCAAGTCACAGGCCCAAGCCCCTTACCATTACTCCATCCACGACCCGGCACAATACTGCGTACCTACCTACCTCACCTAAGGTACCTAGAATCAGACCGACGATTACTTACCTGACTCGGTCCTAGTGGCACCCGCGAGATTGTTCAGCGACTTCAACCGTACCGTTCTTACCGACTTCAACCACCTTACTCTGCACTTCAACGGCCATTACGAAGTACGGATTGTGCCCAAACAACGCGTGCCAAAGGCGAGAGCGCGAAGAGACCAACATCCAAAGATAACTGCAGTCAGCAGCCGACAAGACCGCAAACAGCAACAAGCAAACGTAGGCGCCGCCGGATTGCATGCAACCTAAGTGAGGAACGCAATCCAGGCCCCTCTATCGTCGCTGCTCCGTCTCCATCTCTTCTCCCGCCCTGCGAGTTGAGTTGATTGAGCCAGCATCTCGTCCGGCCGTCTCTCCTTGTCGGTCGCCAAATCCCTCCACTCTCTGAGGGCATGTTCGCTCCCGCTCCCCTCCTCATTTAACTCGTCTTCAGTCCGTCCCGGGCCGGTGTGCTCCAGTTTTCGACTATTCGCTGTCTACTACGTACGACCCAGCCAAAGAAGCTAAGGACACGACGGTCGACTTGGATAATCAGACCTACCTAGGTGAGGCATACCTGTACGTTGTATCCGCAACGCGCTGCAAATTAAGCTTGTCAGAGGGAAAGGGTGGACGATCTGTCTGACGGCCAACCCCCTGGCTTGACTTTCCTTGGCTTGGCTCGGATCGGGAAGCTGGAAGGGAACATAGGAGCAACACCGTCTGTCGCACAACGTTGATTGACGGTGCTGTCGTTGTTGGATCTTGGCTCCGTTGTCTCTCCGCCTTGCCTTGATTCGGGTTAGACGTTTGCACCAACAAAGCCCGTCACTGCACATGCGCGCCGTCAAATGTCCACCTTTACCCAACTGCCTTCTTCCGAGGGGGGTCGTGCCCTTTCCTCCTTTCCACCTCCCCGATACACGCGAAGCCCTGGATCTGGATCCGCGACTGACCTCATTTGCTGTACCTAGCATCGTCAAACGGCTCGACCGCGCCCCCCTTATCACTTCTCACAAGGCTACATCTGCGTCTCAGTGGAGCGCCTAGCGAAAGAGGAAGAGAGAAAGAGAGAGAAAAAACAGGCCCCCTTTTTCGAACCCTGGCGCGCCGCACCACGAACCTCTAGAGGTCGACGGGACACACACTAAACTAAGGTAAGGAGAGAGAAACTTGGGAGAAGAGAGTACCTCTGCCTCAACCTTGCCTTGCCTCGCCTTGCCTTGCTTTGCCTCCCGTGCCTGTCTTGACCTGCCTCACCATGCACTGTACTTTGCCGCACCTGACGGGAACACAATGTACTGTATCCGTCCGATCCCAGGTCCCTTGCTCGCACTAAGAACGCTCCTCCAAGTGGGTTTGCCATGTCTTCCTTGAGGCTCTGGATTCCCGACTTTTAGTCAGTGCATCCACAGTCCCAAAAGTCTGGTTTTCACTTTGATGGCCCTGCTGCTCGCTCTTTGTGCTCCATTCCTCAATTTTCATTCCTTTTTCTGCTCTTTGCAAAGCGGATGGCTCGCGTGTTGCGAATAGCCTCACTTCTGTTCGGTTCTGCCCCTTAGTCGACCCCTGGTTCTGGTCTTGGTGGCGGTTGTGGTCTTGGCCGTGGCCGTGGTTGCTTTTGGCGACCATGGCGTCCGATAGCAATGGAGCTCGAAAGGCTCACCGCAGCTCAGAAGGCTCCCACATCCCTCCGAACCGATACAACTCCGTGAGGTCCTCGGCCGCCGTCGGTTCCGCCTCTGCTTCCGCCTCCGACTACGAAGCGGCCGCTGCGTCGAGAAAATCTGACCGCGACACTGCCCACCGCTCCGCCCCCGCCGCTCCGAAACCCTACCCTTCTCACTACGCCCTACACCGGAAGGAATCGTGCGAGCCTCCCCACCCCGACGAGCAACCCGCCAACTACCGTGACTCCTTCATTTCTATAGTGGACGACCCCTTCTTCCAGCGATTCGACGACCATTCGATTGAGGCAGCGCACGGCTTCGACCTGAATCATACCTCGACACTTGACGACGCAGACACCGAGGACGAGCCAGAAACAGACGAAGACGAAGAAAACGGGGGGCAACACCGCCAACTAGAAGACGACAGTTTAGAGAGCGAGATATTGCAGGAATTTGATTTCGACTTTGAACTCGGTTACTTTGAGCTCCGCGATGAGGACACGCCCAACGAGCGCTGGCCGCCCCCAAGAAGAGAGTCGCTCGTAATAGGACCTTCCTTGTATTGGGTAAAGAGCCCCACCAAACACAGACTGCGGGGTAGCTGGATGAGACGGGAAGTGGAAAAAAGGGGCTGACGATCATAGCAACCACCAACTTCGGATTCGGACATCATGGAGAGCCTCAACATTGCCGTCATTGGCGCTTCGGGCGTAGGCAAATCGTCATTCGTCCAGCGTGTGCTCGGCCTGTCGAGGCCGCCGATAACCAATGCCTCCAGCGTACGCATGGTCGTCGATAACGTCACCTACGGCGTATCCCTCATCGAGCTCGACCTCGAATACTTTGAATTGAACCCATTGCAGCCAATCCAGTGGCCGAAACAGATGAACGGCCACATCGTTCCCAGGGTAGACGGCGCATTGATTTTGTACGATGTTATGAATAAGGAGAGCATGAAAGAACTACCCCAAGCGACTGGTGAGCCGTGGACATGCCGAAGGCCGACGCGTCGCGTCTTTTTGCTGACTGGCCCAACCGACAGCTGCCTTGACGAAATCCGGCCTCCCTGCAATCCTCGTCGCCAACAAGTGCGATCACCCCGAAAGCGAACGGCAAGTTGATGCGCAGCGCGTCGCGAGTCACGAATACTTCAAGTCTTGCGTTGGCGTCTTCAACCTGTCGACGAGCAGTCCCGAGAGGGCGCGCGCTTGCCTCAACACTATGCTGAAAGCCGCCATTGCGTGCAGGAAGGGTATTTTTGAACAAAACAAACGTCCAAATGAACCGACCAATCAATTGCTAATGTATCGTTAGAAGCACAAGCGTCGGACGGGGGCGTGTCCCGCCGTCGTGCAGCCTCGGCAGCCACCCTCGAGGCCCACGACAACTCCAACGGTCGTCCGCTAAGTCAGCACAGCAAACATAGCCGAGCGAGCTCTGATTTGTCGCTCCTTCGAGGTGTGCCCCCTCCCATCCCCGATCACCTTCGCGGCCCACCTCCGCGAAGTCCTCGGTTGGCCGAATTTAGCGGCGCGTCATCGAGCTCGACAGCTTTCGGCGGCGAAACCATTGAGGAGGAATCGCAACAAACTGTGTCCAGCCAATTGCGCACGCCCGGCATACGTCTCGATCGCGGTCCAGCAGACTCGTTTCTGGACATGGAGGAGTCGGACGCCGAATCGTTTCGGTACTCGGAGGACATTCCGATCCTGCAGCGCAGCGAAGAAAGCTTCCTCGAGAAGCCGGCCAAGTCCGCGGGTGTCGCTTTTGACGAGCTCGTCGACCGGCTCATTGCCCCGCGGATGACCAAAGCCGACAGCAATTTTTCCGACGTCTTTCTCTGTCTCTACCGCAAATTCGCTGCGCCCGGCGAGCTCTTTTCGGCCATTCTCACCCGTCTCGATCGCGTCAGAGATGACAAGTCGGCGCATTACCTCTCCAAAACCGCAACTCAGCTTAGGATAATCGAGGTTGTGGCGAAATGGGTATCGTCGTATCCTGGGGATTTTGCGCGACCCGGAACACGGCGAAATTTGGAGGAGTTCATCAAGCATCTTTCCACTGAACCAATCTTTTCAATCGCGGCGCAGCAGATCCGACGACACCTCGAACACAGTGTAGTAGAGGACGACGACACAGGCTGGGCGAAGTCGGATGAGCTGGCGGACGAGGAGGGTAGCAAAGTCTTGTCAAAAGACAAGACTCTTTCGACGTCCGAACTATCCAACGGGATCAGCACGCTCGCTCTCGAAGAAGACCGGCCCGCCGACGAGAGACCGTCTAACAGCTCCGACCTATCCCAGGTAGACCGAACCAGCACGGCCGGGACTCACGTCTCCTTCCACTCGTATGACGACTACGAGAGGGAGGCCGCCAACATGGAGCCGACCGACGTGCTGCCCATGAACAAATTTCGTTATCACATTTTTATGGACATTTCAGACGACGACGTAGCTGACGAGATGACTCGCATTGACTGGGTCATGTTCTCGTCTATACGCATCAGAGACTTTGTGCGGCACGTGAGCCTCTCGCTGGATCAACGATCCAAGTGCAAGAGCCTGAAGAACGTGAACCGCATGATCAATCACTTCAACCACGTGGCAAAATGGGTCGCCAACCTCATCCTGCTACGCGACAAGGCGAAGCACCGCGCGCAGATGCTGGAAAAGTTCATGAACATTGCACAAAAACTGCGGCGTCTCAACAACTACAACGGACTGGCAGCGGTGCTCGCCGGCATCAACGGCACGGCGGTCCATCGGCTGGCACAAACATGGTCGCTGGTTCCGCCAGAGGCGCAGAAGTCGTTTGCTAAGCTGGGTATTCTCATGGGCACGCAGAAGAGTCACTTTGCATACCGGCTGGCGTGGGAGAATTCCCCATTGCCCCGGATACCTTACATTCCACTCCATCGGAGAGATTTGGTGTCGGCCGAAGAGGGAAGCAAGACATTCATCGGGCCCAACGGCGACAAAGTCAACTGGAAGAAATTTGAGGTGCTAGGCGAAGTGCTGCTGCCACTCATGAAAAGCCAGGGCACGGCCTACCCCAATCTCGTCAAGCATGAGGCTGCCCGAGAACTCATACTGGACTGCAGGATGCCGACGGATGAAGAGGTGAGTAACGAGGATTGCTGCTTGCAGAATGAGTTGCTGACGCTAGCTCGACAGGAAATATACCAAAGAAGTGTACAAGTCGAGAGCACTTCAGGCGGTGGTGGCGACGTGAGCAAGAAGAAGTTCCCCTGGTTTGCCAAATAGAAACTGGCTGTCCAGTCGTGTACGTCAACAGAGCGGCCACGACGAGACGGTGGCCATGGTCGCTGAGACGCACGATGGCGCATGTGAGATATGACGCTGCGAATATTGAGGTCGAATTCATACGGCATTGTAGGACAGGCGAAGTGCGATTTGGGTCATTTCGGCGACATAGATATCCTAACCAGCAATTGATACTCGATCCACGCAGGATCTCGGATTCCCTTTGATATTCGATCCATTCTTCGACGTCTAGTAGCCTGACTAGATGATTGCTTGGCCAGGAGGCGGCGGAGAGAAGAGATAACAACAATACGCGACAGGGCGCAGGAACCGCGGTGGCAGGTTATGGAACGACGTTGAGGCTCGGGGTCACGTTGCTGTGCTACCCAACCTGTTGGACCCCTTTCAATGGGTGCGAGCCGCCTTCGAGTACGAGCACTTCCATCGGCGATCTACAGGCACGTCTGAAGTTCCCCTGTCGGTCCGGCGCGGTCCAGGCCAAGGAGGCCCGATGCATGGCGATGTGGCAGGCGAGCTGCTGCTGCTTGACGTCATGCTTCTGAAAGCTCTGATTTTAGCGTTTCAAGGAGAGGGGCGGCCAGGGGCAGAAACCGGGAGCGACGAGCTGCCAGACGCAGACGCAGACGCAGACGAGGAGAGCCTCTGCCACGACTGCTGCTGTTGTTGCTTTAGCTATGACTGTGGTTATTTGTGTTGCGTGCGTCCCGTGGCATCATGCCGTAAACGGTGGAGCAAGATGGTCAGTAACGGATAGTACGTATACATGTAGTTTACGTGATGTAAGTATGTAGCAGTTGTGACGCTAATTAAGAAATGTGGATGAGTTTGCTGCCATCACAACTGAACTTCATCCAACTTACCACAGGACACAGGTTTACGGATACGGATGCTTACTATTATTGATTAAGTACTCCGTATAGCTGGCCATGTCGAGGACCCGCTGCTTAAGCATGAGGTGCTCAGGCTACAGGTGTACTTCGTAGATGGTCCGAACCACACACAGCGCAATGTACCTCTCGATAAGGCACCGCCGCCATTCCTC
Source organism: Colletotrichum spinosum (assembly GCA_004366825.1). NCBI lineage: Eukaryota > Fungi > Ascomycota > Sordariomycetes > Glomerellales > Glomerellaceae > Colletotrichum > Colletotrichum spinosum. Next base: position 228,957 of record QAPG01000050.1, on the reverse strand, counting down.
ATGGCAAACAGAATTGGCATACTACAAATGCCCCGCGGTCGTCGTCCCCTCAACCTTGGCTGCGGCCGCTACTGTTATTATCTCCCCCCCCCCTGGCCGTGGGCCATGGTGCTTGATTTGCACAGTCTTGATTGCTGCTGTAGCGGCTACCCAATACATGTGTAGGTTCTCCGCTGACACTCCGCACCACTGCTCTCCCCAGGTACCTACCTACCTAAACTGCCATTGGGTTGTCTGTCTCTTAGTTTTGTGCGCTTGTGCTTGGCCGGACCAGAGCTCCCGCCACCACCCGCCTCCCAGCACGACGTCGGTTCTTCGGTCGCTCGACAAGAACTCCAAACCGGCCGAGTCTTTTTTTCCCTCGGTGTCCCTACACGCCACTCCCCAGGATATATACCTTCTCCATCTACCATTTCGGGTGTTCGTCACCTTGTGCAAGCTGTCGTTTCGTTGCTGAAGCTATCGTGATACCGTCTTTGCGTGACGTTACCTGCCGAGTCTTGTTGGTAGCATTAGCACTGCTACTGGGGTGTCTGGTTCTTACTAAAGTCAGCTACTCCTAGAGCTCGCCCTTTTTGTCGCAGCAGCAACCCACATCTTTTTCCCTTCTGCAAATATCCCTCGGAAATCCCTCAGCTTTCGATTTCGCCAGCTGCTATCGTGGACCGTCGAGCGCGACCGTCAGGACAGACTCTTCCCCACGCCCTCCACGGTGCCGCACAAGACCGCCCACCATGCCTGTCCACGACGGCCACGAATACCTCACCGAGGAGGAGAAGCGTCTCAGAGAGGATAGACACCGCGAAAAATACTGGAAGAAATGGGGTCCCTTCGTTGCTGAGAGACAATGGGCCACTGGTGAGCTTCGAGCCGAACTTTTGCGCGCCGCGGTAATGCTCGAGCTACGTCGTTGCTAATCGCACATGTGCCGCAGTTCGCGAGGACTACAGTCCCGACGGAGACGCGTGGAGTCGTGAGGATCCCCCCGCCTGCTTGCTCCACGAGAGCTCCAATCGCAGCTCGCTGACATAGAAACCCCAGACTTTACCCATGACGACGCACGATCCCGAGCCTACAGATGGGGTGAAGATGGAATTGCTGGCGTTTCCGACACCCACGGGTTCCAAAACATTGCCTTCGCCTTTTGGAACGAGCAAGAGTAAGTAATCGAAAAAGGAAAAAAACCGACCAAGGGCTTGATTGTTGAATGATGTTACAGTGATTTCCTCAAGGAGAGACTTTTTGGCCTCTCCAATCCCCAAGGCAACCACGGTGAAAGTGTCAAGGAAGCTCATTTCCACGTCGACAACACACCTGTAAGTTTACTTAATACTCTGCTCGGGGCCCACCAATACTAACTGCGACTACAGACGGTATGCATGGGAACTTTGCTCTGCTACTCCTCCCACTGACACACTGGCAGCATTCCTACATGAAATTCCTGTATAAATATCCTCAAAAGAAGTTTCCCTACAAGGACCTCCTAGAAGAGAACGCGAGGAGAGGCAAGGAAGATAAGGAATACCAGATCGTCGACACTGGTGTCTTTGACGAAGACAGATACTGGGACATCTTCATTGAGACAGCCAAGGCCACCGACGATCCAGAGGAGATCCTGTTTCGTGTGACGGCATGGAACAGAGGTCCCGACCCTGCGCCTCTCCATATCGTACCGCACATGTGGTTCCGTAACACTTGGGCTTGGGGTCGTGAGCCTGAGGACAAGAAGCCCTCCGTCGAAGCGTACGCCGAGAGCATGGTCAAGTCCAAGCATCACAAGCTCGGCGATCGATACATGCTTTACTCGCCATCGCCCGGTGTCGGCTCCAGCGGAGAGGACGTGTTGCCCAAGTTGATGTTCACTGACAACGACACCAACTACGAGTTGCTCTACGACCAGAAGAACAAGACGGATTACGTCAAGGATGCGTTTCACAGGTACATCGTCGAGGGCGAAAAGGAGGCCATCAACCCGGCGCAGAAAGGAACCAAATCCGCCGCATGGTTCAGCTTCAACGAAGACGGGGGCGTGGCCCCTGGCGAGTGCGCAGTCGTGCGTTTCCGTCTCTCCAAAAATAACGAGACGTACTTCGACGAAGGGGAGTTCGACGACCTGATCGACTTGAGAATAGCCGAAGCCGACGATTTCTATTACCGACTCAGCCCTCTCCCCATGGCCGACGATTTGCGCAATATCCAGCGTCAGGCCTTCTCGGGTATGATGTGGACGAAGCAGCACTACTTGTTCATCTGGGACCAGTGGGCGAACGGAGATCCCACGCAGCCTCCTCCTCCGCCTAGTCGCAAGGACATTCGTAACAATCAGTGGAAACACATGCACTGCGACGACATTCTCTCCATGCCCGATTCTTGGGAGTACCCTTTCTTCGCTGCTTGGGATAGTGCTTTCCACTGCATTACTCTGGCGATGTTGGATCCGGACTTTGCCAAAAAGCAACTGGATCTCTTCACAAGAGAGTGGTACTGCCACCCCAATGGGCAGCTGCCAGCGTAAGTGTCTCCGGAACATGATGGGTCCTGGGCGAGCTAACAGTATGCAGTTACGAATGGAATTTTGGCGACGTCAATCCCCCGGTCCACGCCTGGGCCACGTTCCGTGTGTTCAAGATCGAACGCAAGCTGTATGGCAGACAGGACCTCGACTTCCTTGAGAGAGTCTTCCAAAAACTGCTCTTGAACTTCACCTGGTGGGTCAACCGCAAAGATGCCGAGGGTAAAAACGTCTTCGAAGGTGGCTTCCTTGGCCTCGACAACATTGGACTTTTCAACCGCTCCGAGCCACTGCCGACCGGCGGCTCCTTGGAGCAGGCCGACAGCACAGGCTGGATGGCATTTTACTGCCTCAGCATGCTCAACATTGCCCTCGAGCTTGCCAAGCACCGCCGGACATACGAAGACATTGCGTCCAAGTTCTTCGAGCATTTCATCTTCATTAGTGATGCGATGACATTCAGAACCGGCCAAAAAGACGAAAAGTCATTGTGGAACGACGAGGACGGCTTCTACTACGATGCCATTTCTTGGGGCGGTCCTTGGATTCAGCAGCTTCCCGTCCGCTCTCTCGTCGGCTTGATCCCGCTGTACGCGACCATGACTTTGGAACCGGAGTTGATCAACAAGCTGCCCTCTTTCAAAAAGAGGGTGGACTGGTTCATGGAGAATCGCTGCGACTTGGCCGAGCGAAACATGGCAAGCATAGCAAAGCGCGGCAAGGGCAACAGAATTCTGCTGTCCATTGTGAGCAGGGACAGGCTGGAAAAGATTCTCCACCGCATGCTGGACGAGGACGAATTCTTTAGCGAGCACGGCATTCGCTCACTGTCAAAGTACCACGAAAAGAACCCCTTCTCGATGGAGGTCAACGGCCAGACCTTCTCCGTTGGCTACGTCCCGGGCGACTCCGACAGTGGTTTGTTCGGAGGGAACAGTAACTGGCGAGGTCCTATCTGGCTCTGCGTCAACTTCCTCCTAGTCGAGTCTCTGCAGCGGTACTTCCTCTTCTACGGCCACGAATTCCAGGTCGAGTGCCCCACGGGCAGTGGCGATTACATGCACTTGGGCCATGTGTCGGAAGAAATCCAGCATCGTCTGCAGCATTTGATGGCGCGTAACGACGACGGACGCCGCAGCATCAATGCTGGAAACGACTTGCTCGACTTTGATCCCCATTGGAAGGACTACCTCTGGTTCTACGAGTTCTTCGACGGCGACTCTGGTCGTGGACTTGGTGCCACTCACCAGTGCGGCTGGACAGGTCTGATTGCAAAGTTGATTCATGACACCGGGTAAGTATTCCTTTCAGTGCCCCTTTACTTGGGCATCTTGGCTAACCGTGTCATCAAGTGTCAACTGCCGTCTTCCTCACACGCCTCGCACGCCCTCTGCCGGCATGTCCCATTACTTTGACGACATTTTGACCCGAGAGATTAAGCGTCGCGATTCCTACACGCCCCAAACGCCAGGACCCTACGGCAAGCCGCGCATGAGGAGATCGTCCACCACGCGCTCCATTGGCGCGAGAAGTGACTTTGACAGCGACGTGAACGGCGCAGACGGCGACAACGACTCTCTCGGCGGCTCCGTCACTCTGGAGGACCCGGACAAGCTCAGGGAGAAGTTGAGAGAGCGATCCGAGGCAGACGCCCACATGCACCGCTACGTCTCAGACCAGCTGGAGCGTTTCAAGGAGGACAAGGAGTATGTCAATGGAGGCGATAACGAGCTGGAGGCCAACGCCTAAGTGATGTCTGTTCTAGGGCGCCTCGATTTCCGGTCTGGTTGGTATAGCAAGCGCCGTGTGGAGAAAGAATGTATCGAGCGGGCCTGAAAACGGCGAGAAAGATTGTCTAGTAACGTTTCCTTGAGTATGAATGAGATGCATTGCTGCCACGAGTGCGTATAGAACCACATACAGGTCTGTTAGAGTGCGGGATATATAGACTTTGGACTTTAATATACAACCAAGTTCCGTCCACTTGGTTTGCCAATGAGTCGGTGCATGCGTGGGCGACCGGCCTCGTACGCCCAAGTTGCCTGCTGTTTGTTCATTCTTCGGTACTCTCCAGCTGGCGCATTCCGCTTCTCCGGGATGGTTGCGAAGTGTATACACATACTCCGGTCCAAACGAGGCTAAACTGATGAGAATGAAATTGAATGCCTAAATAAGGAGGAGACGGTGATGCTAGACTTTCTATGAAAAGCAGGAAAATCCCAAACTCGGTCTGCTCTCACTCAAACGACAAGCTTGTTTGGTTCTTTTTCTTTTCCCATATTCATCGCCGCCGTCATGCGGTCGGCCATTCTCATTGTGTTGATCGCCATTGTGTCCGCCATCGTGTTTGGGCCTGGTGAGCTTCTCTTCCCGCATTGGCGAAATCGAGGCGCAGGCTACACCTTTTTCCGGTACTTAAAAAAGCTTGCGAGTGATAGCCCGTTCTCTCCAAGGGGTATGGACTTGTCTTTTCAAAGTATGTCGACTATATATTCATCTCCTCTCGCGCCTTTGTTCATCAGTCATCACCCTATGTAGAGCGACCCGTCCGGCGGGAGTTTGCAGAATTCGCACCCTCTGGGAAGTACCGCTCGCAGAGACTCGTTTCACTAACAGCCCCGAATTCCAAATGGGTTTGTGTGTAGTCGGTGTCGTTTTGACAAGTGTACGTGGCCTGTCTACGCAGTGAGCAACACCAAAAGCCATAAGGAAAGGGGGTATAGAGATCCGTGAATGCTTCTATTGTAAGACTATGCACAGCTCGTCCCATTGGCCCCGAACAAGGTTTCCCTTTCCACTTCACTTCATAGAAAACCCGCCCTCCATTTCCCGAGCCCACGAGTGAAGCCCGCCTCGGGCTTGACAGCCAAAGACGGCAGACTTTCTTCAGCCGTGGTCTCGGGCAGAAACACGCACCGAGATTGGAGCCCGCGGAGCAGCACCCTTTCCCCCGTTTCCCCCTTCCCTGCTCATAGTTTACACGAAAAACACACACACACACAAATAAGGAAAGATGGGGAGGAAGGGGGAAGGAATTAAAGAGGGAGCAGTTTCCGAGGGGAGCACGGATTCTTTTAGTTTTAAGAAAAGATGCTCATTCGGTTTTCATATTGTTCTTGGTAATGTGTAGATTGACTTCTCCGTGCTTCCTTTCTTGGAGATACACCAAACAAGTCGGTGGGCGTTGTGAACTATTTTTACAAAGTGTCGGTGAGGAGCTTGTTGAGCTTGGCGATCTTGGAAGAGACGCTGAGGTCGATGGTGCGGTCGCCAATCTCGACAATGAGACCTCCGACAATCTCGGGGTTAACCTGAGGAAGGCGTGTGAGTTGGGGCAAGTCGTGATCGGGGGGCGCGTCTTCCGAGGGGAGCTCGGCCGAGAGGGGTGGACGTACCTGGTTGGTGACCTTGAGCTTCTTGCCCTGACCGACGTAGGAGGACTTGGTGATGGCAGACTCGAGTCTGTTGAGGGTCTTGTTGTCGAGTTGCTGGGCGAGTGTCAGTTTACTGTTTGGTTATTGTCTTCTTCTGCAGTCCGGCGGATGTAACTCAGTAAACGTCATCCGCGCGTGATTTTTGTTGTGAAGTTTCCCAGCGAGACTGACGTCTAACCCGTGCGATTCACGAGTCACAGTCACCCAAACAACAATCCATCAGAGAGAGTCGCACGACGGAACAAACGTACCGTGGCGCTGGTGACAATGAGCTCAATCTCACCACGAGCAGCGCTCATGATCTCGCCAAACTTGGTCAGGACACCGGGGAGGAGGCCCAGGCGGTTGTTCTCGGCGAGGGCACCGAGGAAGTTCTTGACAGTATCCTGAGAGTTGGCGCCCGCCTGCTTGGTGAGCTCGGCGACGATGGCATCCTTGTCCGCAGCGCTGAGGGTGGGCGCGGAGAGGACAGTGGCCAGCTTGGCGTCCTTCGCAACGATGGCCTCGAGAGTGGACAGAGCCTTCGCCGTGGGGTCGAGGGTGGAGGTCTTGACGGCGGCGGTGTACTGTTGAAAAGCCAAGCGACGCGGTTAGTCTTCTGATTCGGTATCGCGAGTGACGTCTTCCCGGTTTCATTTTTTTTTCCCTCGGTTTCTCCCTCCATCCGTAAATCAACTCCCACAGATCCCCAGACCATCCCAATGGACCCAATTGACTCCGGAAGAATAATACAGCGGGACTATCGTACCAGAGCAGTGGCGTAGGTGCCGTCGAGGCCAAAGACGGCGATGGGGGGCCTGACGTTCTCGGTCGCAGGGGCGGCGGCAGCGGCGTAGGTGCGGACGGCCGGGATGCGGGAAGCAGCGACGAGGCGGGAGGCGGGAGCCGCCGCTCTGGCGGTGCGGATAGCCGATCTCGAGAACATTGCGAAGGTCGTGGTGGGGTGTATGTTCAATTGATGGGAGACGGAGTCGGCAGGGCGGAGGGGAGGGATGCTGCTGATTGGGAATAGCAGGTGAGGCAGCTGTCGGATTTCGAGGTTGAGGTTTGAACTTCGGCAATTTGGTATGTTGATGCCTTGGGGCTGGTTGCTGGGCTGGTGCGTCGCTTGGTGAGGCATCAACTTAGGTAAGCTGGGTTTCCAGTGTCGGATCGGTGGAAATCGGAGCTGGCTTCCTTCCATCCTCTGTTGCTCTGTTGCTGCAGGTCCATGTGCACTCCACCTGTCCCCACCCACCTTGTCACTCAATTGAGTTCCCTACAATACGTAGCTTTGTAGGCATGAAATGAGACGAACCACGCGGCCAGGAAGTTGCCCACACCACAGACCAAAGACTTCCTTTGAATGCTTGAATTCCCAATTAAGGTACCCACCCGCCTTTCCATTAGCCCAGCCCGTTGCGTACTTTACAGTAATATCACACTCGTCACTGCATCATCCGCGTCGAAGGCGAACATCCACGATATCGAAGCCCAACACGCCCGTACCAGCTGTTTCCCAGTTACCAATCGATAATCCCTTGATCCCCAACGCCGTTGCGATGCATTCACTCGTACGACCAGAATGACCCGCTCCAGGGTTTAATCGCTCTCGATCATCTTCTCGGCCAAGTCATTCAAGGGACCGTAGAAATCCTTGCCACTTGCCAATTTGTGTTCGTCAACAAAAAGCACGTACTGCTTGAAGCTGGTGTTGAGATGAGGCTCGAGACCGAGCTCTCTGATGACGGCATAGTGGTGGCAGTAGACGTGTGCGTAGACACGGTACATGCGCTTGAAGATTTGTCGCACCAGTGACGGAAACTGCTTCGGAAATGGAACGCCTTTGTGTCAATGTCAGCTTCGAACAATCGTCTGCGCGGTATCTCGGCTCACCGATTCTGCTTGGCATCACCGTCTCGTTATCAATGGTGTTCTGCACCCAAGCCATGAGGTGCTCGATGTAAAGGGGTGCAGACATGTGGGTCGGTCGCTTGTAAGCCTCGTTATCCTGCCACAAGTATTCGAACTCGTCCGTCGCCTTCATCTCTGGACACGACTGCGGGGAGCAAAACTCGGTAATAGCTCCGTAGAGAAGGTTGATCTGGTTGTAGAAGTCGACCACTGCGCATGGTGAAGTTAGACGGACTTCTGTGTGTTCCTGCCATGCAACCAAGAAGACTGACTGTTGACTGCCAACCATTCGTTCTCGTCTTCGCCCTCGGGAAGTTTGACGACCTTGCGCAGGCTTCCGCCTCCTAGGGTCGCCTCGGCGTACTGTCGAAGGGCCACACCGTTGTTACCTCCCTTGACAGTGCGCGCTCGAAACTGGTTCCTAGCCGCCTGGCGGCTACTGTTGTCGTCGCAGTTGTTGTCAGCATGTATCAAAACGGGATCGGGCATCCGAGGTTCGGTGAGGTTGATGACGGTCATGTCACGGTTGAGACTGCGCGGGGGGTCTGGCACAGGAGGCGGTGGCGACGGCGTTGGCAACGGAGGCATTCCCCCGGCCAGCAGGCCGGTCCTCACGCTGAGGTATTGCAGAAGAGACATCGTGGGGATTGGAGTGAATGTGCTTTATAGTACTGACACTGTCATGCCTGGCACTCCGTTCATGGTGGCGGCAGTTCGGGAAGCGCTCGTGAGTTCGGTGGTTTAATACTGTCGTCGATTGGGCTGCTGCACTCATTCCAGTGGTTAGCGGGGTAATGGAACAGTCGAATTCAACAGTCAACAACATGACTTCAAAAGACGTACCTGGCACGACGAGATGACGCCGGTGGTTGTTGATGGTCGTAGCTAATGACTGCGCTGGTGGGGGAAAACGATATGAAAAGGCGAGCTGTTGGCGATCGTGTAGGTCGACAGATGCGCGCGCTCTTCGTTGTTTTGGGTTTCGCCAGGCACAGGGGCGCTGGTCAAGGGGTCCTTCCCCCAGCTCTGGCGACTGATGTTTATGCGCTTGCCCAATCGGTGCGGTTGCTGGGCTGCAAGAGCCGGTACTGTGGGTCTACAGCCACAGGAGACCGATGCGGCCCGTTTGCTCTGTGGCTCGTGCTCGGCGTTTGCTCCGTGCGCCGCGATGACGGGCATCCGTGTGGAGCCGGTGTACGGCATGAAGACCTAACCAAAGGTCGCATCGGTCTGTCCCCGCCACCTTGGTGACCTATCTTCAAACACCTGGTCAACATTCTACGCAGTAAAAACAGCCAAAATGTATTTGTTCTTGGTTCATCCTTATTGAGATTGGTGTACTCGTTCCTCGAAAGACTTCTGCCGGTCGGGGAGATGAATAGCCTCAATAGCAGGGTGGGGAAATGCCATCCCCGCACTTTACCCTTCCATTTCCCCTCACTGTTCCTTCCAGTCGGGTCTGGGGTAACTCGACTATCGAATTGACGCCGCAATCATTCTCTCGGTCAAGAAGCGCCCGAAGACTATCACTGCAAACCTAGCTTAGATGGAGAGCGAGTCGTCATGTCCGACGTGCCCATCTCCCAATCGCCTCCCCTCGATTTGTGTCCCCATGCCTGTCTGATCCAAGAGATGCTCGTCAGAAGGTCGTATATAATACAAGTCCCCGTTCCACTGAGTAGTTGTCTCTTCATGACTTGTCTAGAGTACCGCGTTTTCGCTTGCCATCTGCCGTAATGCGTACTCTCCTCGTTTTCTCATTGCTTGCGCCTCTCATCGAAGCCAAGATTGACCGGCAGAAGGTCGTTCAGTCCTTCAACCCCAGCCGCAATGCCAGCTCCCCGGAAACGCCGTTACAAGTCGGCAACGGCAACTTCGCCTTCGGTGCCGACATCACCGGTCTGCAGACCTTCAGTCCCTTTGCAACAATGTCCACATGGGGGTGGCACAACTTCAGCTTGCCCACGACACCGGGCCAAACGGCCATTGAAGGTCTGTGAGAATTGCCGGGCTTTTTCGTGTGGCCATGACTAAGATCTAATCAAAGACTATCACGGAACGCAATGGTGGACTCATGGCCGCTTGGTCGAATATAACATGGCCAACCCGAGCAACAATGACATTGCCAACTGGCTCCGCGAGAACCCGCACCGCATCAACCTGGGCACAATCGGATTCGCTTTTGGTGAAGAAAACGTAACGGAAGATGCTCTCCATAGCAGGAGGCAAGTTCTCGATATGTGGTCTGGTGTTATTCGATCCAATTTCACCTAAAATGGGTCTCTCGTCCAGGTCGAGACATGGGCAGACCCCGACACCGACACCGTTGCCGTCTCCGTTGAATCTGTTCTTCTTGCCACCGGCAGCCTGTCGGTATTCTTCGACTTCCCTTACCCGACGAATGACAAGTTTGGAGCACCGTTCGTGGGGGCTCTCAACCAAACCGACAAACACAAGACGTCGCTGTCAAACGCTACCGGAGTCAACCAAGCCCAAATTCACCATGATCTTACCACGACCGCTTACGATGTCCGCCTCGCATGGAGTGTCTTCAACGGCAGTGCCACTGTCAAGGCGCCCACGGATGGTAGTCACCGCTACGTTCTTGCCATCAGCGGCACAGAAAAACTCCATTTGACGGCCAACTTTGCGGCCTCTGAGCCCCCAACCCCGCCCACATTCAAAGACGTCGTGAAGGCTTCGCAGGAGTGGTGGCCAGCATACTGGTCCGACGGGGCTTTTATAGACCTGACCAACAGCCAGGATTCCAACGCAACTGAGCTTCAGAGGCGAACAATCACTTCTCAGTACCTGATTGCTGTGAACTCGGCCTCAAACTACCCTCCTCAAGGTGAATCTTCGCTGACCCCCCGCCCCTCCCCGGCATTGACCAACAGACTAACAACTGGTGAAGAATCCGGGCTCGTGAACAACGGCTGGTTTGGGAAATTCCATGTATGCATGTCTTCCCTGTTGAATCGCCGCACTAACACCTCCTAGATGGAAATGATCCTCTGGCATCTGCTGCCGCTGGCCCGCTGGAACCACCACACCCTCCTCGCCCGCTCGCTTCCCAGAACCTATAACCACCTGCTCCCCTCATCAGTACTCCGTGCTCAAACCCAGGGCTACGCCGGAGCCCGCTGGGGCAAGATGACGGACCCGTCAACCATTGACGCCCCGGGCGAAATCAACACCCTCCTAATCTGGCAGCAACCTCACCCCATGTACTTCGCCGAGATGGAGTACCGCCACTCGCCCACCCCGTCAACCCTCGCAAAGTGGGACGAAGTCCTGACCGCCACGGCAGACTTCATGGCCTCGTACGCCTACTTCAACCAGTCCACGGGCGCGTACGACCTCGGACCGCCAATGTATCCAGTCTCGGAGAACACGCCTCCCAACAGCACCGTAAACCCCACCTTTGAGCTCGCGTACTGGCGCTTCGGATTAGACGTCGCCATTTCCTGGAAATCTCGCCTCAACCAGACTACTCCCGCGTCCTGGACGAGAGTCAGGGACAACCTCGCCCCGCTGCCCGTCGACGACGACACGTACCCCGTCTACGAAGGCATCCCCGGCATGTGGAAGAATACCACCATCCAAGACCACCCCGCAATATCGGGCATTTTTGGCCTCCTCCCCCCGCCGTCCTCCGGCCAGCCCCTGAACGAAACCGTTCTTCGAAACACGGCGGCTCGTATCTGGGAGCTGTGGGACCTTGACGAGTCTTTCGGCTGGGACTTCCCCATGCTGGCGATGAACAGCTTGCGGCTGGGTGACCCGGGCCGGGCGGTCGAGTACCTTCTGCATCCGACGTTCCAGTTCGACGACGCGGGTTATCCTATCGGGGGCTCGCGGGTTCCCACACCGTACTTTCCTAGCTCCGGTAGCTTGTTGTTGGCAATGGCAATGATGGCCGGAGGCTGGGACGGAGCTGAGGGACCTCGTTTTCCCGAGGGGTGGGATGTCATCGTAGAGGACTTTGTGCCTGGCTTGTAAAGAATGTCATCGTCAGCAGCTAAACCAGCAAAAATGAAGCCCATGGCAGGATTTTTATCCTCAACACCTCTCATCTCGGGTAAAAATATGCCACGGAATCTTCACTTCCGACGTAGAATAGGTAAGACTAGCCCCAGTGGCCATGTTCGTATTTGTATCTTCTGCTGGTGTCCGTCGTGAAGACGTGACGCATGGACGGCGAGCATTTCACAATATTCTGCACCCGCCCAACCAGCGACTCCGGAGCGGCGTTACAGCCAAAACAAAGGCGCCAGTGCACCATACATTGCTCATCTTGACCTTCATACCCCGCTCGGAAATTCCAACCCGTTCCTTGCACTTTGGCCTTCTCGTCGGGCGTGCGTTCATTCGTCTTGTCGTTTGGTCATTCATAGAACACAGTGGAGGAAAACAGCCTCTCCCAGTGGAAAGCCTCAGAGCAGAATCTCGCCCATGTTCTCGCCCTCGAAACCCAGCTTGCCCAGCTTCTTGATGCGACTCTTGTCGCGGGTCTTGTCTTTCTCCTTCTTCTCGGCCGCCAGGCGGTGCACAAGCTGGAGGTCTGCCGGCTCGTAGCCCGGAGGTGGATCGTCGTCCTTGTCGAGATCGATCTCGCCAAGTAGTAGCACGTTCTCGCCACGTACGAGGAAGATGCCGCGCTTGATGTCGGCGTAAAGGCCCGCCTCGCGGGGAGGGTTGGCTTCGGGGTCTGGATGGGCAAAAACGCGCTCAACAGTGTCTTGAAGAACGAGGTTTGCTTTTTGACGTGTCAATTACATAGTTTCTCCCTTGTGCGTGGGGTGGGCGTGGTAGGTACCGAACTGGTCCCAACTGCGGAGGACGCCAATGAGTTTACGGCCGTCGCGGAGGGCAACCATGAGCTTCTCTACGGTGTCAAGGTGTCAGTCAAGTTGTGATCATCGACGCACCCCTCGGACGCGAAGAAAGTGGCCGGTTGCGCCTTACTGTCGGTGAGATCCAGGAGCTGGGCGGCGGTAGTGAACATTTGCGGCGGCAGCTGAGCAGTCTGCGGAGGGGGAGGCGGCACGCGACCTCCCAGAACGGGTTGAGCGCCCTGGGGAGGAGCATCGGATGTGGTGAGATTTTCCATCGTATTTGTGTTTATCTTGTCGGTATTGGTATGTGAGAATTATTGCATTCGGGCCAGTTCCAGTCCATCGATTACCGTGCTTAAAAGAAAAAGGCTGGATGCGAAATAAAGTGAGCGCAAGACTTTTCTTAAGAAGTAGCCCGCGACAGCATCGTCGGATATGGTAGGTGGGAGTTGTCGTGTGTCGTTGTGCAGACTACTTTACGTCTTGACGCCTTGCCTCGTCTGCGGTGCTGTGTCGAGCAGGTACAGATGGTGGCCAGTCAAATCATCATCGCCGTCTCCGTCTCCACACCTCTCAAAGCACTCAGGAAAAGAACGTACTGTACGAGGCAGGTAAGGTGCCTAGGTAGGTAGCTGAGCGGGCGGGCACCTCCACATCAACGGCGGTCCCTCGGGGCTTGACTTTTCGCGTCATCCGAAAAGCCGCAGGTCCAGGCCCAGTCGGGTACGGAGTACCTAGGTACCTACCACCTACCTCAGGACTGGTCTCCCCGCTTAGGTAAGGCGGGTGCCTGGAGGATAGGTACCGGGCAATGGTGGGCTGGAGCTGCAAGCCAGCTCCGGTTGACACTCCGAGCACAGACCCCTTCCTGGTGGGAGCTAAGAGCTGGACCAGCTGCCGGGCACGTGAAAGGCGGGGCATGAGTCAATCCTTGCTGTCAAAATTTCTGATGATCTCAGATGCATGCGGGGCAGCCGCCGTCCCTGAGCAGGAGGTGGGTGCTCCTGCACCTGCGTCGGCACCTCTTCGGAGGGGTAGATGCCCAGCCAGCTAAGCACCTAAGCCAGTTAGGGAGCCAGCCACGTTTTGTGTTTCTTTGTTTTATGCGGTTGGGAAAAGTATCTGCTTTGAATAGCCACTTGACTTTACTTGTAGACCGAAAACACGTTCCTTTGGCATTTCCTGCTGGCCTGAACTTCGTGACACATGTTGTGGGACCAATGCAGTATCTCTGATGTCTACTGCGTATCTAGATATAAGCTATGGGTCTTCCTTTGGGGTTTGTTACGACCACTTATCGTAAAACCGGAAGATCCGAAAGCATTTGGTCCAATTACGAATTCGCTGCCTCCTGAATCTCGCCTGCTCGGAGTTGCAGCAGTAAACGACCGATACTTCCAAAGCACTGCTCAGGACCACTCCTTTTCACCTCACTCTATAGCTAACCAAGCGACAACGCCCGTTCATGATGCAATGTTACGTTGTCCCTCCTTTTAGGTTAATGGTAAAAAAAATTCTCGAGTGTGAAGCAAGCAATATCGACAGCTCGACACCTCTGCAGTCTCGGATCTCGCGCCTGCTCGATGCCGCGAAACCATGAACATACCATGGCTGGTGGGCATGTGAACGGGCCGTGTAGGAGTTGTGATCCTCTTCTTGAGCTGCAGCCCGTCGAGGTCAAAGTCGCAAGAGCGATCTTGTGGAAGAAGGAAAATGACGCTTCGCTTTCAAATAAAGACAAGGTACGAGGAATCTAGGCGCTGGCGCGCCTGTTGCGTATCATGACTTGTTCATAGTGCATCTAGTCAAGGCTTCGAGAAGTTCTGGCCTGCCAGCCAGAGCCTCCTTGGCCTGGGTATATGTCATCCATTGACGCTCCCTCTTGTGCTTCTCGGGCCAGTTGTCCTCTTGTCGAATGACGGTTGCCTCGTAGAATCGGTACAGCGACTTGGAAGATTCCTTGTCTTTGCTGTGCTTCGGAGGTCGAGTCTCGACAATGTCTCCCAAGTCGTAGTTGATTTCAATGGTGATGCCAGCCTCCTCCCAGGCCTCACGTGCTGCGGCGTCGGAGCACTCTTCGTCAATCTCCCAGCCACCCTTGGGGAGCACCCAGCCCTTCCGCCGGGTGGACTGGATCAAGAGCACGTAATGCTTGTCGGCGGTCAGGGGAACAACGCCAGCAACCAAGCGTTCGCCTTTGGAGTTGTAGCCTGCGGGAAGAGGTGTTAGTGGGTCCCGCGCTGCAAGCAGGCGCACCAGGGATTGGGGAAGAGGTTCAGTATGCGACCGAAATCGCCTCTGGCCCCGAATGCCCACTTACGCTGGTTATTTCTACCAGTTCGCGACTCCATTGACCTTTCCTTGTGAGACGACGACATGCCGAGCAGCTGTGTTTTTGCTCGAGGGTTTGAAGAGAGAGATCAGGAGGGGGTGTCGGGGCAGTGGTTTTCCTGTGTGGGCTGCAGAGCTGCTCTGATATATGACTGCGAAAGCGGTGGCGGTATGCCCGGCAACTTTTTTTTTCCTTCTTGGGGTTGACTTGCAAGTCGGTAATAGTCGAGACTGGCGGGCTTCAAATTCTGGTGCAGCTTCAAGAGATTTTCACCAGCATGATCGCGTTTTGCTGTAATAACTCGGGTTGAAGATGTTTCGTCAATGAATCGTTGTTGCCGCTGCTACGGGGTTTTGACAGCACAAAGGGTGGAAGGCGATTGCAGGCGCGCACGCGCTGGGTCCTCGGATAAGAATGGGGTCGCGAACTCTCCAGGTGTTGACTGAGGTTTTACAGCTAGCCAGAGCAGCCGTTCCTTTCGCGGCACAACAGCAGACCACCTCAGGCGCCGAGACTGACGGAAAGAAGCAGAGGGGACGCTCGGATGGATACAGCAGCGCTGGAGAAACGAGTGGGACCAGCTTGTCTTGAGCCAGCAAGTGGCGCGTTTCCGGCCTCAGGACAAAGTCTGGCCGAACGAACGAGTCGCCGGGCGATAGCAACGAGCGGAGAGGGAGAGGCGCGAAACGGCGTCCAGGGCAGGTAGACAAGGGGAACTGTCCAATTTTGGGCGGGTTTGAAGAAGACGGTTGGTCCAAGAACGACACGAAAGGTGAAGCGGAAGAAGGGCGTCAGACGTGACTGAAACGAGGCAGCACGAGGTGACAAAATGTTGGAGGAACGGACAGACCCAGGGTTGCGGTTGGAAAAGTAGGTATTGTATATGGATGGCTTAGGACTTGGCTGCAAGAGCACAAGGTGCGAAAGGGTTTATTAATGGGGAAGAAGAGAGAAACCGAGGCTGGGGATGGCCCAAAAGGTTCAAAGAAGCCGTCAGAGTGACAATGGGACGTAGCGGGCAGCTCTGGTGCAGGCCAGAGGGTGGCATGTCTCGTGCCATAGTAGCAGGATGGGGGGAACGGGCTCCAGGGGAAATTAAAGTTGATTTATATACTTAACCCTTTGAGATGGAGCTTGTGCCTTTGACAGCCCACGCGTTACGAGGTCAAGCAAGGTAGCGTGAGCTGAGTTGAGGTAAAAGGTAGGGGAGAGGCTTCATGGGCGGTCTACGGAAACACTACCTAAGTCCAGCTAGCTACCTAGGTAGGTAGCTACCTGAGCATGAAAGTATACGTAGGCCGGTAGGTAGCTTATTATGAGCGAGAAAATTTTTGACAGATGTCAGGGTAGGCCTTTTGCCAACCAGGGCAGGTGTGCAGGGTATCGTGTGGCTGCTCCTTGTGAGCGCGAGGGCGCATGCGTGGGTTGAGCGTCGTAGCGGAAAAAAATTGACCATACGGCTGGCACAAAAAAGGAGGAGGAAAATAAAAATAAAGACTGGAAAGAAGCACAGGGGAGGGGGAGACGACCGTCTGGCATGGCCAAGGCCGCATGGGGGTGTGAGAATGAGAGTGACAGTAAACAGTGACATGCTGAGGAAAAGCTGTCAGTTGGCTAACGACGACAGAGGAAACCTAGGTAGGTACGGAGTACATTGCCTCACATTGCATGCCTACAGTAGGTAGGTAAGTTGGCACCTACCTAGGTACGTTAGGTAGGTACATTGATTCAGTGTCCATGCCAGTTCAACTTCCATGGGAAAGCATGAGGATGCTTAGCACTCACAAGGGCGATGAAGTGGTGTGGACTCAGCAGAAACCTACCTACCTACCTACCTTACCCTCTAAAGTAAGGTAGGTAACTTGATGTGTAGTAGGCATTGAAGTGCTACTACAAAGCCCCCAGAAGAGATAACTAGCTTGAGTTCCTGGGCAGACAGATCACTCCTCTTTAATGATTACTGACGGCGATGGAGGCTTGCCTGGACATCGATATCGAGGCACGAGGAAACAACTCCTGGTGGCTGAAGTCTAATTATCGAGTCATCCGCTGATGCATGGTGGCACGCCCCGCTCAGCTCCCATCGGCCGATGTTTATCTTCTTGGACTACAATCATCCATATTTCGCCCAGCTTCATATTCATTGACTCTGCTGTGCCCAAGATAGGTGTCGGAGGAGTGCATCGTGACCCTCGCGTTGCATACTCTCAAGACACACCAATGTACGTGTTCCTTCGCGGCTTTCCTTCGCGGCTTTCCTTCGCTCTCCCGAGGAGTGCAGCCCGGACAGGTCAGGTACGTGACAGCGCGATGTCAAGAGGCAATTCCATCTCTCTGCCTGACCCTTTACGACGCTTAAGCATTCGACGCCAAACATGCCGCACGCCTTGCAGGCTCGGCATTCACTGCACACCTGGGCCAGGTTGTTCGCAGAGTCACGTTAGGTGCCTAGGTGGGTGGGGTGCTGCAGCTTCGTCAAAGGTAGAAAGTTGATGCGACGGGACTGGATTCTTCTCACCCGAGCCCACGTCTCCTCAGCATCGTCCTCAGGCCTTCCTTCGGACCTGTTCAGTACTCTTTCGCCCTTCTTCGGTCATCCTGATGACCCCGAATCTTGCTACATTGCGGTGGTCTTCTAAGGCGCTCGCGGGACCTCGGCCCCACTACCACGCAAACGGCTGCAGTGATATTGCTTGGTCTCAGACCTAATGTATGAGAATGAGCCAACGGGCACAAACCACCTGCACTTCACTTTTGGCCGAACTGTCACTGCGATGTACCACCATCACCCGAGGATATGCTCTATCCAACTACCTTGACCTAAGGTCTAGGTAGATATTCCCCGGAGCCTATGGGCAGACACGGCATTTGATGTAGACCCCTTGGCGGTACTGTTGCTGTGAGCTTCCAATTCTCCGTTTGCTTCCTTGATCTATGGGTCAGACCCGGAGCCCCACGGCATAGTCGTAGTGACGATGTTCATCGTCAGGTTCAGACCTTGGCACCAGACGGGTGATGCGACGAACAAGCATCCCACTAGCAGATGCGCCCAATGCAAGCAAGCCATTTCGTGCTGCTCCAACTGAAGCTGCTGCACCTAGCCCATGGGCTAACGAGTAGTCAAGAAACATGTATTCTCTAACTGCCTGGCCCAAATGCAAGCAGAATCCTCCTTCCATCTCAACATGCCACTGCTCGAGACACCAGCACATTTGGCGATGACGAACTCTGGGGCGCCTCACCCGACTCGGATCATTGTGGCAATTCGCAGCGGCGCAGAAGTATGTAGACTGACGCCCACCAAAATGCATTGAGTACGAATGTGAACTCGAACAGTGTTTTCCAATCAGCCGCGCTCGCTGCCACCCTCCATTTGCGCAGGAGTCTTAATAACACGACCGGTCAGTTTGTCTTGGGAGCTTCTAGAAGTAGTCCCATTGATCCGGTACTCCCTTCCGGAGCATGCAGCCTACCTACCTTCGATTGCCATGTATAGGCCTTGTGATTCGAGGCATGCCGGGATGCATCACCCACACCGTACTACGTCGGGACATTCCTGGGAAGGCGCCTAACCATTCAAACGACGACGTGGGGAGCCAAACGGTATTCCTGGCCTTCTCTGGTTCGTGTCGATATAGGTTGTCTGTGGGGGTTTCCTGTTTCTTGGAGTTGTCTCGAAACACTCGAAGTCGAAGCTCGTCTTCAGGTAAGGTGCTGCCAGCCACGAAGGTACAGTACGGATATCTGCCTTAGGTAAGTAATTAGGCTTCATGGTAGGTAGCTCAATATGGCTAAGCCATGGGTCTTGGGACCTGTCAGACCAGATGGTTGAAGCCTTAGGTATCCGTAGGTAAGCAAGGTAAGGTAAGGCACTGTGCAGTTATGGTTTTGGCTTGTTGCTTCCGCTGAGCCCCCTGAGACCTGGGGCTGAGTGCTTCCAGTTTGTATAGAGGTCCCTTCCTTGCCTATAGGTAGCTGTTGGTAGGCACTTGACGAACCTACCTCACCTCTGTCAGGTGATAGTAATACCACAGTAAGGTAGGAAGCTGGCGATGCAATCGTCGTTCCGTACCTACCTACCTACCTTACCTTACCTAGGTACCTATCTACCTACCTACCTGTAACAAGTCACTCACCACCGCATTCCAACCACACACCCTCTCCTGTCCTGCCATCTGACTTCGGCAACAAGATCCAAACAGTCCCTCTTCACACCCGTATTTGGTAGTGTAGTGTGCCGCTCGTACACCTCGTCTGACGCCTTCCGCTATCGCACATCAGCTCCCCTGGTCAAGTTTGTCGCCTCATCTCCGATCCGACAGAGCCGCCGCCGTCATATCCTGGTTCGTCGTCTGCCATGTTACCTCTCCTTGGCCAACGACATCTGCCGCCTTGAAAGCTCGCATCACGCGTGCTCCAGTCTCTGAGCTCCTACAAGTACACATTTGTGCCCCATCACCTTCACGCGGTAGGCTCTCCCCTCTTTCAGAAACCGAGCCTGCCTAATTTTTGAGAAGCGGCCCCGGCGGGGTAATTAGAGCATACCTTGCAAAGTAGTGGCCATCGTTCGCACTGTCGCTCACATACACGACGCAGTACCGACGCGACGCAACTGGCAAGGCAGCAATCACTGCCAGGACGTTTAAAGGCCTTTCGCAGAAGGCTACATTAACCAACATCTTCCGTGGGACCGTAGAGCCTTAAAAATCTACCCAAGTAAGTTGGCAGGCAAATGGCAAGCAGAGAGCGGCGTCGTCACACCTCGGCTTGCGATGTCTAGGCGTGAACTAGTAATAATGGGTCATTACAGACAGCCTCTGCGCAGAAAGGCCAGTCATACTATTAGTCGCCTCGCTGCGTTGTTCTAAGGCTAGTCCTGTTCTGTCCAAGTCGCGTCACAGACTGCTGCTCGCACTCATCTCACTAGGATCAGCGCCAGACAACAATCGACGGCACCAGCATTTCAGGACTTGAGAAAGGTAACCATACAGACGTTTGTCTTGGCCGTCGAGCAACGACCATCGAGGAGAAGCGAGAAAGCTTCTCAACACAATAGCTTTTGGGTTCCGCCGTGCCGAACACGGTACCCATTTTCGCATATCCAGCCAAAACGTCGGATACCCATACCTGAGCTGCCGGCCGCTCAACGCTCAAAGTCGCAACAAAAGAACATGGACGCAGCAAGCATGCAGACCCCTGGTGGTGCATTGTCCTATATAACTCCAATCGGCGAGTAGTTCATCCTATTCTCTCCTCCAACCATTCTACCCCGTGCAGCGTTTTCCACCCTTCGTTGGCTCGTGGCATTTTATGGGGAAGCCCCCAACTTCCCTACCCGCCACCTGCACACCTGGCTTAGCTGCCTTTCTCCTCTCGTTTGTCCACGGCGATCGTCGTGACTGCGTCCCTAGCCGGTTACACACCCACCTCTACCTTAAGCTTCGAGCTCGTCGCTTCGACACTGGCGTAGTCCGGGTGGGGGTAGATTCTCGCACAACACCGCGTACGCGTAGCCTGGCTCACTAGCAGCCCATATCCGAGTCTCATCCTGACCGGGAATGCGTGATCCATTGGACACATGACTGATGTTCGGCCTCATGTCTTTCCATATTACTAGTTCTTTGCAATCACATCTGTCGAAACCATGACTGGTCGGGCACTCGTTCCCGACTTGCAGTTTCTCGTGGGCGACAGTCCAAAAGCAAGTGCTTGCGCTTGTTCCCAACGACCGTCTTGGCGGATTGAAGATAGCAATGACAACAATGCAACTGTAGACACATGACATATTGAACTAACATCGCCATACAGGATACTCAAACTCATCGCGTTGCGGCTATTGTGGTCGCCGAGGCAAGAGTCAGTCGAAACGTGAGAGAAATCCCACGTCCCCTGACCCCTTCATAACTATTGGCGGCCTCATGTCACGGCCCTAAAGAGACAGCCTGCGGAAGAAATCTATCTTCACGTCAGCTGCTCACAGGGTCATGGAGCTGATGACTCACAGATATCACTGTGTAGCTCAGTTATCAACAGGAGACTGACATTGACTTCTGATTCCCAGGCTTCTCTTACTACGCGAAGACGGCATCGCTCACACCAGAGTATTACCAAGCCCTGCTCGATCACTACTGGAGGCGTTCTGGCACGACACTCTACCGGCCTGATCAGCTTCACGCTTGCTGTGTCCACTATACACTTCGTCTAGACTCTACTCAGTTCAAGCCGTCTAGGGACCAGCGACAGACGGTCAACCGTTTCAACAAGTTTGTAATTGGAGAGTCTTACGTCAAGGAAGCGGCTCGCCTCCATCCTCGGTCGCGCGAGCAGGCCAAAAAGCGAGACTCTGAGTTCAATCTTGTCGAGAGGATCCATGAAGCGGAATATGGGACCCTGAAGGTCCCGCCCGAGCCTGCCCACCGGTTCTCGGTAACGTTGGAAGACGACGACTTCACCGAAGAGAAGTACTGTGTTTACGAAAATTACCAACGTGTTGTGCACAAGGAGAGCTCTTCGGACATCACGCGGCATGGCTTTCGGCGGTTTCTCTGCGAGTCCCCCGTTCAGCGGAAGTCCATGACCACTGCCGACAACAAACAGCTAAAGCTGGGCTCCTACCATCAATGCTACAGGCTGGATGGCAAACTGGTCGCCATAGGAGTCCTGGATCTCCTACCGCAATGCGTGAGTGCGGTCTACTTTTTGTACCATGAATCTATTCATAAGTACGCACCTGGGAAGCTTGGCGCAATACGTGAGATTGCATTGGCTAGTGAAGATGGATACAGATACTGGTATCCCGGTTTCTATATTCACACTTGCCCCAAGATGCGATACAAGATGGACTACGCACCACAGTACATCTTGGATCCAGAGACCCTCGAGTGGGACCTCATGGACAAGCACGTAACGGATCTTCTCGACAGAAAACCCTACTTGAGTCTGTCAAAGGAAAAGGGTAATGCTACCCCCAGCCAAGGAGATGCGGACACGCATCGGTCTGTTATCGATGACAACGTTCCGGTAGAGCTCGGCGGTATGGACAACGACGACAGTGACGCCGACCGCGATCCTACCTTTTTGTTCAACACACGCATGCCTGGAATCATGGCGGTGGAGGAAGTCCGCAATTTGATTGACATGGATCACCTGAAACTCCGGATAGACGGGTCGGGAATGACGTTTGAAACAGGTGATTTGGTTGCCTGGCAGCGCCAGGATGTAGCACAAAGTGGCAGTCTCAAAGGAGCCGTTGCAGAATTGGTTGCAGCTCTGGGACCGGATCTATTGGAGGGGCTATGTATCGACTTCTGGAATCAGGGCCTCTGAGCGAGGGGAGATTTAGACCCTAACGACGTCTGTTTACGAAAGGAGTAGATATATCGACAATATTCAGAGCTGTGCAATGTAACCCAAGCGAATACATCTGTTTACATACGCCCAAAACCAATCTACCGCTGTCTTCGCATCGCCACTGGTCAAAATACTTGGAAAATGGCTGTCGTTTCTGCTGTCGTTTTGTTCAAGATGTACCCAGCAACCTCAACTCTCTTCCGATAGGGGTATGACTAGCTGATCAACACAAATAACAGCTTACACAGCCCAGTATTCCGGCATTAAATAGGCAAAGAGCTTGCATTCAAACTTTTGGCAGAGAAGCACCCAAGGCCCCTTCACTACCTGTAGATAAGGGACTGCAACAGCAATTATTTGGGAATCTGACAATGCTGAAAGAGGCACTGAAAAGCGTTTATATACTTCGCTTCTCCCCTTTCCAATCCTTGCCATTCTGTTCCTTTTCCAATGATTGACCTATATCCTTTCAATGTCGATCATTATGAATGTTGTATTCATAGTCGAGATGGTAACTACTGGTCATCATCTGTTACATTACAAACCTCCAAATTCCATATCAGAAGCCAGGAGGCCCGGCAGGCCGATGCGGGGGGGGCCGCCTGACCGCGGGCCGGTATTCGAATGCTGTGATGCCCTTAGATGTTCTGGGCCGCACGCGCGTTGAACTGACAGAGCCAGCGAGTACTCCCTTGTAGACTCCCACAGAACTTTGAGTAAGGAAAATAAGTGGTAATGAAAATTGTCAAGAGTTTTACACATATTGTCGAATAACCAACATTGCGAGCAGGAGCAGTCAAGAGGGAGCCCGGATCCGGAGAGCTTGTGCCGGACGGCCCCACACCCCGCGGACCCCACCATCACAAATCCCTGTCTCTGTTTGAACCTTTGCTCGACGAAATTCATTCAGGCAACTTTGCGACAACGAAAAAGTCGGCGAATGTCGACGTCAGGAACGATTGGAGATAAACTGCACGCGTACCCAAACAAGCCCAATCCCGTATCGGGAATATTCTTGTCATACATACGCGTTAAGCAATTCCAAGCAGAGGGGAAGTCCCTGGACAAGCAATTTTCGCAGCCATGGCGTCCGCCCAGCAGGTCCTGCTCTCCCCAGCAGAGCTCGCCTACCTCCATTCCTCCCTCTCGCTCAACCCGCCCATCCGCCCGGATGGCCGCAAAGCCAACCAGTTCCGCCCTCTCACGGCTGAGACGGGCATCTTGCCGGGTACAAACGGCAGCGCCCGCGTATGCTTTTCCGACGGCACCGAGGCCATCGTGGGAGTCAAGGCAGAGATTGAGAAGACGTCAAAGCCATTCGGCACTGAGGATGATACAGAGGACGAGAAGAAGGCTAGTGAGACGGGCGGGGATGCGCGAGGACGCAACGAGTGGCTCGAAATGACGGTCGAGATTCCCGGGTCGAGAGATGACGATGCAGCCACGGTCTTTTTGGCCAGGATGCTCAGCGAGGCGTTGCTTGCCGACGGGGAGTTCTCGAAGAAGTTACAGATCAACAGTCGGTTTCACTGGAAGCTCTACCTCGACGTGAGTGGTTCGAAGCGACGTAAGCCTGGAAAGATGCTAATTGCTGTACTTGCAGATTCTCCTAATCTCCCCGCCTCTATCGTATCCTCTACCGCTCCTCTCCCTCACAACCCACATCGCATTGCTCGCGACACGCCTGCCTCGTCTGAAGTCCGAGGGCGACGAAGACCCAATGTTTGACGACGACTGGGAGGCTTCAACCTTCCTCTATCCCCGCGAAGGAGGTGTTTCGGGCTCGCGCCCGCCTATTACGCTGCTCGTCATTGCCGTCGGAGGAAACATCATTTTTGATCCTGCCCGCGAAGAGCTGGCTGTTGCAGAATCAGCATTGGCTGTGTCGGTTGCGGAGGAGAAGAAGACGAGCGATGCTGCACCGGGTGCCATGGATGTGGATGGCGCAGGTCGCGATTTGAAGCTGCTGGCCGTCCGCACTGTGGACCCTCCTTCGAGACTCACAGCTCCCGGCGTGCTCAACTCAGTGAACCCTGCTACTGGCGTGGCTGGCACGCCTTCCAAGCAGCCGCCGACACCGCCTTCTGCAGTCGGCCAACCGACAGAGGGCCTCTGGAAGCCTCCGATAGGAGGAACGAAGCTCAACGTCTTGGAGGGAATGATTGCAAAGGTGCTGGAGAGCGGCGGCATAGCCGACGAGGTGCTGGACGGTATCGCCGGCGTGGAATTGTCATAGGACCGTGTCTGACAGAGTTAAGTCGGGTGTTGTTCCAAGTTTGCGACACGAATCCATGACACGCAGAGGAAAAACACACACAAAAGTCATGATACCCGTTGGCGGTTCTTATTTGGTAGATTTCATGTTGTACATGGTCTGGTGGGGTATTTTACAGTATGATGTCGTCTGCCATCAATAATTACAATGGTATTGGAGGCCTCATTCAAAAGATGCCGAGCCACTTCTTCGTCTGGCCCTGCGCAGGCGTCGTCTCGACGCTCTCGGCCACAGGCGATGCATCCTGGGCCAGCGTCGGCTCGGCGTCGGCCTCCCCCTTCATGCCCAACAAGTTCGCAATCGGGTTCTCCTTGTCCAATCCGTGTTCCTTGCGGTAATACTGCCTCTTTGCGACATCGTCGGTATGGCGGGTGTGCATTGCGATGGCCCTCTCATTGCGGTCGCGCTCGTGCAGCTGCAGGACCCTGATCCAAGTTTGGACAAAATCGATCGGGTGGCTCCAGAACTCGGAGCCCGGGGGCAGGAGGTGCTTGAACGGGGACGTGTGCTTGAAGTTGAGATACAGACTGGTGACGGCCAGCGCCGTGAGGGTGCCCTGTACTCATGACGTCAGCACATTGAAACTTTTGCGATATTCCGCAGAATTGATCTTACCAGAGTGATGACGAGGTGGATGGTGCGATTGTTCACGAACCAATGCGCCCACGTTCCCTCGGGCGCCATCATGCCCGGATAGTCCCTCACGCGCTGGGCGCGAACCTCCTGCCCGCTCAGCTGGCCGCCGTAGTGTTTCGGGCCTCCCTTCTTAGGTAGGCGAGAGCCGTGAGAGGGCGGGTTGAACTTGGTGGGCTTTTCGAGGATGAGGGGGCCCTTGCCTCCGGCGGCGGGCTTGGTCGAGGCGTATCGGATAGTCCAGACGGAGGAGTTGCCACGGAGGGCCGCCGCCGCCGTTGCCGGACGACCGGCGGTAGCCCGGACAACTGCCGCGCGCCACATTGGGCTCAGGGCCGGGAGCAGAAACCTGGGAAGAACGGTTGAGGTCGTCATTGATGTCGTGTTGGGGTGTTTTGGGTAGGGTGCGTGTGATCCACCAACTGAAGTGTTGCCCGAGAGTCGCCGATTAGTGAGGCAGGTAGGTCACCTGGACATAGGACTTTTAGGTTTCGGACTAGGGCATGCGTTTCACGGCGTCATTGAGGCTCTTGGGACTTTTCTGGATCGACAGGATCATCAGGTGCAATGCGGCGCGGCGGCAGGATCGGGTGTCGGAGCTTGGAAAAAAGAAGCTCCAGAGAGAAGAATTTCTTTCGCGGTTCAGAGTGGAGCTACACGGTCCGATTGGTGCTAGGCTACTAACTACGTAGCCCGTACCGTGACCATGGATCGCCGAGTTTGTCCCGTGGTAATGGCAAGGTACGTACTATGACCGATACAGTTATTTACGCAGTATGTATCCAACAGACGATGTATCGATCCAATGTGTCTCCACAGATTCACCTGTACATACGAGATTGAGTCGTTCGGGTTCTTCATCAGCATCAGTCGCAATAAATAAGAGAGGCGCTGAGAACGGCCAAGAACCCCGGTCGATGCTCGGGAAACGGAATAGACGGGCTGTAGAAAATTTATCAAGTGGCAGGGAAGGCACCTGCTAGAGCTGTTGGCCTTGCAGCGAGGCGCAGCGGACCAAGTAATGTTCCTGCTTAGTATCCGGTTTTGCCCGGGTAAGCGACCCCGGATGCATGACCGTCTGACCAATTCTGCAGTTATGATTGGCGGTGTCGTCGCCACACCGTGTGGCTTGTGCGCCGCGGACGGAGGCGAGTTACCTCAGTGAGCACATTTCAAGGTTGCAAAAGCCCAGACAGGTTCCTGACCAGCGGGTGTTGTCATAAAATCGGATAGTGTTGACTGTGTCGTCTCGTCTTTTTTCCCTGGCCCGATCCTCTCAAAACTTTTTTTTCCCTCCCTCTTCCCTCTCCAACCACTCTCAACCATCTACACATCTCAACGACCTCTTGACGACCTTTGCAAAAGACTTTTTTTTCTTTTGCATCTCATTACCTGATACCCCTTTCCAACCTTTTCGCTTTTAATAACCTTTTAATCCGTCAAAATGGCTGGTGGTAAGTTCGCCCTGCTTGCTCGCGTGCGACGCGCTCCTATGCCTCCCTCTCATTACGATTGCCGAAATCCTCCGAGAGCCTGTCTCGGTATTCGCGACGAGCCATTGAGCTGGATCCGCCATGTACCAGAGCTCGCAACGATGCGAATCCATTCTCGCGTCGATTCTGCCTCGCCGAGACATCCCGCGAAGTTTGTGTTGCGTATCGTCCGGATTCGACCACCTGCCGACTGTTTGCGCCCTTGCCTTCTTGTCAATTGGCTCAAAGGGAGAGTGCACATGAACAGAACGGTCTTTTGCCCGCCAACATCTTTGATCACTCGTCGGGTCTGAGGCGTTCTTTGCGGATGGTTCAGACATCGACGGTCGCGACCAGGCAGGCTCTCAGGGACACGTCACGGGAGCGACAATGACATTGAGACTATCAGGCCACGCAATGCCCAGGATTTACTGACCTTGCTCATTACAGGTGACGCCAAGAAGGGTGCTACCCTCTTCAAGACCCGTTGCGCTCAGTGCCACACCGTCGAGAAGGACGGCGGTAACAAGATCGGCCCTGCCCTGCACGGCCTCTTCGGCCGCAAGACCGGCTCCGTCGAGGGCTACTCCTACACCGACGCCAACAAGCAGAAGGGCATCGAGTGGAATGACAAGACTCTGGTACGCCACAACATCGACACAGTCGTCTACGGGGCATTGGCTAACTAGCTCCACAGTTCGAGTACCTCGAGAACCCCAAGAAGTACATTCCTGGCACCAAGATGGCCTTCGGTGGTCTCAAGAAGGAGAAGGACCGTGAAAACCTCATTGCGTATGTGTCACTTGTCCTCGATCTTCCTGTCATGTGCTGACCCGCATCCTCTAGCTACCTCAAGGAGTCCACCGCATAAACGCGGACATGTGTAACGATAAGACAGCATTAGACGGTTTGGCGATTTGCGATTTGTACCATAGACCACTTAGAACAGTGTGTTTGTATCGGGGCCCCATCAATAGCCTCAGTATCTTGAAAATTCTCCCCTTTCGAAAATCAAGAAGGATTGTAATACGACCCAAAACTTTGCGACTGGCACAGGTGTTGGTTGTGTCAGGTGCCTTCCGAATTGTGCGTGACGTGGTTGAATGACGGCTAACGACGTCAACAAAAAAAAATGACCTGCTTGCTCATGTCGCGTGCACACATGTCCATCTACCTCGGGCGCCCGGCAGATGACTCGTTTGGCATCGATATCCCGGTGCCAATCGGCAGGATCTGCTTGTCCGCGTTCAGGCACATGTAACGGGACAAGGTAAAAAAAAAACACTGCGACAAAGGATCGGAGGTCGTTATGTCCTGTTTTCTTTCCGCCCGATTCAGTGTTGATTGTCACTTCTCCACTCCCAGTGGCCAATGGTCGTGGTGTCGCATTATAGTTTAATGGATCAGTGCTGGGGAAACCGTCTTGAACCTTCTCCTGCTCTTCAATTGTGCGGAAGATTCCTCGTGGTTGATTGAGTTTGGGAGATGGTGATTTTCTACTTGGAAGCATCGTGGCATCTAATCTCGATTCATGGATCTTATTGTCCGATTCCAGCATTGCAGACGAAAACAAGTACGGAACATGCTCACTCAAAAGCAAAGAGACTGAGGGACTGAGTAGGATCCATGGCTGACTAAGCCCACGAATCTTGTCTACCCACCCGCCTTTAAGGACCAGTAGTCATGGCGTGCGAACTCAATACGACAACCTCCATGGGACGAACCACACCATGTTAGTATAACTTTACTGCAAGATGAATACCGCACGTCCCGGTGAATTATCTATGATATTATCCCGTGGACACCTTCAGTCGCCAAGGGTCCCCCACCTCATTACTACCTCCCAGACTGCAAGTCGTTGAATGTAAGGTGTTAATAGAGGCTGATGACTCTCAAAACCTCGGCACTTGCTGTCGGAGCCTCTCTTTCAAACATGGAAATGAGTCTTTGTCTTCGATAGTTGCTGCAAATTCAGACTGCTTCCTTTCATTCCGTCTATCGGACGATAGCTTCTGCAACGTCGCCTACACACAAAGCTGAAGACGCCGAAATGGTTCAACGGCCGGTCTATTGCATCATGTCGTGGTTAAGCAAGACATGGTCGCGACCGAGTCGGCCATGGCTTTCTAGCCGCCACTGCTGGACCTCAGAGCTCTCACGGGTCATGCGTGTTTTGAAAGGGCAAGAGAGGATGTTGTTATTTACGTCCCCGGCACTGAATACCACACTCGGCAAGAGACGAAAGAGTCATTATGGGAAGGTTTGCCCAGAGAGGCTCCTCGTCTCGTAAAGCCCAGTACAGGACGGTTTCCCACCAAGTTACTTGGCCACGGTGTCTCCAGAGTGAGTGGCAAGCAGAGACCGAGCGATACAGCTTTGCTCGGACAGAAACCTCTTGAGAGTCTAGCCACTAGAGAGTCCTCGCCTATACACAAACTCGCCTATACACAAACAATAAGAGGACTGGGGATTGACTAGCATTGAGAGGTGACCAAGGTAGAGTGGGGTCGGACAGCACTGGGAATTCCACATGGCTTCTGGCACGAGAGGTTCTGGACAGCGCTGGATGGACATGCTATTGCGTGTATTCGCAGCTGGTCACTTTCAATCCAGCCGTTGGCCGCTTGTATTTGTTGGGAGCTTATCAGATCACGCAAGCCACTTGTCCAAGCCACATCGTCGCTCAGCAGAGGCATGTGACTTCGTCCTCTGGCTCGGACAAGTCCGACATCGGGGGTTGAATCCATAGCTCTACGATATGATCGGTAGGGGGATCAATGAATTCCTCTACTGGATTCAAGAAGACAGAACGCGTAACACTCCGTCTACAACTGCAAAAATTGATATCGCGTAATAGACAGGTCAAAAGAAGAGTCACGTAAAAACATACAACACCAGGTATTCGCTGGTCGTCACCGACCCAACTACTAATCCGGCCCTCACTAGCTTATCTATGGGAGAGCGGACGGGATCCCGAGCTTTCCAGCAGGTATGGTCGTATGTGGTTGATGTCGAATAGAATGACGTTTATAAAGGTACGATGACAGCGCTGCTTCCAGAAACCTGTTCCTCATCAACGTCTTCTGTCATGAGACACCAATTTCGCTATCCACAAACTCATCTTCTTATCGTAGATGAATCTATTCCTCCTCGTCTGACAACGATCGAGGTTCTATTGTGAATGTACGCTCTGGGTCTCGTGGGCGTTGAATGTGCTCGATTCATCCATGCGGCGCAACCTTTGGTTGATCAGAATTGGCATTGTATCCGCCTCCTTATCAACAACTACTGTATTAACGTAATTTTGGTCGGTTGCAAATATTGACTCACTGGAAGCAGATATGACGGACGTAGGAGGAGCGTAAAATAAGGGTAGGGTTTCAAGAATCTCTCCTCTGATTGCGGGGTCGCTATGGCATATCCTCGTCACTCACATGTAGTCATTTTACGCTCCATCTTGTTAGGGAAAGCCTTCTGTAAAGCGGATTCAGTACATTGCATGTGTGGCCTTCGAACTGTGATGGGTCTCTTCAAACGATCCGCCAGAACCAGCAGACGCTGACCTACTTGCCCACCATCGTCACCGGTATGTGCCTTGCTGTAAATTCGAATGGACTCTTGAAGTTTCTGGAATCTTTTTGCTCATCCGAAGTCTGCCAGTCATCTCTCTTAGCTGGCTCTTCACTCCTCAGTGAAGTCAGGGCAGCTCGGGGGCATGTGATTAAGCACTGAGACCGAGACGTAAGGGCCGTCAAATACCCCAAAAACTCAAGGCAATTTTTCCCGCTTAACGACTGAAAGATAGCTGAGCTTTTTAAGGAGACTTGCAAACATAGCATCGTAATACGGATAAAACGATCTGACAAGTTGGTATAAAGTGACGATCGGCAAAGCATACAGACCTGTCTGAACAGTCCCAAGCCCAAGAGACAGAGAAGCGCCATCCACCTTCATGTAGTACGTGCAAAGGAACATAGTAGTGTTACTTTGGAGGTAGAATTTCTGGATAAATGAATTAATGAACCCGCTATACAGATTTATACAAGGTTTTGCCGACCTCTCGCTTTCCATGTCATCAACTAGTTTCCAAGACCATACGTCTAGACATCAGCGCTTGTCCCCTCTCCATGAACCCCCAAACAAATGTTTCACGAGCGCGCCTTCGGGTATACTGCCGTCGTTCGTGCTGCCTGAGTGTGGTTGCGCCATACCGAACCCGTCGATTGGGAGAACGAGTGCGTCGCGGAATGACCTCGGGGGACCCAGGGACGATAGGTTCCTGATGTCTGTCAAAGAGTCGTCCGTCTCTTGCAGGTACTCCCAGACGACGTCCGTCCATGCAGCCGGGCCGGTGGAGTTCATGACCTCGAAGCTTGTTGGCTTCCACGATGGGTCATCGCCGGTGGGATTATGCTTCTGGATCAATTCGTGCAAAGATTGGATCACTCGAGATACCATCTTTCGAAAGACGGGATGTCCTGGTGCGGCGGCGATGGTCCACTGACAAAACTGAAGTGAGTGAGGGATCTCGGCCCACATGCCTCCGTCACGCTGATCGAATTCAATGCCAACAATCAGCAGAGTCTGGTTGCGGAACAGCTTCGGTACCCAGTCATCAATAGGTTTAAGGGCGAGAGTATCAGTGTCGGTATAAACACCGCCTTCGATATAAAGAAGCAGGTAACGGAGGAAGTCGGATTTCATGCCAACATTGGGCAGGGAGTTGTAGGTTGAGACGATAGTCTCGTTGTGACCGAAGTGGCGGCTGATAAAGTCCCGTCCCCCGTCCCCACCCACAAGAGTACTACCATGACAGTCAGTACGAGGCCCCCAAGGGAACAGCACGGAGAGAGCATGTCGTTACATGTCTTTGGAACGGTCGGAAGATGCTTACTACGTGTAGTCTGGGTTCATGGCTAGCCATGTTGCCGTCTCTTTCAGAGCTTCTGGGTTGACTGGAGTTTTTTTATCCCAGACTTTGGGCAGCATAATCTGCCAAATCTTTGAGGGAATGAGATGCTCTGGACGTGACTTGACCCAGTCTGATTGAGCTGGGTTCCCTTCCCAAGTGTTATGGTCTTTCATGCTGGTGAAGCCATCGTTATACAGACGACCAATGCTCCGCGCGCCAGAGGTGCCGAATAGCCAGCACAGTGACAGCACTAGCAAGGCGAGACCCGTCAGGAGACGAGTGCGATACCGCAGTCGTAAGAAGTGCTGTGTCGCTCGTTCAAACAGCGACGACATGGAGCTCGAGTCGGCAAACTTGATCGCCATGCTTGTTCGAATGACTACCCGATGTGCGAAAGGAAAATAGCCAAAGCAAGGAAGCAGTGTTCTTTATTCTTCGCCCTCAAGATGACATACGGGTGGGAGGAGTAATAGCCAGTCCCGAAAGGGAATAAACGTTTGGTGTATGACAGAGGTGAAAGGGTTGCTGGTTGATGCGTCCAACTTGCGGTTGGAAACCGGCCAAGAGGAAGAATAGCGAGAGCGGCAGGAAGTGCTTTTTGGGGGCACACTCACGCGCGGCTATACTAGAAAACAATACCTATCTATGGTGGAACCAGCAAAAACAGAGAAGATGCAGGCTCGGCGTCGCGCTCTCCTACTCGTGTGCCCGTTTGGCGAAAAGGGAGCAACAAAACACGTGGGTTGGACATGAACATGCAACAGGCAGACGACTGCATACAGGGGTACGGATACGGTATCCGATCAACCTCCTCATTGGATCACAAAGGTGATCCCTAACCGCAGGTCTCTGGAGAGCCGCCTCCGAAGAAATTGAGCATGGGGAGGATGTCAGTTCCATGAGCAGTCCAGCTAGCTTCGCAGACCGTACAAGTAAGCCTCAACTCCACCTCAGGATGGTCAAGTTTGGAGCCATAAGACCGTTCTCGCCAAAACTTCCGTCGTCTTTCGTGCAATCTGTCTGTTCTGGCACTCTCCTATGTCGTTCTTCGTCCGTATAGGACAGTGGGCAGACGACTGAACAAGCCTTTCCGCAGGCTGTGGCGAACCGGTTTTCTGTTCCGGTCCGCTAAGCGCCGGGTGCGTGTGCCTGAAATTAAAGATATCCAAACGAGGCTTCGGACCTAGTGAGAATGGGTAGCAGAGGCGCATTCACAACCAACGACCGAACCAACGAAGACGTCTGATTGGTCAGTGGCCTACTGCCAGACAGGCCCCCCTGGAAGTTGAGAGGCCGAGCCCAATAGCCAAGCTCGAACACTTTATCGTGTGTGTGTGTGTGGGGGGGGTGGGGGGGGGGGGGGGGACACATTTTTT